>CM040760.1:24971101-25018601 GCA_022829145.1 Albula goreensis
AATATTTACTGAAGAGGTTCAGATGAAGTACCTTAGACAAGACCACAACAGCAGTGCCCCACCTCGGAATCAAACCGGCAACCTCAAAGCAACGTGTATTATCTGTTTTGGTGCAGTGGAGATATGGTTCTTTTGGGGAGAAAAGCTGTGCTTTAATTTTCAAGGGGTTTATTTTCAACATTTAACCGGTGGTTGCTTATATTGTTGTCTGTCAAAAGTTTTACATCAAAAGCATTTGCTCAAATGAGTTTTTCACAGTTATAAAGTCTTCATCTGGACTCCCTCTCGCGTGTGGCTGAAAGATGAAACGTGGGGATAAAAAAAAATTGCAGCCACAAAAATATGCAGTGAGGTGGAATGGAAGGGAAGTGATAATTCGCTGTTAAACCAGGGGTGCTCAAACTGCAGTCCGTGGGGGGGTACCGCGGGTTCGGTTCCAATCAATTATTCTGCCTTAATTTCTGAAAACTACGACCACAGTTAACTTTTTTTTTTTTTTTTACACAGGATACCCACAGAGTCTGTGGCTGCTTAACTTAAAATTTTATTGAAAACTGTCGGATCAAATAAACAACTGGGCTAATAATTAACAGCAGTGGATGGCCTGAGTTCCTTACACAAATCGGCCCCTGTCGTGCACCTCTGGTTAAAACCAATTCAGTTCGGTCTCATGGAGTTTTTCATTAGGCTTTCAAACCTACAAATGCTGCATGTCAAAACCTGATGGTTTTAAATGGCCCTCTTGACTCAACCTGATGTTTTTCTACTCCATGTACTGTATCACATCCACTCCATGCACCGAATCACATCCAGGAGTTTGAAAATGTTGTCATAAAATGATCTAATCAAAATAAAGTACATCGTCAGTGACGGCATGACTATTTCGGCCCTTCAAGTTCCATTTACATTCTATGAGTATTTTTTTGAGTAAATCAGGAGGTAAGATTTGCCTGGAGTGGGACTTTAACACAAAATGGCAACTTCCCTCCATATCCTTACCAAAGTGTAGCTGGATTTCTCATACCCATTTCTGGTCCTGCAGATTCCATGTGCCCTGTTAGTTTCGCAAAGCGGCATCGAAGCTCTCAATTTTTCAGTGAGATCGAACATGACACTTCCACCTGACTAACATTTATTTTTTTTGGTTGTCAGAACATTCCTGGAAAGTTAGGGAGAATGTACCCAATGTGTCAGTGTCTGCAACATCCTGGATTATCCCTTGAACTCTATTTGCCTAGAACGCTTTACTGTAACCTGTCTAGTCGAACTCGTTATGGACTATTTGGGTCTATGTTCTGATCATAACGTTATCTAACAGCCCAGTGGGAACCTGCGGGGGATCCTCTCCAACGTTCTGGAAACGTTTTGTGCCGGCCTGGCACCCACGGCTTGGCAGCTAACTCCAGTGACCCAGTTTCTTCCCCCAAAAAAAAGAAAAAACACACTTATTCTCCCGCTGCGACCCCAGCACAGCGGGAACGAGAACAGAGCGCTCGCTAGCGAAGGACCACTAGGGGGCAGAACACTTGGAGAGCCGTGAAAAACTGAATCTATCAATCACTCCCTCCTCTTGCACTTAAGAGACCGATTTTATAAAACTCAGGGGGTTGTGTGGCTGGGTTCCACTAAGCTGGAAATGAGTGACGACCACTGACAAACTGATGAAGAATCATCCGGAAAGAGTGCGTTTGTTTGTGAGGGGAACTGCGTTTGCGTGGGGGAGTTGAAGAGCTTGTTCTGTCGGAAGAGAGCGTGTTGGCTCGGAATGTGTCTTCCGCCGAGGTGTTGACAGGTACCGTAAGCTGTTTCTTTAGCTGTTGCGAATAAATGACACATTACAAGCATGTTGGGGACTCTCATGGCGATGTGGATCGGGATTGTGTAACAGCTGTCAGGGGCGGTAATTCAGTGACGGTCCCTCACCATACATGCTGGTACATTTAGTCACAGATTATAGAGAATCAGGCAAACCTAGTGGCAGACGGCCATATTGAAACTAGGAACCTTCCACAGAAAGACATTGGAAAGTAATTAATGCAACTGAGATATTGACAAAAGGTCAGGGATTTCTAAGGAGATATCTGTGTAACTTGGTGACGCTCCCCCAGCGTCCATGGCGGTATTTAGCAGGCATGAGAAGTGGAGGTTCTCACCGTACACCAGCAGAGTGTAGTGGTCGGCGGCGCGGCCGTAGTTGTTGTGGGCCTGGCAGAGGTAGGTGCCGTTATGGGCCTGGCTCAGGCGAGCCATGGTCAGCGTGGGACCCGCGGTCTCCGCCCGGTCCGGGAGCGTGTCGTTCACACGGGACCACTGCACATTCCGCGGCCTGGAGGGAGAGAGAGAGAGAGAGAGAGGAGGGATGGATGGGGGGATGGAGGGAGAGAGAGAGGAAGAGAGGGAGGAAGGGATGGAGGGGGAGAGAAAGATGGAGGGAGGGACGCAGGGAGCGAGGGAGGGAGGGAGTGCAAAGGAGGTGAAAAGAGAGAAAAAGAGCAAAGAGGAAAAGGGTGAAGGAGAGAAATGGAGAAAAGGACAGAGGAGGAGGAGTTTAAAAGATGGAGGAAGAGGAAGGAGAGTGATGAGAGAGGGAGGAAGAGAGAGAGAAGAAGGAGGAGTGATGGACAGAGGGTGGGGGTGATAGGAACGAATGACAAGAGAGGGAAGAATGAGAGAGAGATGTGGGTGGGAAGATCAGAATAACCCAAACACCATGGGAGACAGGAGGAGAGGAAAAAAGATGAAGAGAAAACAGGAATGATAGAGAGAGAGAGAGAGAAATAAAAGGTGAAGGTGAGAAGGAGGTTGAGGCCAAGGGAGGGAGCGAGAGATGGACAGAAGGAGAAACGGGGAGAGAGAGACAAGAGAAGATAAAGATTAGTATGGGATCCGTATTGAAGGCTGAGCAGAGAAAGGCTGACAGACGGACGGACAGACGGATGGGCGATAGTCTGGGCTGGGGGGGGTAGGGGGGCTGGGGGTTTGGGGGCAAAGCCGATCCCTCCCGCTGGCAGTGACATCCACACCCCGGCCGCTCTGGACAGATTACAGTCCTCTATCGTCTGAGTCGTAATCCGAGGAGGAAGCTTTTAATTAAACTCTGCCGGTGCTCAGCCCCTGCACTGCCAGCACCAACACTAACACAACAAACACAACAAACACACACTGCACTGCCAGCACCAACACTAACACAACAAACACAACAAACACACACTGCACTGCCAGCACCAACACTAACACAACAAACACAACAAACACACACTCCACTGCCAGCACCATTAAACACAAACACAACAAACACAACAAACACACACTGCACTGCCAGCACCAACACTAACACAACAAACACACACTGCACTGCCAGCACCAACACTAACACAACAAACACAACAAACACACACTGCACTGCCAGCACCAACACTAACACAAAAAACACACACTGCACTGCCAGCACCAACACTAACACAACAAACACAACAAACACACACTCCACTGCCAGCACCAACACTAACACAACAAACACAACAAACACACACTCCACTGCCAGCACCAACACTAACACAACAAACACAACAAACACACACTGCACTGCCAGCACCAACACTAACACAACAAACACACACTGCACTGCCAGCACCAACACTAACACAACAAACACAACAAACACACACTGCACTGCCAGCACCAACACTAACACAACAAACACACACTGCACTGCCAGCACCAACACTAACACAACAAACACAACAAACACACACTGCACTGCCAGCACCAACACTAACACAACAAACACAACAAACACACACTGCGCCACCAGCACCAACACAAACACAACAAACACACCAATCACACCTTGCACCATTAACACAGAGACAAACACGCCCTGCACCAGTACCAGTGCAGACACAATAATGCCAACCGGTAGTTAAGTTTGCCGGCACAGTGTGCCCTCACAGACAAATGGTTGTCAGGGTAACCTCATGTGCCCCGTCCTCTCCTCTGTGAGTCCCCCATGAAAGCTAACCTTCAAAAAGAAGCGATGGACACAGCCACGTCTGCGACATGACCAGCATTTTATGAAACCACCGCCTCAAAGTCAGCGAAGGAGGGCCCAAATGCAGGGGCGGCCACCCCTGGTCCCGGAGAGCTGCAAAGGGCTGCTGGGTTGTTTGTTTTCATCCTAAAATCTCTAACCAGCTCAGATCAAAGACAGCAGAGGAGGGGAGTAAAACTTGTAACACCAGACTGTGTTAATTGATCGAACAAGTGCTGAGAAAAATAAACACCAGCACATCTTGCATCTGGCAGGGTTGGACAGCTTTGGCCGAAGGAGAGGGCTAGCTGGGGCTGTGTGGATGAAGGCTAGCTGGAGCTCTGTGGATGAAGGCTAGCTTTAGCTCTGTGGGTGAAGGCTAGCTGGAGCTCAGTGGCTGAAGGCTAGCTGGGGCTGTGTGGCTGAAGGCTAGCTTTAGCTCTGTGGGTGAAGGCTAGCTGGAGCTCTGTGGGTGAAGGCTAGCTTTAGCTCTGTGGGTGAAGGCTAGCTGGAGCTCTGTGGCTGAAGGCTAGCTTTAGCCCTGTGGGTGAACCTTTCTGAGTCTCTGCCCTGCATCTCTGAACCACAGAATCTCTGGCTCACAGACTGCCCTTGCAGTAAGTTCTGTTCCCAGAGGAGTTGGTGAGGGCTTTTCCTGATCTCTCAGAATCTGATTGGTCTGGGGTGTACAAGCGTTGCCGCGGTGATGCTGGTGCACTCTGGACGTGTACAGAACACTGTGAAGCTTGGTGGATATAGAGGCCAAAGGGCCGCTAGCAGCTTTTCTCTTATTTGTGAATAGAGTGCTTACATCTCCCACTGTACCAGGAACAGTACTAGCAGCTTTCAGTGATTTTTAATTAGGGCCTTTGAATCTCCACCACTGATCCAGGAACAGTCGGACAGTCACCAAGATGTCACACAGTGGCCACACTATGACCTGGAGTCAGTAAGCAAATGACCTTCACTTTTACTTCAAATAAACCCATGAGGCAATTTTTTAAAATTTAAATCAACATACACACACACACACACACACACACACACACACACACACACACACACACAGACACACACAAACTTACAGTGGGTTTCCAGTGATAGCACAGGTTAACGTCAGTGAGTCCCCCTCTCTCAGAATCCCAGGGGGAGGGATGATCCTCACTGTGGGGGCAACTGTGGGGGGCAGAAAGATTCACATTAAAGGGAATGAACAAACACAGTGAACACAGGTGGGTTTCTCTGCTCTCATTAAGCAAATGAAATAAGTGTCAAACTGCCAAAATGTTTGAGCCTCCCTTTAACACAGTACAGTGCTGCTGGTGCACAATCATTTCGAAGAGCGCCATTCACACCGTACCATTGGTTCAAATGAATCATTACCACCACGGCTGGGAAATAAAAAAAAAATATTACTGTTCATCAAATTTCATTTTGGTGTGATGAAACTTTTATATTGTGATATTGCAGTGTTCATTTTGCTGTCTAGAGTCATGTTAGCAAGCAAAACGTGCCACATTCCTCTCATATGGAATATTTATGAGGGTTTAACAACTGAAGATGGTCGAATTTCAGGTTAATTACACTCTTGCCATCATTATATGACATGATAGTCATCTGTAATTACCATTTAAATTATTTTTCAAGTTGAAAAATGCATTTTTGCATATTGCTTAGTGTGACACTAATTAATACCAAGGAAAGCCCTGATAATTGTGGCGATATAGATTTCAGTCTTATCGCCCAGCTCTGCCACCACTATACAGCACATATTGAGCCCCACATGCTGGAGCCCCTGTCTCGTGCTCACACGCTCCAGCTCCCAGCCTCTCATGCGTTGGAACGAGAGCCGCGGTTCAGCGGCAGATTTGACGGCTAAATTGTACGTATTCCTTGGCTTCGAGAGGGGGGGGAAGCTTTGAAGGTATCCGTTTGTTTTGACGGGCGGCTTTGTTACATGTCCTCAGTGACTGCCCTCCACGCCCACCCGCCTAACAGTTCTGTCTGTCAACAAACCGCTAGGTCACCGAGCTCACTGAACCGTGAGAGCTACAGCACAGCAGCGGAACGCTCTCACCGGACAAAGTACACAAACCGTCTCGCTGTACAGAGGTGCCGTTGCACACATTCCGTAGCCCTCGTAACCCATTTGTAATGTCGACACAGGGGTTGGCAAGCAGGGCCTTCTTTGTTTCTAAACTTCCTGCTAACTCCTGAAGCTCTTAATTATTTAATTATCCAAATCGGACGGTTTAGCTTAATCAGGTGATAAGCTGAGGGCTGTCCTTGGATTCCTATTAGAAATGTTTTGCTGTCGGATAATCTGCGAGTGAGCCGGTGTCGGTGCATATAGCTAATTAACTACTTGAGCCGGAGCGATGACCCGCACCCTGGCCCTCCAGGGGCTGAGCTGCCCAATCACCAATGCGTTAGACCCGCGGTTCTCAAACCCCACCCAGGGAGGTCCCAGTGGGTGCTGGTTATCATGAAGGACTATCTATTGATCAACTGAGCTTGTAGGACGCATGTTTAAGTTCCTCCATTCTTTTTCACTATAACAGTTTTAACAAAATGCAGGTTTGGCTTGTTGTCATTTCCCTTTTTCTAAATATATTTTCATTATAAATACTTAATGCCCAGGTAGTCATATTTTCACTGATTTTTCAGTGATTAGTCTCCCACTGATTTTACCAGTACATCTGTAACACTTATTTTAAAAAACCTTCTAAAATATATTAATTTGCCATTCAGCACAATAAAACTGAAAACATTAATTTGACTGATTAAGAACTGGAATGTGAATACGGCACATTTATTTTCCATGGCACACGTAGCTGCCTGTGAATTAATGTGGCCTAAAAGCTATAAATCACTACTCCAGATAGTAGAAGTGTCTCATTAGGAGCGATCAACAGCTTGATACAATTTAGCTGTTACGACTACGGTCGGACTGAGAGGCAACATTCCCCTGGATCTCTCAGGATGGAGTTTAAGAAGCGCTGCAGTTACGGTAGTGTAATTATGCCACAGTAGCGCGCAGAGCAAGCGCGCGTTAAGCTTTGCTCACAGTGCACGTCCAGCCGGTAGTGACGAACTTTCTTCTGCGTCCCCAAGGCAGGGTGAGCGGCCTCACAGCTGATGGGCGCCCCGTTGTCTCGCCTCTCCACTGGTATGCGGATGGTGTTGGAGACGCTGTATGTCTTCCCATAGTCCTGCTGTGACGTCTCCCCTGGGGTACCGAAAGAGAGAGAGAGAGAGGAGAGTGTTTGAAAAAGATGTATTCATTAGCCAGAGCCTAAAGTTATAATATTTTCGCAGTTCATTCTTTCCCTGTGCTTAAATATTCAGAGCTGCAAATGTTGAACCGTTCATCTCAGTAATTCTACATGTAACAGTCACACTGATAAAACGGCTTACGCACAACAACAGCGAGTGGCTTCTGTTTTTATTTGCCTGTATTTGCCTTACCGGAAAGCGTTCCTCATGACCACGCTTTAATGTATGTTTTTAAACAGTGGTGGTGAAATGTAAAGAGAAGCAAGATGCGAACATTTGTACGGAGTGGTAAAACTACGACCCGCAAAACTTTTTTTATGTGACTTTATAGAGTTAAGAAAAAAAACTCCACAGTGGAAGAGACGGAGAAGGACATGGGAAGGGAAGGAGAGGAGGGAGAGATAGGGTCTTAATTAAAGCAGGCTTCTATCTGTCAGGATCAGCGCCTAACCTTTAATGTCACGCCACATTTAATTCACGGCTCTTCCGAGCATAAGAGCCAAGGCTACACTTGTACAACCTCGTCACGTCATGGAGGTTTTCCTTTGAACTGGAATGAATTGGGGATAAAGCAAGGAGAGAGGGGGAAGGACGACGAGGGGTCACCGGGTAAAACGGTCAATTCACAGGTGTACCTTGGAACAAAAAGTACAGATGATTTATGAAATGTATCTCTAGTTTTATCTACAAGCACTACAACCCGACAAATTTTAAAATCATGATGTAACTTTCTGACAGTACTGCATACATCATCCTTGATTTCCTTTGGATATAAAACACTGACCACAGTCAGTTCCTGAGTCCTGATGTGTCTCATCTCTTGGCACATTAGTGAGCTGAGAATTTACACTTCACACATGAATAAATGCATTAATTAAATTCATGATAGACATAAATAGGGCACATTGGCAAATAAAATTATAAATTATAAAATGTTTTTTCTTACCTAGACATATAAAATATGTGTAAAAACCAAAGAACTGTCAGAAGATTGGCCCAGTTGGCAAAAAGCTGTTGAGTTATTTATCGTTTCCAGTCTGCTCCTCTTAGGCCTCCTGTAATTCAGCTTTCTCCCTTTCATTCCCTGAACAATTCCTACACATGCATGTCCTACGCACAGTATCATTATGTTCTGCCTCTCTGACTTACAGTACACGCTCAGATTTGTGTGTGTGTGTGTGTGTGTGTGTGTCTGTGTGTTTTAAATTAAGTAAGTATTTTGTTGACTTAGACACATTTATCTTCTTCGCTGAAAAGTTACTTTCTTATTTTCAGAGATGGATTCAATCAAATGCCCTCAGTCTCATAGAGGGCTGTGCAGTTCGCTCACAGCGGGCTCCGGCCTATTTAAGCGCACAAACTAATTTATTTCAGAATGAAAAGACCACATACCAAAAGGACATGTCTGCTTTTCTCCAATAAAACGTACCACACTTAAAGGAAAAGATGTTGCAGTGAAAAGTCTGCTTTATTGAATTCCATATGCGCAGATCAGGGCCTCTTCCCTCTAGCTTGGGAGTTCTTTTCCAGCCGCTATAGCCCAGGGCTTTCTTAGGGGGGCGGTTTGAGGCCCGGGATCTGTGCAAATCTGCTCTGTAACTACTGCTAATGGCAAAAGTTCCATACAAACCCAAAATGAACTGAACCAAACTGATTTGTGTTGAAACTGAATTGAACTGGACTGAGTTGAGCTAACGTAAAGTAAACTAAACTGAACTGAACTGGACTGAGTTGAGCTAACATAAAGTAAACTAAACCAAACCGAACTGGACTGAGTTGAGCTAACATAAAGTAAACTAAACCAAACCGAACTGGACTGAGTTGAGCTAACATAAAGTAAACTAAACCAAACTGTATTGGACTGCGTTGAGCTAACATAAAGTAAACTAAACCAAACTGAACTGGACTGAGTTGAGCTAACATAAAGTAAACTAAACCAAACTGAACTGGACTAAAATTAACTAAACAGAGCTGAGGTGAACTGAATAAAGGACACTACGCTGGGGAGTGTCTGATTGAACCTGTGCCTCTCAGCTGGATGGACGGACAGACAGACGGCCAGGCACACAGACGGGGGCACACCTGGGACCTCACGGCGGTTTCTCATCCAGCGAAGCGTGGCGGGGGGTTTGCTCCGCGGGGAGAGGCACACCAGCTCCACCTCGCCCCCCTCCACCGCCTCCGTCTTCACCTCCACCGTGGGCACGTCGGGGGGCACGATGACGGTCAGGGTGGCCACCTGGTGGTGCGTGTCGTCCGTGTAGAGCTGGCAGAAGTAGCCGCCCTCGTCCCACACGCTGACGTTGCTGAGGGTGATCCGGACCAGCCGAGGGGTGAACAGAACCATCTGGAACCGGTCATCTTTCAGCGCTGAGAGAGAGAGAGAGAGAGATTTTTAAAACCTCTCTTTATTGGACGTAACTCACATGGGACTTGACCATCTCCATATCACAGCACACACATCAGTAAATACTCACACACACTATACAACGTCACACAAAAAATTACAATAAGACAAAATTAACAAGGGACAGTGACAGAGATAGAGAGTGAGATACACAGAGACAGAGCGAGAAGGAGAGAAAGACACAGAGAGAAAGAGAGAGAGAAGAAGAAGAAGGGAGAACAGAGAGAGGGGGATCAATAGGGTAGAAGTAGAGAGAGAGCGTGAAGGACGATTGAAGTGGTGGAATAAGGAGAGGTGGCAGAAGGGACGGAGCCAGAGGATGAGTGCAGGATGAACGATTGCGAGGAGAGAGGGGGATTGGGAGGGACAGGAAAATAACAAGGGATGGGAGGGAGGTGAAAGAAAAGAGAGTGAATAGCAGAAAGAGAAGGAGAGGTAGAGGAGGAAAAGGATGAACAGAACAGTGAGATGGAGAGGTAGAAAGAGAGAGAAAAGCAGGAGGAAGGGCTGGTTTGAGCACTTCATTGGCTAAACGATCATCCTCTTATCTTTAAAACGTGGCGCTGAGAGAGGGAAACGGAAAAGAGAGAGGAAAAGTTGAGCAGGAGGAACAGAAAATTACTCCCCTTTTTGTTACGAAAGAAAAACAAAAAAATCAATGAGCAAAAAAAATAACAATAACAAATAATGGTAATAACTGTCATTTTGTGACAGAAACTCGATTGCCATTGTCTGATAAAATCCCAAAACTCTCTTTGTATTGACTGCCTGAGAGGGCCCTTTGCACCACATTCACTTCCTTTTCTCTGAATTCATCTCTGCGCGAAAGAAATCACGGTACCCTTGTGTAGCTCCTTTCATCATAATTCATTATGTCAAAGATGTAACAGACTGTGTGTGTGTGTGTGTGTGTGTGTGTGTGTGTGTGTGTGTGTGCGGTGTATGTGGGCCCACCATACTACCAGAGAGCCTTTGAAATGTGAGAAAATGTTCCCGACAAAAACCTCTTCCTGACAAAATGTTCAGATGGATTTCTCTCCAGGATATGGCAGTTAAATGCCACAACGTGTTCAGCCTGGTTTTCTCCTACCAGGGCGCCTCAATGCAACGGAATTACAAGTAGGAAACGCCAATGTCGCGGGGGCGGGGGTCATTCAAGATCCGTATGCATGTTCCAGCCAGGGTTTTTACAAAAAACTATCATTACACAGGTAAAGCCAGGCCGTAAAGGCTACAGCCAGTCAAACAAACTCTGTCTCTCTACGGGCATGTTCAATTAAGTCTAAAGCGACTTCACGTTGCAGCATCGATATAAAGTCCTTGGTAATGTAAAGTCAATGTGAAGGCCTTTCCTCAGAGTATTTCAGAAATTGGAGACAAGGAAAAATGTTATTTTGATTTTGTCTTCTTTTTAGCCTGAAATATTATAGTATATACTATATAAGGTCTGTTTTGATTGAATTGCACATTCCCCTAAAGAATTCCATAAGTGTTTGATTGAATACTGGCCACTGTATTTGGTCGTAGTCCCGTCCAGGCTGCAGGGATGTGCCTTATCCAGCGGTAATGTGCTCCCCTCTGACGAGTTGTGTTCTCTTAGTGGCAGGTTCTCAAATAGCCAGCCAATTAAAAACGCTTCAGAAATCCTGAAGTGTAAACCAAACGATGTTGCACTTTTTTTTAAAAGGAGAATTAATTCAGACAGTGAAGCGAATGGGTTTGCCATCTGAAAGCGAGACAACAGTCTAATTACACACTTAATTAAAAAAAAATCTTCACAGTTCCAACAAAGTTGGTTAGTTGGTGCCTTTTCCGGGTGGCTTTCCAGTCCAATTTACACAGAAGAACGTAAACACACCACTGGCTAAATATGTTGTTTCAAATGATAGTAATTGACTAAATTTGGTTGCCAAAATCCGTGCGTTAAATTGAAGTGAAGGAACAGAATGCAAATGAGGATGGTCTTGGCTCTCTGCTGCGCTGGCTCTCCGGGGGTCCTTCGTTTGAGAGTTTAGGCGCCTCTTTTTTTCCTTTTAGGTTTTTTTTTTCACGCCTTTTTTCTCCCACTTTGGAATGCCTAGTCGTATTCCCGATCCCGCTCCCATTGCTGCTACCTCCGTCCTCAATCTGGGAGACCGCGGACGAGCATGTGCGCTCTCCTCCGAAAACACGTGATGTGAGACTTTGCATCTTCTCACGCCGCGGGCCTGTGAGTTAAGGTCGGAGTTGGAAGGGGACGCTTCATGTGCCGGTGGACTGCAGGTGCCTGGCTGGCCAGCAGGGGTCGCTGGTGAGCAGTGTGTGACAGACATCATTCTTCACCTGATTATGCCTGGGGCCGCCGTATTTCAAACCAGACCATGGGACCCATCCACACACTGGCAAAGAACGCAGACAGTCGTGCTGGAGCGGTGCCAAACGGGTTAGCCATTCAGCCAGCCCCAAACAGCCTCACCTCTATGCCAGAAACAGGAGAGTGAAGCTACACAGTGGAGCTGTCATTCATTATAACTTATCAGCGCTGGGTAATGTGAACGAGCGCTTGGCTATGGAGGGCGAGGTCACTGTGATTGGCCCATGGCGGGGTTTGACTGACAGGGTGTCCAGTCCAGCCCGTTCTGTGGGTGCCACAGGAGTAAATCTCTCACCCACGCCCCTCTGGGGTACGGAGGGCAGAACCCACTCATAAATACACACTGATTATTCAGCGTCTCTGTGGCAGTTTGTTGTCTCTTGAAGGAAAAGTTTTTGTGTCTTGGGTCCAAAGACCCATGAATCAAAGACTGCTCCCTCACCACCCCCCCCCCCAACTAAGGGCTACATTTAATCAAACGCACTTAGGCTCGGATTGCCTCAAAACAAACTTGGTCTCTTTAAAGGGATATGCAACGCCATATTAAATATAAGAGAACACATCCCACAGGACATGTTTGGTTGTCTCAGATGAAATACAGCAGAGTCAAAGAAAATATATTACATAATGTGGAGTCTGTTTTGATTAAATTGCGTCCGCTCTAAAACAGACCACTGAATGTAAAACAGACCAACTGAATATAGCCCTGAGTTCCAATCCCACTCTGATCTAGGATCAGTACACACCTGTTTATATCCCAACCTTATCTATTATGAGGCAAAGTACAAAACGGATCTGAGATCAGGACCTTTATTTTTGAAACATATCAGTAGTAGTGCTGATCTAGGATCAGTTTTACGCTGTCTACTTTCCAACCTTATTCATTCAGAGCCAAAAGGCAAAACTGATCCTTGGGCATTCCATCCACGGCGGGCGGGCAGGGGTTACGACGGGGTCACCCACCACTTCCCTCCTCCGGCAAACCTCTCCGCGATAAAGCAGGTAAAAGCAACACGGTTCAGAGCCATAAAACCTGCGCGCTGCCACTGTGCTCTCTCAAACCGCCTCCTGAGAGTCTGCACCGATCACTGCTACAGCAAGTGCCCATCCCAGATGGAGGGGCCAGGCCGACAGAGACCATCTGGGCTTCTGAGACTACCGCGGGTCACTGTAGGTGCATCACATTTCAGGCGTTTAGCAGAGTGTCTTACACCGCTTACATTTTTATGCGCATATTTATAGAGCTGGGTATTCACTGCGGCAGCTCTGCTGAAGGACCTTGCTCAAGGGTACAGTGCCAGCACCCTGCCTGGAAATCAAACCTGCAACCTCTGGCTGTGTTCCATCTGCCGAGGAGCTGAACTGGCAACCTCTGAGGTAGAAGTCCAGTTCCTTGCTACACTGTTGCTCTAGGATTCCCCTGCCTCCCCCCAACCCCCTCTTCACCTCTGGTCCCGTTGAAGAACAGGGTCTGCCGGCGTGGGTTTTGGATCACCACGATGGAGCCGTCGTAGTTCTGAAGCCTGCAGGAGATCTGGGCCGTGCCGCCTTCCAGAACCGTCACATTCTCAGCCTGGACCGCCTGGCACCGGACTGCAGCGCCACAGAATCAGAGAGAGAGAGCAAGAGAGAGAGAGAGAGACACCCAACAATTACAAACCCATCAATAATGAGTCACAATAGCTCTGTGACATTTCACTGTTTAGCATTTAGCGAAGGCTCTTTTCCAGAGCGACTCACACAGCTTATATTTTAATACACTGTCCATTTTTACCGCTGGATATTTGCTTAAGATATTCAGGAGCAGTGCCTCGGTCAAGAATACAAATGCAGTGCTTTGCCTAGGATCTGAACCCGCAACCTCTACGTTACTCATCATAACAAAAACGTGGGAGGGTAGAGAGAAAGAGGGTAAAACTGGGCACAGAGGGTAAAGAGAAAAACAGTACTGATCGTGGTCTTTGGTTTGGAGGCAGGAAATGGCCAAATGAAGAAAAATATCCAAGGACTGTACCAGAGAACAGGAGAGAAAGAGGCAGTAAACAACCCAAAAACTCATGTGGACACAAGCCCTGGAAATTAGCATACGCAGTGCATGAAACGGCTCATTTCACTGGATTGTTACTCCACAGCCATCTATATTTATGTGCATCTGTCCCTAACAGTTAAACCGAAATCACTGGATACATATATGAACACTTAAGACATGAATGAATAGGACGATGACAATTCCTCATTACGGGATCTTCTTTAGATTGAGCACAGAGAATGAAGACACAAAAGAGTGCTGAAAGCGGCACTCCACTTCAGAGGAGCGAGCGATCAAGGGCGGTCTTGATGATCGAATATAAAAGCTCTTTATTGCATCGGATCGTTCGGAGAACAGATGTAAAAAAAAATCCACAAAGTTGTCCGGGCTGCAGCCTTGGGGCTGGAAGTGGGTTTGCACAGACCGAGGCTGCGGCCAGGACTTTAATATCTGCTCTCTGAAGGAGCCAATGCAGCGAAGGCCCTTTATGTTTACCCGTGAAGACTGCCTTGGACCTTTTCTCTCCATTCACAAATTATAAATCCTTCAACGGGGAGTGAGAGTGCTGCACAAATTTAGAGGTACATTATGTAGCCAGCAGCCGCCAGCGACGAGACAGAGCTGACCCCTAGTCTCCCCAAAATGTCACACGCTATTTCCACCGTCATTATCATTCATCTATTCAATTTTGTCAAAAAAAAAAATATGAATAGCCGTTATTATTCATATAATTAACGCTGCTATTCTCATCGTCTGTTGTTTTGGTTATTATGATTGATTGTTATTTTATTCATTGGTTTGCTCTTAACTGCTTTGGCAAGGTGTGTGCGTTTCAGAGCATGTCATGCCATGGATCATTTAAACTGAATTTCATTTAAATTGGGAGAGACGGGCGGGGGAGGGGGGGTTATGGAGAGAGACTGAGAGAGAGAAGTTTAGCCTGTCAGTCATAATACTCTCCCTCTATGCTGCTTAACAGTTGGCTAATCTGACCAACAACGTTTCACCACACGATGAGGCCAAGCCGCCATTCAGTTCATCAGGTCTTAGCGCCGAGCGAACGCAGAAGCTGAGGGGCCTCGTAGACGCGTTCGTTCCTTCGCTACCTGCTGGGTTTTGCAGAGGATGAGCGGGACCCTGATTACCTGCCCAGTCAGAGTAATGGTGTGATTTAACACAGGTGACCTGCAGTACTGTACAGAGTGTTACTCACAGAGACCTGCAGTACTGTACAGAGCGTTACTCACAGAGACCTGCAGTACTTCACAGAGAGCAGTACTGTACTCACAGAGACAGAGACCTGCAGTACTGTACAGAGCGTTACTCACAGAGACCTGCAGTATTGTACAGAGCGTTCCGTTACTCACAGAGACCTGCAGTACTTCACAGAGTGTTACTCACAGAGACCTGCAGTACTGTACAGAGCGTTACTCACAGAGATCTGCAGTACTGTACAGAGCGTTACTCACAGAGACCTGCAGTACTGTACAGAGCGTTACTCACAGAGACCTGCAGTACTGTACAGAGCCTTACTCACAGAGACCTGCAGTACTGTACAGAGCGTTACTCACAGAGACCTGCAGTACTGTCTTACTACAGAGCTGCAGTTACTCACAGAGACCTGCAGTACTGTACAGAGCGTTACTCACAGAGACCTGCAGTACTGTACAGTCTTACTCACAGAGACCTGCAGTACTGTACTAGACAGTCTTACTCAGAGACCTGCTGTACAGAGCGTTACTCACAGAGACCCGCAGTACCGTACAGAGCGTTGTTGCATGAACATGAGTATTTGTATATGTGTGTGTGCACAGGCCCTAAGGAATGGGGTGAAAGAGAAGACATGACAAAACAAGGCCTGCTGAAGAAACTGCCTGGAAATAAGAAATATGTTTCCATGTGATTAAGACAGAAGGAGGGGAGAGAGACGGAGTCTGGGGGCAGCAGGCTTCTTTAGTGAAGACACTGAGCTGCTCTCTAATCTAGCTTCATCTAAATTTAATTCCACCCGATTTTTTATCCCTCCCGATACCTGACCGCGTGTGCCTCTGAGTCCGACTCCGGGATCGAAGCGGGTTAATAAAACATTGGCGGTGTCGGAGTGGAGCCAAAATGAGAGACAGGGAGCGAGAAAGATGCGACAGAGACAAAGAGCGAGCGGGCGGGCGCGCTCAAACTCTGCACAATTACAATCATAACTGTTGCTATTATTAATCCAGTTCTCTTCATCAATATTATGATTCATATCTGGGAAATCCGCAATGCCATCGCTGCACTAATTATTATTCTAATGACTGTTATTAGTCACTACGCTGGCATTCGCAGATTTTTTACTTGAAGCCTTTTTTGTTTTAACGATGCTGGTTGTAGTGGCGTCATTATATCAAAAGACACCCGGCGACCACTGGCTAGCGACCGCTGCGCGCATTGAAACTTAGCCGTAATTATTCGCGAGGAGACGGCGTATTCAGCCGGAGTTGTCGCTGAATGGCTTCGATTGCGAGGTGAAAATAGCGCTAATTGAGCAGCTATTTAGCGCATTTCAGCGCCCCGCCAGCTGCAGGCTCTTCATGGAAATTTGGGGCCTGGTGAGGCCAGAACAACGCAAACAAAGCGGGGGGGGGGGTTTAGGACGGGCTGACGCAGATCGGAACACTCGTGCTGAGCCAATGGGATCAGCGCCGAAAGAGGGGAAACGGGACAGGAAGTGTACAGTCACCGAAGGGTTCGGCAACACCGCAGCTGGAAGAATCTGGTGACGCGGGGATGAGCGTCATAATGGCAGCACGCATTCCATTCAGGAACCGCTCTCATGTTCAACAGCGCCGTTCGCCACCGGGCGTGCGCGGCCGCAAACGAGCGAGCGTCCGACCGCATTCACTGCGCAGCTGCAGATGAAATAATCCGGGCCTGGTGACAGCCCTAACTCGGGGTTGAAGTTTCATCTAGTTGTGGTACCGGTGAATATCAATACTGACAAAAATAGGGGGGAGAAATAGCAGCTACACAATTATTATTCCTGACCCCATTAAATTCAGCCCACAATAATACACTCAGCAAGCACCAAATTACATTAAGGGAGAAGGCAATCCGATCGATAGTTGAACCACTGTACTGACGGTATGAAAAACGGATAAATAAAGGGAGAAAAAACTCAGAGCGCAGTGAGGACGCAGCGCCCACGGTGGCCATGTGGTGGCAGTGTGGCGCCGCTGTGGGCTGCTGCAACCTGATAACCGATCAATGCTTCCAGGGTGAAAAAGGGGCTTTATGTACAGGGGGCCAAACATCGCACAGACCGGCAATAACTTCAGACATAAGAACAAATAAATAAATAAACGCATATACAAAATAAATAAACGGGGGCTTATCTGTGAGTGTCTAATGGTCCCTGGGAGGCAGTGAGTTATGTGAGGGGCATGGGGGGGTGTGGCAGTGTGAATTAGATTGTTTGGGAAACCGCCAGGTGAACTGCAATTCGCCTCGATAAATCGGGATGGCTGCCTCCACACGCCGTATTAGCGACCTGAAAAACGCCTGGATGTAGAAGCAACACCCCCCAACCCCATCCCGCCGGGCCGTCCGCAAACAAAACCGCTGCGATTTCTGAGCGCATGGGGGAGGGTGGGTTGGGCAAACGAGGTGAAGTAATGCCTGACATAGTGCAAGACACACACATACACACACACACGCATATGCACACACACACCTCCCACTCTCCTAAAACAATTGTTCCTATGCATTTCCATCTGGCAGTTTTTGACTTCTCATTCAATATCTTTCTCATCCCCCCCCCAGCGCCATCCAACTCAATTCTGTCCTCAATCCATAATCCATACCCCAGCTACCTGTGCTCTCTCTCCATTTCACCTCTGTAAGCCTTTTCTCCCCGTCAACTTGCTCTCGTCCCAACCACCACCCCCCCCCCCCCCAACCCCAACCACCGTCCTCTTCCCTCTGCTCCGCATTAGCCTGTGTTAGTCTGTGCATTAGCTTCAGGTTAGACAACAAGTTTTTTTTTTTGTTTTGAGCTTTTTTGTTTTGAGATACCAAGCAGACCGTGTGAAAAAACGCTGACAGGTTGAGATTTCTCCTCTCCTCCCTTTCTCAGGTCTAAAATTAAAATTCTGTCTCTCCGAGGAATCTAGTGCAGTGCCAATCAAACCCCATAAAAAAAAAACTATAAATAAAACATAATCCTCTACAAATCTTGCTCCATCTCTTTTTCTCATTACCTCATTCTGTCGCTTTTCCCATCCCTCTATTCTTCTCTATCTAGAGCTCTATTTCTCTCCCTCCCTCCTGGCTTCCCCCTGCTCTCACACTCTTTCTCCCTCTTTCTTTCTCTCTCTCCGCTGTTGCTCGATCCCCGTTTCCATTTCTCTATCAGCCTCGAAATTCTGTCTCCCCCCTGCCTTCTTTTCTACTCTAATCTCATTCTTTCCCTCCTTCACACCTACGCTCTCTCTCTCTCTCTCTCTCCACCTGCTCTCTCCAGTAATCCTCTCTTTCTGTCCTCCCTCCCTCGTTCTCTCCCTCCAGCTCTTATTTTTCTTTCCTGGCTTCCACTTTCTTTTCCTTCTTTTCTGTGTGTCCTCATCCCCCACTCTCCCTCCCTCCCTCTCCTTCACTTCCACCACTGCCCTTTCTCCCTCTTTTCATCTCTCTCTCTCCCTCTGTCTGTATTCCTCCTCTCTTCCCCCTATTTTGTTTCCATCTCTCAGTAAATGTGATTTGTTCTGCAGCTCAAGACCGCTGCATGCTCACCCCCTTTTATCCTGGAGAGACGGAGAGAGAGAGAGAGAGAGAGAGGGAGAGAGAGAGAGAGATGAGGCGAAACACGCAATGAGTAGAAAAAAGGGAGCAAGTGTCTCTCTCACTCTTTCCCTTGCCTCCTCTGTGCCGGTCTCTTCCCTCACTCTCTGTTCTCTCATCACTTCTGCGATGGACGCAGTTTCCTTTATTTCTCGTTTCTACGTTTCCCTCTTTTCTCCTTAGTTCTCGTTCCAGCTCTGTATCCTCCCTCATTATAAGCCAATCTATGTTCTCTCTCTCTTTCATCCCCCTTTTCTTCTGATTCTCCCTCTCCATTGGACAGTTTCAGCATGCCCCTGCTTTCCAAATCTCCCTACATCTCTCTTTCATCTCTGTCCATCTCTCCCTCCTTTCCCAGCTACCAGATTTGGACCTTTGACCTTCAGAGCTTGAATTCATTCTTCAACCTTCACACTCAGTCCCTCTCTCCTCTACCCCTCTTTTCACTTTTCCTTCCTCTCCCATAGATATTATGGTCTAAATGTTTCTATAGTTACCAAGCTGCACCATGCTTCATGTTGACACACGTTCGAATGTTGTTTTCATATACACCATCGCCACATGAAAAAAAAACCTGACACATAAATAAAAGCTTGTATCATCGTTTGTGCCGATTTTCCACAGCTCCATCAAGAAATAAACACATACTCAGACACGATGTTACTAAAGCTCGTCAAACACAATGTTTACAAACAAAATTTGCGGAAACGGGAAACATTCAATCCAATATACTTAGCTTCTGTAAGGGCCTATATGCTGTTCCAATTCAGACCGAAAAAAAAACATATTGCAAAGGAGGTTTTTGCCAACCTCTAATAAAATAATGTAATAATGTTGTAACATAAAGTGTGTTTTGCATATGCCCTTAAATAGACCAAGCATGTTTGACAGAGTCAAGCCTGTGGTCTTTCTGCAAATACAAATTTTGTTCTACCTCTTTTTTATGACTTCGAGGATAGACACCTGTGTTACCACACCTGCCTGCGTCCCTCTTACACTCCCTCTCTCTCTCTCTCTACCCCCTCCCCTTCCCTCCATTTCCAGTTGCTTATCCAGCTTTTAGGGTTCAAGCCACTTCTCTGAGCCATCCTGGACGGCCGCAGATGAAACCCGACACAGCACCCAACGCCGCTGCCATACAAACAAAAGCGGCGAGCTTACAGATTTATTTACCCTGCAATTACACATCGATTCGCCTACAGAGATAACGTAAGAGCCGGAACAACAACGCGCTAGATCTGCGTAGCTTTCACCTACGCCTCTCCCTCCCTCTCTCAGCATTTCAAATTCAAATTAGGAACGTTTAAATCAACACGGAAAAATGCGTATCCGTATATAATGGGCCAGAGTCATCTCTCTCTCTCTCTCTCTCTCTCTCTCTTCCGCCCATCCCTGTCAACCCCCAGAAAATGTAGTTCTTAATTAAATTAGATTAAAATTCTCTTAGTGTGTGCACAAAAGAGGGCCATTCTAAAAGCCTAAGCTATGCACTACCTGTACTTCTACCAGGCAGGTTTCTATCCACAGCCAATGACGCTGCATTTACACATTTATACATTTACATAGACACTAATTTGCAAATGGCACTGACACTACCTGAGCTATAAACCATGACTTCCCCATCAGCCAATGAGCCATCCCCTCCCATCAGCCAATCAGAACCCCTCCCTGCAAAAAGCAGTAGTCATGTTCTCTGTCCCTCAGGCTGCCGAGGGGAGTTCTTTCTTTCTTTTCACTTTTCCATTCTTCCCCCTCTTTTCTCACCCTTTCTGTTTCTCGCTCTTGCTCTTGCTCTCGCTTTTAACTTCGCCCCTTCTCTGTTTTTTTTTTCTCCCTCCTCTTCACAGTAAAATATTCAGTGCTAATTTAACTTCACGAGAGTAAAGCATGAGTCTGGCGGAGAATCGCATGTACCCTGTCAGACTGAAATGTGCCGCAACACAAGTTGAGCATGAATAGTGAACATTTTACTTTGTTCTTTTGCCTTCATCTCTTCATGTTCCACATTCTCCTCTCTCTGCTTACATGCATCGAGTATTCACAAAAAAAAGGTCCTCCTTCTTCTTTCATTAACCCTCTCCTCCGTCTCATCCCTCTATCTCTGTTTATCGTCGTCCCATTCCCTCATTCCACAGGATCCCTCTATCCTTCAAACATTCCTCCCTTTTTCTCCCTCCATCTCTTGCTCTTCATGGTCTCTAAAAACCCTGCCCCTTCCCTCTCTTTCTTTCCTCTCTTGTCCTTCTTTTTCTCCCTCCATCTCTTGCTCTTCATGTTCTCTAAAAACCCTGCCCCTTCCCTCTCTTTCTTTCCTCTCTTGTCCTTCTTTTTCTCCCTCCATTCCTCCACTGGATCTTCCCTTTGGCTACCTAACACATTCTCTCCTTTATTACTCTGTCTTCCTCCACTTTTATTCTCTACATTGTAAGTTCTCTCCTACCCTACTTCTCTCCATCCCTCTCTTTCTTCCTCTGTTCCTCTCTCCTTCCCTTTCTTTCTCTTCCTCTATTCCCCTCTCATTCCCTTTGTGTTTTTTTTCCTCTATTCTTCTCTCCATCCCTCTTTTTCTCTTTCTCTATTCCTCTCTCTATTCACTCCTTTCTCTCTGCATTCCTCCTCCTCTACATTCTCCAGCAAACTCCGCCCCTTTGCTTTCCAACACACCCTGTCCATCACTCTGTCTATCTCGCTCCATCTCTCTTTTCCTTTCCTTTTACGTTCTCTCCACCCCCACCACCAATGACAGATTGATTGGCGGAGAGATGGAAGGGAGGATGGTGGGGATGAGACAGGGGGAGGGGTGTACTTACGGCCGAGGGAGAGCAGGATGGCAGTGTGTAGGAGGAGGGAGGAGAGAGGGAGGGAAAGATGGAGAGATCGCAGGGCCGCATTCATTGTGTATTGAGCTGGTGGAGGGGGCCGGGCGGGGGGGGGGGCACCCCTTCAATGGCTCCTCTGTGCCGGGCTTGGGCCGCGGTTTCACCACGCTCCGGGAGCAGGCGGCCGTCTTTCACCCGCGTCACGCCGAACGCGCCCGGCTTAAAGCCGCCTTTGTGACGCTGTGGACGGGACAGATGTGGTTTGGAAAGCCACGCGCGCGACTCCAAACTCCGACAGGACGCAGCGGCGGGCGGCGGCACCTCACAGCTGCGAACGCTATTCTGGGCCGCTACCCGTGTGTCAACTCAGCCCCTCCGCAATAAAAAAAAAAAAAAAAAAAAAAGCCGGCGTCGGTCGGCCGTGTTCAGCGTGGACACCCACTCCTGGTCCGGTCCTCCTACGCGGCGCGAGGAGCTGGCATTTCAGCAAGCTCTGCAGGGACGGGCTGAAGATGCGAGGCGCCACCAGGAGAGGAAATGGCCGGAGATTGAGCTGAATTGTAATGCCGCGTGATACAAGCTGATCAGAGGGAGCCACGGCAGAGCGCCAGGGCAGGACAGCGCCGGCGGAGGCGCTGCGCAGCGTTAGCGTGCGACACCAGCCCTCCACGCTAATGGCCACCCGCTCGATACCGAACGCGTTTATCTAAGGACAGATGGGACCTTGCCAAAAAACCGTCTCTCAAAGTTTCCTTCCCCGCTTCGGACGTCTTCTTTTACCCAGCTCCTTCCTCTCTGTTCCTCCGTGTCCACCTCTCCCCCCGAGCGCTCCCTGTTTTCGGTTTTCTCTCCTCTTTCTCTCTTTCTCTCTTTCTCGTGTCCTCCTGGCCCTTGTCAAGACATCACAGTAAAAGTCAAAAAAAAAAAAAAAAAGCAGAAGTTGCAGATCTCTCCAAATCTCTCTCTCCACGCTCTTCCTTTCCTGCTTGTAGCGTTTTTAATGATTTTCCTGTAAATTCCAGTCCCCGGCCTGCTCTCTCTCGCCCCAGTCTCACATCAGCCTATCCTTCTGTCACCCCTCCTTATATATTCCACACTCCGCTGGGACTCTCGCCCTCACCGCTTTGTGTTTGTGTAGGGAGAGTGTGCGCGTGTGTGTGTAGATGCATACTCAACATATTTGTTATCTTTGTACGGGTTGTGGGTGAGGAAGTGACAATGGCAGGCATTGAGGTCCCCAAACAGATGCGCACTTTATGGCTGCGCATATCTATTCACTCAGGGTATATAGTTGTATCTGTTTGACCGCTGCTTTTGTGCGACGCCTCTTCTTCCTCTCACAATTGCGGGACTGGGGGGCAGTCATGGGGCGCACAGAGGGGGCTCTGAGCAGGGGAACATCCCTTCTGTTATGTAATGGCATGTTTTATGATAGGCTCATTCAGGGGGCAGCGCGTGTGTGTGGGGGCACGTGCGTGCGTGCATGTCTGTGTGTGTGCATGTCTGTGTGTGTGTGCGTGCATGTCTGTGTGTGTGTGTGTGTGTGTGTGTGCGTGCATGTCTGTGTGTGTGTGTGTGTGTGGGTGCGTGTGAGTGTGTACATCTGTGTGTGTGTGTGCATGTGTGTGTGTGTGTGTGTGTGTGCGTGTGTGTGGGGGCACGTGCGGGCGTACATCTGTGTGTGTGTGTGTGTGTGGGGGGCACGTGCGTGCATGTCTGTGTGTGTGCATGTCTGTGTATTTATGTGTGTGTGTGTGTGTGTGTGCGCGTGTGAGTGTGTACATCTGTGTGTGTGTGTGTGTGTGTGTTCATGTCTGTGTATTTATGTGTGTGTGGGTGCGTGTGAGTGTGTACATCTGTGTGTGTGTGTGTGTGTTCATGTCTGTGTATTTATGTGTGTGTGTGTGTGGGCGCCTGTGAGTGTGTACATCTGTGTGTGTGTGTGTGTGTGTGTGTGTTTGCATATGTGGACACATGCATATGTGCATGTCTGGGAGTGTGTGTGTGCATGCAAGTCTATATAAGTGTGTTTGTGGGCATATGCATGTCTGTGTATTTATGTGTGTGTGTGTGTATGCTTGTGTTTGTGTGTGTTAAGCCTTGACCCTTCCCCTCATCATAATTTACCCATGGTCCTGTCTGCCCCGGAAAAGAGGCCGGTCTGTGTGTGTGCTATTATGGGATAGCCCTGTGTGCGTACACGTTCACTCTGTCACCGCCATGTCTCTGCCCCCCCCCCCCCCCCCAGTTCACATCCAAATCAAATTTTTAATGGGCTCCGTTTGGCACCACAATGGAATAAGTGTTGTCCAAGCACTTAAGGGGTCCCAGCCAGGCCATGATGGAAATATTAAGCACTTCTGCATCCTCACAAGGATCCCGGCTGCTGTTTAGTATGCCGGGGGGTCGCTGGAGCATTTAGCACCATAGATATCAGGATTCTGAGCCACTCCTGAGAGCATGGATACCTGGGAAGCCTGATGCCCAGGGCACGTTATGGGTGGCGGACCCGTCCCTGCGTCTCCGTATCAGCGCTGGTGTCAGGAGCGGGACCGGCAGAGCCCGCACACGCTACTCATCCAGAGATTAGAACTTTCATTCCCCATGCAGTGTGGAGGAGGAGGGAGCAGGGAAGGCAGGTGGGGAATTCAAGATCGAGATGACAATTAAATTCTACATTTCTCCCAAACGGTTTAATTTTGGAAAAGGTGTGGTGTGTGTGTGTGTGTGTGTGTGTGTGTGTGTGTGTGTGTGTGTGTGTGTGTGTGTGTGTGTGTGTGTGTGTGTGTGTGTGTGATATGTGTGTGTGTGTGTGTGTGTGTCCGCATCCTGAGACTGAATTGATGGTCACATGACAGCTTGTTTATCCTTATTTCTTCCCCCAGGTTCCACTTCCTCCAGCTTTCCTCCGGCGGTGAAAGCCTGAACTTCCCTCTCAGCTGTCTGTTCTCCTCCCTCCCTCCCTCCCTCTCTCTGTCCTATGCTGTCTATATTCCCCCCTTCATATTCTCTTCTTTTTAAGGTCTCTGTATGTTACTCTTTCTCCATACCTCCCCCTCTCGCTCCTAATCCACCCCCCACCCCTCCACTGTCTCATCACCTGTCTCTCCTTCCTCCCCGTGAACTCTCCAATCTCTCTCAAGATCCCCGAGCGCGGCGATCCATCTCATACGCGCGTCACCTGAGTGGCTCCTGCACCTGAGTGATATACAGCACGGGATGGCGTCCCCGAGGACAGCAGAGAGTGAGCGAGTGAGCGAGCGAGCGGTAACGCAGCGGTCATAGATCATGCAGAGTTCAGCCAGACCGCCTCATGGGGACAAACGGCAAAGGATACAACCCTAAGGCTCTAAGAGTCAGAACCATAGATAGCAAACGGCAAAGGATACAACCCTAAGGCTCTAAGAGTCAGAACCATAGATAGCAAACAGCAAAGGATACAACCCTAAGACTCTAAGAGTCAGAACCATAGATAGCAAACGGCAAAGGATACAACCCTAAGACTCTAAGAGTCAGAACCAAAGATAGCAAATGGCAAAGGATACAACCCTAAGACTCTAAGAGTCAGAACCACAAGCAAACGGCAAAGGATGCACCATTTAGACCGAAGTTTCACAATCACATATTTCATATTTTAAAACAGTCTTTTAATCATAAAAGGCACTAAATTGGATCTTTGTGAATGTATCAGCTGAAGAAGACATTAAACTACAAAGCGTAGCAACTAATTTGAGAAATGAAATCTCCCTTTAGTTGTTTTTAGCTCTTGGTTGTTTTTGATGACTGTTCATAGCCAAGAAGTAAAAACGGGTTATTTCCCATTTTATTGCTATGGTGGGTCTGCTCTGAATTCGGTATCCTACTGCTTGGATTCACAAACTCCACATAATCTGCAACGCTGCAGGCTCAGTATATACTGAACCCTATATAATCTGAGAGTCTAGCAGCCCAGCAGGATTGATCAAACGGTGGTAATGCTTCACGCAGAGAGGCTGCCCAGGTAGCAGCGTTCGGCGCTCCAGAAGATTCCCGTCAGGAACATCGGGAAATCTGAAGCGCACCTTCCCAGCACAAACGGTTTCCCAGGTGCGCCACGCCCCACAAAGTTTATCCCGGATTCTTGATGAACATCGCAGGAGCAGCGTTGGAATGTCACTCAGATACTGTCACTCCAGGATGGGTTAATTCCATCAGGTCTAAGTGATGGAGACTCATAACGCGCTCAAAAGCCCGTTCCAGTCAAATTTGCTTACTGATCTTGCCCAAAGTAGTAAAACCGGAAGTGGAGATTGGTGACGCATACGTCTGCTGAATCATGTGTAAAAATAACATCCCTTAAATTGCTCAGAAACCTTAAGAGCAGAACCGCTACGTCACATCTGTAATTATGTGAAAACATGCATCAGGGAAGATGGGAAATTGTTTCAGCAGCCAGAAAATTGCCTTGAACATCCATACTACTCATACTTCCGCTAACAAGTCAATTTTTGGACTTGGATTGTTGTGCGGCACCATTTTCAGATGACAGGATGCAGCATGTTGCTAAAGAATATGAGAGAAATTTGAGTAGGCCCGAGAGCTGTCCTCCATGACATTTTGTTTTCATGACGAAATGATAAGTGTGTTTGGGACACACCCAGGATGTTTTTCCGGTGATTTGACAGAACTATTCTGAACAATAAATACACTCTGAAAATAAATATGAGACTGCCTTGGGTTCAGGGATGTAAAGCAAATCTAATTTCAGCATTCTCCATTCTGGAAAACATTACCCTTACCTGGGTGTGCTGCGTCTGCAAACCCCCCGCTGGGTGATTTTAGCAGTTCAGTGGGGCTGCTCTTCCCCTGTCTATATCTCCACGGGGGGGAGGGTGGAAGCAAATCCCCCGGCACTGCAGATCTGGCAACCCAGTGACCCCGCTTCTGTCTCTTCACCCACAGATTACTCATTTCTCCCCCACCAAAGCAGACCAAAAGCCCACTGCAGAAGACACACAGCTTCAGGTTTCAGAGGAGGGACGGACGTGATGACCCCGCCCTCATCTCTCCACACTGTGTGTCACCAGTTACTGCCTGTGCTCTCTGGCTAACACAGTCAGTTACACACTTCCTGTGCTCTCTGGCTAACACAGTCCGTTACACACTTCCTGTGCTCTCTGGCTAACACAGTATCTGTTACACAGTTACACAAGACCTGTGCTCTCTGGCTAACACAGTCAGTTACACACTACCTGTGCTCTCTGACTAACACAGTCAGTTATACACTTCCTGTGCTCTCTGGCTAACACAGTCAGTTACACACTTCCTGTGCTCTCTGGCTAACACAGTCAGTTACACACTACCTGTGCTCTCTGACTAACACAGTCAGTTACACACTACCTGTGCTCTCTGACTAACACATTCAGTTACATGCTGCCTGTGCTCTCTAACACAGTCAGTTACACACTACCTGTGCTCTCTGACTAACACAGTCAGTTACACATTACCTGAGCTCTCTAACACAGTCAGTTACACACTACCTGTGCTCTCTGACTAACACAGTCAGTTACACACTGCACACTGCAGTTTTACCCAGGTTAACCCCTACCTAACCCTGCTAATTTTACCCGGGTTAACCCCTACCCTCCCCCGCTGATTTTACCCAGGTTAACCCCTACCTAACCCTGCTGATTTTACCCAGGTTAACCCCTACCTAACCCCACTGCAGTGGTGGGGGTGCTGGTGGGGATAGGGGGTGTGGTTACTGCATAGAGCTGGGGCTCGTTCGCCCAATCACAGGACACAACACAGCTGCATCACAAATATGCACCACTACTCTGTTAGCCACGCAAAGGCCTAGCGTCCTTCCATTTGGACCAGACCACCACCAAACCCACCGCCGCCGCCGTCGTTCTCCGCCACCCCCCCACACACACACACACACACACGCAGCACCTGGTCCTTGAGCGCAGGCCGCAGCTGTCTGCTCGGAGGCCTGTGGCTGCGCCCCAGCTGAGAGCCCCTTTTCCGTGCGCACCCGCCCCCCGAAAGAGGCCTTTTGTGAAGGTGACAATAGCCATGATGATGATGATGATGATGATGGCGGGCCTGCAGGATTGCTATAATTTGCGTTCTGAGGCCATTTAGTATTAAAGCAGAGGGCGGGGGAGAGGGGGAAGGGGGGGGGGGTGTTCTTTTTTCTATACCATAAAACAAACAACAGCGTTCTGTGCTGAGCGAAACCCTGCCTTCACTGTGTCTATTCACTGACATTTAACAATATGATTATTCTGCTTTTGGATAATATACTGTTCCCTGTTTCACCCTCTCTCTGTCTTTCTCTTTTCATGGTATTTTATCACCATCTCTCTCTCTTTCTCTCTCTCTCTTTCGCCCTCCCACTCTCCCTCTCTCTGTCTCTCATTTTGACCCCACAGAAGGGCTTTGCACCTTGCTCTTTCTCTTCTCTCTCCCCTTCTTTCTCTCTCTCTCTCTCTTTCCCCCTCTCTGGAGGAAAATCACTCACTCATCAGTTTTCCGAGCCCAGTTTCTTGACGAGCAAAACTCGCAAGGAGAATATTAATGAAGATACACGAGCCAATTAACACCGAGCTCACATCAGGACCTTTTACAGGCAGACGAGCACGGCGTGGCGCGGCACGGCGCAGTGCAGTGCGGGGCGGCGTGGAGCAGGGGGACAGGAAGGGGAGGGAGCGAGGGAGCAGACTGGGGTTAATATAACATTACATTAACGCGGAGAAGGCGCGGAGAGGAGAGGGAGAAGGAGGGGTTAATGTGGCATAAGTGTGCGTGCACCGGTTCACTGTGCATGGAGCTCTGCTAGGACCAGAGCAGCAGGACACACACACACAAACACGTACGCAAGCACGCACAGACTTTCACTAAAACACACACACATGCAAACATACACTACCACACAGACACACTCACACACATACCCACAAACGCTAACACAAACTCACACACACACACACACACACACACACACAAACTCACACACACACACACTCATACACACACACACACACAAACACTCACACACACACACACACGCATGCACAGATTTACACGAAAACACACACGCATGCACACATACACTACCACACACACACACACACACACACACACACGCATGCACAGATTTACACTAAAACACACACGCATGCACACATACACTAGCACACAGAAACACTCACACACATACCCACAAACGCTAGCACAAACTCACACACACACTCACACACCTGCTAACAATTGTGCATGCATGCACACTCATACACACAAACACATGCTCACATCTTCAAACACACACACACACACACAAATAACAAACATACGCATACAAACACAGACACTCCCACACAAAACTTGGCCCAGGCATATAAAAACACACACACACACACACACAAAGACACACACTAACATGCACAATAAGGCTGGACACCTTTACGCAGCCTTTCATACAGCGAACAGAATGAAGCTTTAACTGCTCGACGTGGAAAAGAGAGAAGGGTAGAAATTGAGTGATAGCATGAAAGGAGGACTGAGCTGAAATAATTAGCAGGCCTACTCGCGGCATTCATTTTAAAATGCAAATCCATTTAATTTTTCTTTGCTTCGCTTTGCTGCTCCAATCTCATGTGCTCTCTCTCAATCCCCTTTTCTCTCCTCTGCTCTCTCTGTATTACAGGACTATTAGTGTACTGTTACTGTAGGCCTGTGTGCATGGCCTCAGGACTGTGTGTGTGTGTGAGTGTATGTGTGTGTGTGTGTGTGTGGACATGTGCACGTGTGTGTTAGTGTGTGTGTGTGTGTGCACATTTGTGTGTGTGTGTGTGTGAGGACATGTGCACGTGTGTGTTAGGGTATATGTGTGTGTGTGAGCGTGTGTGTGTGTGTGTGTGTGTGTGTGTGAGGACATGTGCATGTGTGTGTTAGGGTGTGTGTGTGTGTGTGTGTGTGTGAGGACATGTGCACGTGTGTGTTAGGGTGTGTGTGTGTGTGTGAGGACATGTGCACGTGTGTGTTAGGGTATATGTGTGTGTGTGTGTGTGTGTGTGTGTGCACATTTGTGTTAGGGTGTGTGTGTGTGAGGACATGTGCACGTGTGTGTTAGGGTATGTGTGTGTGTGTGTGTGTGTGTGTGTGAGGACATGTGCACGTGTTAGGATGTGTGTGTGTGTGTGAGGACATGTGCACGTGTGTGTTAGGTGTGTGTGTGTGTGTGTGAGGACATGTGCACGTGTGTGTTAGGGTATATGTGTGTGTGTGAGTTTGTGTGAGAGTGTGAATGTACCAAGCTCACTGTAAATATGTGTGTATGTAAATGCATCAATGTGTGCATACATTGTTTGTTTGCTTTAGGTTGTGTGTACACAACCATGCATGCTTGCGTGCGTGTGTGTGTGTGTGAGTTTGTGTGCACCATGTTAATAACTGCAGATAAAGCCAGCTGTCTCCGGCTAATACCAATCTGTCTGTGCTCGGATTGTCTGTCTTTCTTCTTTTTCCACAAATCCTTATTGTTCATGTCTACTTTGCTGTGTCCCCGCCCAAATCCCCCACCCCCTCCCTGATTGGCTCAGAGCTCACTCTGGGGCTCCAAACTTGACGAGATGACACGGGATTTAATACAGTGTTCAGAGGCATTTCTTTAGCCCCATATCCTCTCCACAAATGAACATGATTACATCACAGATTTACATACATAAATAAATCTGTTCATGACAATACCCAATGCCCCCACTTACTATCTTATCTTCTGATCCTCTTATAACGCCCACTTTGGCTATGATCGTGTGTATTCATGCCCCGGCCCCTGTATGTGTGGGTGTGTGTGTGAGCTTTTATGCATATATGTGTGTGTGTGTGTGTGTGTGTGTGTGTGTGTGTGTGTGTGTGTGTGTGTGTGTGTGTGTGTGTGTGTGTGTGTGTGTGCACAAGCAAATGTGTGTGTGTGCACCTGTGGCATTTCAGTTACTGCTTCTCAGTCTGTAGAAGATGCTCCATACAATCACAATCACACACACACTCATGTTCTGTCTCTCTCTCTCTCTCTCTCTCTCTCTCTCACACACACACACACACACACACTCATGTTCTGTCTCTCTCTCTCTCTCACACACACACACACTCACACACAGTCCACTATCCTGCATCCTTCTCCAGCTGTCCTCTCCCTGAACTCTTGGTTGGGAGTGAAGTCAGCACCCCGAGACACCTCTGTCATCCTAATGAAAAAGAGGAAGCTGGGGGGTGAGGGAGGGAGCGAGAGATCACAGCGCACTCCACGGGGAGCCGTCCATGACAGGGACAACAGGGAGACCCAGGAGGAGGAATGGCCAGAGAGAGAGAGAGAGACATAAAATGTGACCCCGACCAACTGATATGTCACATCCCCCTGCCTCCCCCTTTCATGCGATCACCATGGAACCTCCCAAGAGAGCAACTTTCCTGATTGGATTAGAGGTGGGGGGGTGTGCCCGGGCAGGAGGAGGTTTTTTCAAGCTGATAGGTGGTTGCTAGGAGTCAACTGTCGGCACTGGGATGTGAGTATGTGTGTGGGTGTGTGTGTCTGTGTATGTGTATGTGTATATGTGTGTGTGTGTGTGTGTGTGTGGGGGGCATTTGAGTGAGATGTAGGAAATGGCTGGAAGAATTGACAGCGATCTTGCTGACTCAGCCAGACACAGGGTATGAGAGACATTGCTGCACTCCTGCTGTTTTGGGGGGGGAACAGCTTGTCTTGACTGCCAGTGAGCCGCTGTGGACTGAATCAAAGAGACATGGAGATCATTTCAGAACCGCGGGGAAATAACTGGAGAAAACTACATTATCATCAGAAAGTGTAACTTTGTGTGTGTGTGTGTGTGTGTGTGTGGAAGGGGGGGTGTGGGTAAGAGTGTGAGAGCGTGTGTGTGTGAGAGAGAAAACGTGGGTAGTGCATATGCAAGTATTATTTTTGGGTGTGTTTGTGTGTGTGTGTGTGTGTGTGTGTGTGTGTGTGTGTGTGTGTGTGTGTGTGTGTGTGTGTGTGTGTGTGTGTGTGTGTGTGTGTGTGTGTTTGATATTTTAATGCCACAGGGCAAATAACAGTCAATATCTACACTTGACACATTTAGGGATATAGCAAAAGATACAGACGGTTTCTGAAGCATATTTGTAGATTTGTCAATATGTACTGTGACCTGACAAATCCAGATTTAACTTCCATACATATATAATACTCTCAGCCCTCTGGATACCAAACATAGTAATCTCCTTTGTGTGGATGTTTCTGCGCCACACGATGGAAACGCGGCGACTTGCGAAAGCCTCGTCTGAGTCTCTGCGAGAAATGTGAAACCAATGACAGACACGAGCATTCTAGATATCCCCCTCTTCCCCCAAAAAAACACACAACCCCGAATCCTTAAATATTAAGACTTTGACCGTAGCCAGGCTGTGAAATGGTACCGTGAGAGAGGGAGGAGGCGGGAGGGAGGCGTGGGGCTCCAGCCTGCAGGGGAACGGTCTCCAGATATGGTTTGGGCCTCGCTGTTCTCCCCGGGCTTCCAAAGAGCCTTTGATGTGTCTCTGCAGACCACTCTCATCACACCCTACGCCCCCCTTTCAAACACGGGCCCCCATTTCACGAAGCGCCGCTTAGCACGAGCACTGATCCAGGATCAGGCTACCTCTACCAATATCCCAACCTTATCCATGATGGACTAAGAGACTAACCTGATCCTAGATCAGGGTCAGTATTTCATGAAGCACCACAGAGCAGGAGGGCGGATTTAGCATCAGGTTTGCCCCGCCCAGCCCTCCTCCCTGTAACACACTTTATAAACACAAGAACTGACCTAGGACCAGTATGGTGTTATTGACTCCCAATAAAACCCAATAACAGTTTAAAAGCTTACAAATACCCAATGTGTCTTTTTAAAGATGCAATTTTCCCTGTTAATGACAATGTTTTTGTCTCTTGGTTTTCATTGATTTTGCTCTTGTAATTTAGAGTCTTTTTTTTCCAGTGTGATGGGAGAGGATGTCATTAACCTGTGAACACTGCATCACATGACATGGGATTTGGACAAATGTGGTTATTTATTTATTCATTTATGAGTGTATCCATAACTATATCTGCATAATAATCATATAACACACTCAATAAATGCATGTATGGATGGACACCCTACAATATGTGACGAACCCTGACCACGCCTTACCCCCTGCCCCCCACACACACATAAACCCCCATTGCTGAAAATGTGGGGAGGGGGCGGAGCCATGATGTCATGATGACTGGCAGAGTGGGGGAAGGAGGAGAGCCAGAAACGGGGGGGGTGGGGGCTGGGGGTATAGGGGAGGTGGGTGGGGGGTGAGGGGACGGTTTGAGCTCTTCCACATTACAAATATACATATTGAGTGATAAACAATGGAAATGGATAGAAGGCTGTGGGTCAACTGCTTTATGCTGTACAGGAGATGTATCGCTTATTCAGAAAGCAAGAGAGAGAGAGGGAGGGAAGGAGAGAGAGAGAGAGTTACTGTTTTTGGGAAAATGCTTTGTCAACAGAAATGCACCCTGACCATGCCAATAAATTGCAAATTTGAACTTGAACTTGGAACTGAGCGCTGTGTGTGGCTATTTTTTAGTGTGTGTGTGCGCGCGTGTGTGAGTGTGTGCATGCTTGCATATGTGTTTTGTGGGTTAATGTGCGTTTATGTGCGTGTGTGTTTGCGTGGATATGTCCGTTTGTATGCATGTGGGGGGTGTGGACTTGCGTGTGTGTGCGTGTGTGTGCGTGTGTGTCGTTGTGTGTTTGTGCGCTAATGTGCGTTTATGTGCGTACGTCTTACAAAGACAGAACGAGCAGTTAGTGACGCTAATTAGAATGGGACAGAGGCACAGCATTGATGTGATTGAGAGATCTGAAATCTCATTGTCCGCTCCCCAACAATGCCGCCCATGAATTCCATCCCTGTTTTTCCGAGGGCAACAAATTCCTGACATAACCAAGTGTCCACCCTCACCCATTCTATCTCTCCATCTCTCCCCCTCTTATTCTCTCTCTCTCCATCGCCCTGTCTGTCTGTCTCCATCTCTCCCCCTCTTATTCTCTCTCTCTCTCTCTCTTTCCATCGCCCTCTCTGTCTCCATCTCTCGCTCCCTAAGCGTGGTGTGATAATTTACTGTTGTGTCCATTTAGTCAGACAGCTTGTCTGCGCAGCGTCACGCCCCCCCCCCCCCGGGCTCTGCCCCTCCCATCTCTCCTGCAGCAGCAGGGAAACACTGAGGTCTTTGTGCCCTGTGGGATCACTCCGGACAAAGGAATTTTTCTTTTCATCTTTTCCCCTCTGTTGTCTCCCTCTCCTGTGTTCTCCCATTATTGTCTCCACTGTGGCAAAAGTTTAAAAAAAAAAAAAAATTCAATGCTGACTGAAGGGCGCCCCCCTTAGAGCAGCAGGCAGAATGGTGGAACTGCAGTTTAATTTCCCTATTCAAAACACAGTGGACTCCACCTGTGTTTCAGCTCTATATCACATCCTGTACTCAGAGGAAGTTGCTGTTGTGCAATGATCAAAGTCAGTGACATATGAAAGTATAACCATTTGCCCATAACAGTCAATTTTATGGCCTCCTCCTTTGACAATTTCCCACTATGTGACATGCATTCAGTATGTAATAGAGATGCAAAGTAGCTATTCTATTTGTCAGGTTACTAGGAAAAATGTGTTACTTTTCTAATCAGCCCTGTGAAAACCTGCATCACCACTCTCTGCTTCCATTTTCATGACTATTTCTTTGGTAAATTCACCAGGAATTAGCTTTTAAAAACAACAAGTGCTCATTACATTACAGTCATTTAGCGGATGCTTTAATGCAAAATGACATACATTTGACAATGCTAGCCAAGGGCCAGTCCCCCCCCCCCTGGGAGCAATGTGGGGTTCAGGGCCTTGCTTGGCTTGAAATGGTGTTCTTGCTGTGGCTGGACTGGGGCTTGAGCCACCACCCTCAGGGGTCCCAGTCACGTACCTTAGCCACTCGACTCCAGGTGGCTCTGCTGCCCTGCCCAGCTCTACTGCATTAGCTACACACACCACTCTACTCCCACAGCTCTCACATCCTGAATTATATTTTTTTTTTTTTGTTGTTTTTTTTTTTTTAAGTTAATCAGCCAGGTAAACCAAGAACTCAGATCTCTTTGTCTGGACAGCGTGGGAAATCAAAGCGGGGTGGGAGGGCGTGGGGGTCGTGTAGCTCATCAGATACAGGAGATTAAGCGTCCAGATGCACAGAGCCCATTTCTGTGGGAATTTGACCAGGACTCGGGTTAACAACCCTTTCCTTTAGAAAAGTGCTACGGGATCTTTAACAACCACAGGGAGTCGCAACCCCATTTCAGTTCACATCACTGTATCGGAACACTGGAGCTCTCTTTGTTCCTGAGGGAAAGACCGCCCCCTACTGGCCCGCTGAGAGTACCACAGTCCCATTCAGTCTCCCATACAAATGCTAATGAATCCCCCCGTCTGATTAGCTGCAGCGCTCTTATGTTGAAACCGATTTTTTTTTTGTTCCTGAGCTAAAGTATCTTGTAAGATGTAAAGGTGGGATTCCGGGGCTGCCGCTTTGCTTCTGTGGCGTGAGCGACTGACACAATAAAATCACTGATAACGATCAAACCCATTCGATAATGCTAATGATTATGTTACGCCTGTGCGCACCACTGGATTAGCTGCCAGAGACATTAGCGAATCGAAGAGGCTTTGCAGAAACTCTGCCTGCTGCTGAGGCTCGCAACGGCCACAGGGCCCGTTATTGATAACGCGTTTCAGAGTAGGAGCACTGATCCAGGAACAGCTGTCCCAACCCCAGTCCATAGCCTAACCTTATCCATAAGCCAAGACGCAAAACTGATCCAGGATCAGGGTGTGCCGTGTTCATAAATCATGGCGGAGGAGGAGGAGGAGTGCTGAGCCGGCATTAGTTTTGCATTTTTTGGGATTCAGCAGATGACTCCGTTCCAGAGCGAATTTTTTCGCACACGGCGAGATATTTAGGTTCCGCGTCTCGCTCAAGGGTCAGGGGTGCCCGGCACATGAACCTCAAGCTTCTGAGCTGCAAGTCCGTTTCTCTACCCTTCGTGCTACACCGCTAACTTCCCCCCGACCCTGTCCGTACCGTTTCCATTATGAGCTGGGAGGCCAGACTGATCCTGGATCAGTGTCGCCACTCTGAGGCCTTTTATAGATGTGGTCCCGGATCTTTATTGTTTTCAACAGAGAGGATGATTCAGGTGAAGTTTTTTGTGCCTCAAACTCTCTCCCCGATAAATCTAAATATAAATAAATAAAAGAGAGACAATAAAAATAAACTACAACGGGAGAGAGAAAAAAATGAAAGGCAGCATATTTTCCAGGAGCACCTCACAAAAAACACATCCAAGACTCGCCACTTTGTAATGTTGTCAAGGACACCGGGAGCCGTTCTGTGAGCAAATTGAATCAGAGAAAAGTGTTTGCTTGGACGTGCACAGTCCTTATCAGCCCTGAGAATATCGCTCGCAGGGTGTGTGTGTGTGTGTGTGTGTGTGTGCGCAGGGTTCGACCATGGGTTTCTTTCTCAAAAATGTCTGTCTGTGAGACTCAGATCAATCCAGCACAGAGGCCTGTGTGTTAAACCATAACAGTAATGTAGAGTATTGATTTGATGATGCTGGTTGTCCTCTCACAGGATCTTTTTGAGGAAGGGGGTGGAGCTGTCCCTCTTTTCTTTTCACTATTTAGGAATCTGTAAGTGCACTCTGACAGGGGGAATGGGGGTGGCAGTGGGGTGGGGGTTTGGGGGTTCAAACCCGGAGAGCCAAAATGTTTGTGTCTTCCTTTGGTAGTTTTTGTATAGACCAGGAAAAGCCAACCCTGGTCCCGCAGGGCCATAATATGTGCTGTTTCTGGTTTTCACCTCAAAAACAGCAGTTGGCTCAGACCCAATGAGCCAGGTGAGGTGAGTTAAACTGTGCAATCACCTGTACTAATTGATCAATTAACTGCTGAGCGACAAAAATGCACACCGACACTCCAGGAACAGGAGTTGGTCCTCCAATATCTAGCGCTAGCTATCCCACAGTCCCTTGTGTGGCTAACCAGCTAGCACACAATGCCCCTCTGGCATCCTGTCGTTAGCATAGCCACCTGCATATCTGCCATGGATCCTTTAGCAGCAGGGTTTTTCTCTAACTATTTTGCCCCCTCTTAGTGAGTGACTGGTGTTAATTAACAGCTGTTAATTACCAGGGCTGCCTCAGCTCAGCTTTCCTCTAACAGACCGCTGTGGTACCAATTAGCTGGCTACTGCATGCTCACTAGATAGGAGGCCTGTTTTTGACTCTTTACACACCAGCTGTTGATCCTTTACACTCCAAAAAGCTGTATATACCACCCCCTACAGGACTGGAGTTAAACCTGCAGGTGCCGCCCCCTCCAGGACTGGAGTTAAACCTGCAGAAAGGCCCTCCAGGACCCCCTGCAGACACAGGACTGGAGTTAAACCTGCAGATACCGCCCCCTCCAGGACTGGAGTTAAACCTGCAGATACTGCCCCCTCCAGGACTGGAGTTAAACCTGCAGACACAAAGGCCCTCCAGGACTGGAGTTAAACCTGCAGACACTGCGGCCCTCCAGGACTGGAGTTAAACCTGCAGACACTGTGGCCCTCCAGGACTGGTGTTAAACCAGCAGACTCTGTGGCCCTCCAGGACTGGAGTTAAACCTGCAGACACTGTGACCCTCCAGGCTGGAGTTAAACCTGCAGACACTGTGGCCCTCCAGGACTGGAGTTAAACCTGCAGACACTGTGGCCCTCCAGGACTGGAGTTAAACCTGCAGACACTGTGGCCCTCAAGTACCAGAGTTTGTCACTCATGGATAATTCCAAAAAGCACTGAATCAAACTAGCAAAGTTTAGGCTTTACTGTGAGCTAGTGACAAATCCCAAGTCAAACTAACAATTCGGCAAGGCCTCTGTTCCTGACAAGCGCCTTCAGCGACATAGCTACGCAGTGCGCCAGGCCTTTTCTTCCAGTCTGACTTCCATTGAGAAAAAAAGGGAGAGAAACTGAGGGGGTGTGTGTGTGTGCGTGTGTGTGCGTGTGTGTGTGTTAGTGTCTCTCTAACTCCCTCTCTGTCTCTGTAGCTCTGCTGAGGAGCTGAGGAGGGAACGTCTCTCGCTGCCACTGTCTCGATCTCATCCCCTTTTCCTCTCCCTGTCATTCGTTCAATTTGTGTAACATGGACCTCAGTAACCTTTCCCTTCACGCTGCCCTCCGCCGACACCAACCATCTCCATCTCCTCCTTCCCTCAACCCTTCCCCCTCCCCTTTCATATCAAGTCCCCAAAAAAAGGAGGAAGAAGAAAAACACAGAAGACGAATACAAGAATGTGTGTATGTTTACTCATATTTTCTCAAGGCATTAATAAAGCTAACATTTGAGTTTTTCAATCAACCGTTCCTACCATGAATAAACAAAAATTTTCCATGAAATTTACATTTTGTGTTTTTTTTCAACACAGAGGAAAAAATGGATAAGAACTTGAGGCCCATTGGGTTTGAAAGTGCACAAATGGCTGCTGGAGTCAGAAGCTGTGGCAGACCAATGGGAAGCCTTTTCTCATCACCCACAATCCCTTGCTGAGACTCTTAGCTCCGCCTCCTCTCTCTCCCCTCTGCTTTTTAACACTTCTCTCCGTAATTGATCTTTTCCCTCTACTCTATTTGGCATACCTCCCTCTCTCTGTTTATTCCCATTAGCTCCTCTCTCTCCCTCTCTCCCCCCTCCCTTGTTCTTGTTCTTGTTTCTGCCCCTTTCCTGGAACTCGTCTCTCTGACCGTACTCACACTCCCCCCATCCTGCCCTCGTTTCTGTACCCATCTCCTCATTCTGTCCATCTCCCCGTCCCACCCAAACCCTCAGCTCTCGCCACCCTCTCTCAGCTCCTTTCCACGTTCACTATTTTTGTTCTTTTGTTTGTTTTTTGCTCCAGAATAAACCTCTGGACTCCTCTATCTGATCCTGCCCTTCTCTCAAGTCTGTATTTCTAGTGTTGTTCTCTTTGGCTTTCTCAATTTTCCATTTCAGTTGTCCCCAGCCCATTCTTTGCATCTTTCCTATTGCTTTTTCCAATATCACAACCACCCCCCCCCCCCCACCCCACCACCACCCATCCACAGTTGTGTTCATCTGCTACGCATCATCGGGGGGGTCTCCATGACAACGTCACCCTGACAACCAGCCCTCCTCCCTCCCAGAGTTCTGCTCGTTTGCATCTCATTTGCATGTTGTCACGGCGACGGGCGGCATTTGACTTTGACAATAATGGAGCTGGAATAACCCATCGCCCCCGATCCTCCTCTTCCTTTTTTTGCCCCCATTGACTTGTTTTTTTGCCCCCCCTCCGCCACTCTTCCTGTTGCTCTCCTCTGACCATTTCCCCTCCTCTGTCTGTGCCCATCCATCTCTCTCTCCCCCTCATTCTCTCTCTCCTCTGAGCGTCACTGTCAGTCACTCAGTATGGCCCAGTCACTGTTATTCCGCCATCCTGTGTAACTCTCCTCCACTCCATATCTCTCATCTTTCCTCTTCTCGCTCTCCCCCCCAAACTCCCATCCCCCTCCCACAGCTGTCATTACCTTTCCCTCCACTCTTTCCATTACTCTCTCTCTCTCTCTCTGTCTTTGCCCTCCACTCCTTAAAGGCCTGAGTTTTTCTCTCATGTTTGCCCTCATACGGGGGAATGTGTTTGGCCTTTCCATGGCCTCCTCTGCGCCCTCAAACACAGCTGTTACCCAACGGCCCAGCACCCCCCAAAGACAAACCCAAAAATGACCCGGCTCACATTCCCCGGCCGTGGAGTACCCAGCACCCCCCAACGACGTGTAGCTGTGAAATCAAACACTCTCACAGATGTAACGATTCGAGGATTCCTCCTTCCCCTTAATCACCTAATCAAACACATAAGGTTTTTTTTTTTACACAAGATTTCAATTAAGCACATTCTCAATGAACGAGATGAGATTAGATTCCCATAATTTGTTTTTTTCCACTCTCAGAAATTACACGGCGGAATAAAACAATATCAAAAATTCACTTCCCGTTTCGGGGCGCTTGTGGAATTGAAATGAGTGGTTAAGAACATGGCAAATTAGAATGCAATACCGCCCGTAATACAACGGCGGGAGCGATTACACCGATACGTCCCAGAGAGTGGAGCACTACAGTGTAGTGATGTGTAATTTGGGACGCAGAGTTGAACCAAACATTGCGATGTAACATGTGAATGGAGAGCAGAGAGAGTGTATGTCCATGTGTATATATTATGCACGTGTGTGTGAATGAGTATATTTGTGTGTGTGTGTGTGTGACTCCATATGCACATGTATGTACACATGCATGGGTGTTTGTGTGTGCATCTATGTGAGTGTTCCTGCATGTGCATGTGTGTGTGCAAATATATATGGGTGTGTCCTTCCATGTATGAATGAATGTATATATATATGTGAGTGTGTGTGCATGTGTATGTGTGCATGTGTGTGTGCGTGTATTTGTGTTTGCATGTGTGTGTGCATGTGTATGTGTGTGCATGTGTGTGTGCATGTATTTGTGTTTGCATGTGTGTGTGTGTGTGTGTGTGTGTGTGTGTGTGTGTGTATTTGTGTTTGCATGTGCGTGTGTGTATGTGTGTGTGTGTGTGTGTCGTTGTGTGTGTGTGTGCGGGTCATTGTTTGCGTCATGAAAGCACTGCCATTCTCTCTCTCCATCTCTCCCTTTTGACATTTTAAAAGCCAGAGAGAGAGAAACAGAGAGACAGAAAGAAAAACCACAGAGGCGATGGGAAGGAGAGACAGAGCAAGCTTTATGAAAATGGGCAAACCATCTGCAGATGAGCCAGGTGGAGAGAGAGGCAGACAAACAGAGGGAAATTACAGGAAGGAGGAGGAAAGAGAATCATAAGAGAATGAGTAAGAGAGAGAGAGAGAGAGAGAGTGGGAGAGGTTCAGAAAGAGAGAGGGAGGAAGGGAGGGGGGAAGGTGTTACGACCCATTGATTTAAAATGGAGAGAATGAAATGGAGTAAAAAAGAGGCAAAAGGTGGAAGAAAGGAGGATGCAAAGCCTACCCTATGAAAATGCAATCATGGGGGGGGAAGCAAACAAAAGAGACAGAGAGAAGGAAAGGTTTTGGATTTAGAAGGCTGATTAAAGAAGGGACTCAGGAGTGGAGATGTATGTAGTGGTCGATTGTGTAATACCCCCCAGGGAGCAAAAGAGGTGTTTATCAACTCTCCTCTGTTCTCACAGCTACTGCTATGAAAGTATCTATAGACACATTCTACCTTTTCCTGTCTCCCCCTGGTTTTTCTCTTTCCTCTCCCTCTCCCTCCCTCTGTTTCGCAGCACTACACCTCCTTCCTTCTTCATTTTCCTCTCAGCTGTAATTGTCAAATGATGCACTTTATTTTCTGTGTAGTGGGTCTCTGTGATAACTCATATGAAACGCTGTAATCAAAGTGTGCTCCTGTCACACACACACACACACACACACAAACACATTAATAATGACACACACACACACACACACACTCATGTCCATGGTGTGCTCATCTCGCCGTAGTCCCAGGGTCTAAGTTAGGAAAACACTTTTTTCCCATCTTTGATTCAAATAAAAGTCCAAACCAACCCCCCCCCCCGTCTTTTCTTTTTCTCCCACTCCAACCCCTCATCTTTTTATCCATTTTTCTCTCTCTCTCTTTCCATCAGTCGGTCCTTCTCTCCCTCGTTATCTCTCCCTCCCTCTTTCTGTCTCTCTCCCCCAGGACTCAATTACCGTTTCCCCCGGACACAAACTAATTAGCTTAAAAACTCCCGACGAATAAATAAAGAAGTAAAAGGAGGGGAAAGAGCTAGATAAATAAATAAATGCAAATGTGTGACACAGTTTGCAGACGGAGGGGATGAGCGGGGGGGGGGGGTGTCAGCGCGGACCTGTCCGTCACTGCGTTCAGCCGCCACGGGACCTGCAGCGCTAACACGCCTACCGCATCTCGCCAGGATCCCCCGCACTGGTGCGACCGCGGGCCAGCAAAGCAAGTTCTCAGAGTTACCGGGTAAAGTTCCCTCTGGATCAGTTTGGTAGCTGTATTTTTTTTTTTCTTTTTTAAAAACCCAACTCAGGACATGGGGTGGGAATTAACGGTAGCTATAAACTCCTTTAAACTGGTGCAGGGCATGCTTCGGGCTTCTGAAACAGTAACTCTGTTAAACTGCACTGCAACTATCAAGTTACTAAATACATAAATAAAATCGTGTGGTTGGAAAATGGCGTCGCTCAATGATCTGAATCGTTGACAGTTGCCATGTGAGGGAGAAGCGTTAGAAACTGGGATGTAAAATTTAATATCCCACTCTGTGACATTTTCATTGCGTAATTACAGATGTGACGTCGCCATCCGTTCGTGAATTCACTGCGCGAACGAGGAGGCATTACTTCTGACTGGCTCCCTGAACCTGCTCGCACCGCCGCCGCTCTCTGCTTCTGCATGCATGAGTATTTCTATGAGTGAAGTCAAGAACTTAGATTGGCTGAACTGGCCTTTTAATCTAACAGCAAAAAGCACTCAAATCTGCTGCATGCCCTGAGCATGGAGCCCGTGCTCTCAGCTGCCACATCAAATATTTTATTTTACTTCTTTAATTTAATGGAATTTGGTAAAACAAAAGTTTGAGAGAAGTATTTTCAGACAACCCCTCATTGAAATACCTCTCTCCGTCCAATCCAGTTTTCTCCGCAGGTATTTATCTCTTTATTTACTTTATCTCCTATCACACACACACACACACACACTGCTTCCGGCATCCCTCCCCCTCCCAATCTCCACCTTCATGTCTACTCTCCTTTCTTCTGTATATCTCTTTCTCTTCTGGTGGTCCAGTGGAGGTTCACCTCAGAAAACTGTGAGGGATGGTGCTGCCCCCTTAGACACCAAGCCCAAGATCAAATGTCTGTACCTCCATACAAATTACCACATCACAGTAAACTCTTAAGCGCATTCATGTTGTCTGAAATTCCATTCTCCTGAAATCAGGCAGGTGAACTAAGAGAGGCATTACTTTTCCAACGAGTTTAGCGAAGTCATGTGTCCCTTCTCTTCCAGCGGCAGCTGCTGAGCTCAAAACAGGAGGCAAAAACCTCACCTTTTACCCTATCATTAATTCCAGCCTGTTCCCATTCATCCACCTCCATTAACAATAAACCAATAAGGTGCTGACACTGCGGTTTACACCGACAGACATAAATACAGTAACTGATTACCAATCTTATTTTTGTGTTAGAATCACTGGTCTTTGCAAACCATCTGCAGTGTGAGTTATATCCAGAGATTTTTTTGTTGAGCAATAAGTTAAAAGTTTTTCCTTTTCTTTGTTCTCTGTGCTTGTGGTTTGTGAGTGCTTATCTTGGTAAAATCAGGCAGTGAGTTTGGCGGGGGAGTGTCATTAAGGAGCGGCCAGAGCCCAGAGAGACCGAATCACAGGGTGAGGAGGCTCCAGGCTGTAAGATATGAGAGTTTTTTACTCTAAAATAATAGAAGGTGGGGCCATTTGTCATCACAACCAAACAAAACAGCGACAGACAGAGTCAGGCTCATAATTGGACGGGACAGCCAAAGGAGGGGAGAGCGCTGCATGGCGCTGGCAGGTGAGAGAGATGGACAAGGTGCACAGAGCCACAGGCGACTACAACAGAGGGCGAAGTGGGCTCAGAGTTTCACAAGGCGTGGGAGTTCGGTTTAAAATAACGAGGCCGGGCCGGGGGCCGGGCCGTTTGTCACGCGACGGAACACAAAAGCGTGGGACAGATTCAGGCCTGCAGTGGGAGAGAGCAGAGGGATTTCACCTGACGGGCTGGCGTTTTTCATGAGGGGGCTAAAAGCGGGGTCATCGCCCTCCTACGCAGAGAGAGAGTCCCCCAGTCCCTCTGCAGCGATCACCCGTAATCTAATTTACTTTTATAGCGCATTTCAAAAAACATCTGTCACAGCTCGCCTTACGGTAGAGGCCGAGCTGAACCCGCACAAACGCAAACCCTGGGGCGACAACGGGAGTGTGAGAGAAAGAACCTCAGTGGAGAAACAGCGAAGAAACTTCGGGGGGACCCTGCCTTAAAAGGGGGAGCCCTCTCCCTCTAGCGTGGCTCAGGTTGTCACAAGGTCCTGAAGCCCCTTCTTTTGTAATGAACCTGACACAAAGCAGGCATTGCATTCAGGTAATGAAGGAATGAGCGGGAGCGGCAGAATCTTGACATTAGAATGATATCACTGTTATGATTCCTCTCTGTGCTCTTAATATTTTTCTTAATCAATATTAGCATTGAGCATTAATGTTAATGAAATCATATGACCTTGAGCTGATTCTGCACTGAGCAGTTCTCCTCCTCAGATAAACCCCATTTCCCCCCACCTCCGATCACCCCCTCACCCCCCCCCACCCCCATGCACGCCAATCTCCATGGAGACTAGTGCCTGGCAACAGCTGGAGGAGAACAGTTGCCCTGGCAACGGAACGCGCTTTTGCTTTTTCGGCTGAGAGAAGTGGTGATGTCATGGCCTCGGTACTTCACACACAGGGGGGCTATCACTAACCCCCCCTCCAGTCCCTCGTCCCCGTGGAAACACTGTTTATAGCCCGCTGCTTCCTGTGTTTCACATTGTTGTCATCTGAAGCCATCCTAACATATTACACAAAACCAGCGTCATTATGATACATTAAGGTACATCCATGGGCTTTCAGTGCCTCTCCTCTCTTTCTCTTTGCCTGCCATTTCTCTCTCTCTCTCTCTCTCTCTTTTTAACCTCCCCTCCTCCTCTCCTCCGCTCTGCCACCCCCTCCCCCAGCTCCCCTTCCCCCACGCCTCTCCAATCAGTCCTGAGTGATACAGACCGCCACCAGCTGTGTGGAAAGTGCTGTATATGTGCCCTGACCACGTACTGTACTGCACAGACACACACACACCACGTACTGTACCTCACAGACACACACACACACCACACACTGTGTACTGCACAGACACACACACACCACGTACTGTACCTCACAGGCACACACACACACCACACACTGTGTACCGCACAGACACACACACACCACGTACTGTACCTCACAGGCACACACACACACCACACACTGTGTACCGCACAGACACAGACACACACACACTGTGTACTGCACAGACACACACACACCACGTACTGTACCTCACAGACACACACACACACCACACACTGTGTACCGCACAGACACACACACACACACACCACACAATGTGTACCGCACAGACACACACACACACTGTGTACTGCACAGACACGCAAACAAGCACAGACACACACACCACGCACTGTGTACTGCACAGACACACACACACCAAACACTATACCTCACAGACACACACACACCACACACTGTACTGCATAAACTATAACCCCCCTGCACACACACACAGACAGACTATAACCCCCCACACACACACACACACACACAGACTACACACACCCACAGAACTTTGAACTTTATGTGGAAGTGTAGGTCTAGGCTTAGTTCATGTCCAGGATACTGGCCCAAAGTATATGAATCTCTCTGGATTAGAACATCCCCAAATGAATGTAATATAATGTAAAGTCTAAAACAGTAATGTAAAGTAATATAATGCAATATTACGCAATACAAACATACTTCGACTGTCACGTTACACTGTATATCCCATCATGCACTTAATGGCAGATATTGTTGCCCACAAGCTTTGCCCATCAGACCCTCCATTCAGTACAGTACTGGCCAGAATGAGTGAGTTACACTGAATATCCCATCATGCACTTCCTTCAGTGCTGTCTGCCACAGACAGCAGACATGATGCACCGAACCAACCAGTACCAGACAGCCCTTATGTAAGGCCCTGTATGTCACTCTCACACACACACACACACACACACACACACTCACTCACTCACACTCACACACACTCACACATACACACATACACACACACACTCACACATACACACACATACACACACACTCACTCACTCACACACACACACTCACTCACACACACTCACACATACACACACACAAACACACTCATTCACTCACACACACACTCAAACATACACACACACACACACTCACTCACTCACACTCACACACACTCACACATACACACATACACACACACACTCACACATACACACACATACACACACACTCACTCACTCACACTCACACACTCACTCACACACACTCACACATACACACACACAAACACACTCATTCACTCACACACACACTCAAACATACACACATGCACACACACACACTCACTCACTCACACACACACTCACACATTCACACACACACACTCACTCACACACACAGACACACTCACACATACACACACACACACACTCACACATACACACACACACTCACTCACACACACACTCACACATACACACACACTCACTCACTCGCACACACACACACTCACTCACTCGCACACACACACACACTCACACTCACACATCACACACTCACTCACACACACACACACTCAGTCACTTGCACACACTCACACACTCACTCACTCATTCACTCACACACACACACTAACACTCACACTCACACACACACACACTCACTCACACACACACACAGACCCCCCATTCTGTGGTCAGAAGGCTCTGATCCCCGTTTCCAAACACAGAGAGGTCACTGCGGCCTCCCCGGCCCCCAGCAGCTCTCTGCTCCTTGCTTTGGAAAGCCGTAATTAAAGTGACAGCAACTTGTGCGACACGGTGTTCTATAAACCATGCGCTGATGTGGAAGAGCTGAGCTTTAAATGGGGTGTAAATGAGGCAATTTGCTGCAGCAGGAATAATGCCTTTGTGTGCATGCTGTAATACAACCCCGAGCACCCTTCAGGTACCTCATTCACTTAGCACCTGACAGCCTTCTGCTCTTCACATTATCAGCCAGTTAATCAGGTAAAAGTGGGGTTTATTTGTTTTGTGATGTGCGTGTGTGTGTGTGTGTGTGTGTGTGTGTGATGTGCGTGTGTACATGTGTGTGTCAATGTGTGAGTGTGTGTGTGTGTGTGTGTCAATGTGCATGTGTGTCAATGTGTGTGTGTGAGTGTCAATGTGTGTGTGTGTGTGTGTGTGTGTGTGTGTGTGTGTGTGTGTGTGTGTGTGTGAGACACGATGTGTTGAACAGTGTGTGTGTATGCTTGTGTGTGAGCCTGCCTGTGTGTATGTATGTGTGTCTGTGAGTGAGTTTGTGTAAGTATGTGAGAGAGTGTGAGTGAGTGTGTGTGTGTGTGTGTGTTAGTGAGTATGTGTGTGTTAGTGAGTGAGTGAGTGAGTGAGTGTGTGTGTGTGTGTGTGTGTTGTGAGTGAGTGAGTGAGTGAGTGAGTGAGTGTGTGTGTGTGTGTGTGTGTGTGTGAGTGAGTGTTAGTGAGTGAGTGAGTGAGTGAGTGAGTGAGTGTGTGTGTGTGTGTGTGTGTGTGTGTGTGTGAGTGAGTGAGTGTGTGTGTGTGTGTGTGAGTTTGTGTAAGTATGTGAGATAGTGTGAGTGAGTGTGTGCATGTTAGTGAGTATGTGTGAGTGAGTGAGTGAGTGAGTGAGTGAGTGAGTGAGTGAGTGAGTGAGTGAGTGAGTGAGTGTGTGTTAGTGAGT
>CM040760.1:25643601-25728601 GCA_022829145.1 Albula goreensis
TGCAAACTCAAGGCGCAATGGTCAAAATCGGGCGTGTTACCTCCAGTAATTGGTGGCGTATTCATTTCAAAACTATGTGGCATCAATTTCACCCAAGACGAGTGTGACAGTTACAAGTGGACATAGTCAAAATGGCCATGAAATGCAATAAACCACAATAAAACTCAATAGATATCACACCAATCTGGGTTTTTAAGTAAATTATGCACCGGGTATATATTGTAATATGGTCATTTTACCACAAGTCTGGAGTGTCAAATAGAGCTCCCAGTGTAAATTTTGCATGCTGTGTGTTGGTGGTTGAAGCCCTCTGGTGGTTGAATGTGGTATTGCCAGGGGAATTTGAAGAGGCTTGAGGAAGCTGATTTGCTTATCTTGGCTAAGTGTAATTTTGATCACCATAATAAGCGTCTCACTGATATGACCAGCTGTGGCTGTGGTGCTGTAAAAAAGGAGCCTTAGATTATGGGATGCACCACATGTACTTTGTTTCATTGCATGTGATTGTATGACTCAAAGCTTATGTATGTTTGTGTATGTATGTGTGTATGTGTGTGTACGTACACACACGTGTGTGTGCATGTGTGTGTCTGTGCATATGCATGCGTGCCCTTCCGTGTGTGTGTGTGTGTGTGTGTGTGTGTGTGTGTGTGTGTGTGTGTGTGTGTGTGTGTGTGTGTGTGTGTGTGTGTGTGTGTGTGTGTGCGCGTGTGTGTGCATGTGTGTGTCTGTGCATATGCATGCATGCCCTTGGGTCTGGGTCTGTGTCTGTGTCTGTGTCTGTGTGTGTCTGTGTGTGTCTGTGTGTGTCTGTGTGTGTCTGTGTGTGTGTGTGTGTGTGTGTGTGTGTGTGTGTGTGTGTGTGTGTGTGATTATGCATCCTGCGTCGCCGTGGCTTGGGGTCAGAGGTCAGCTACGCTCAGGGCATGAATGACCTATGCAGCCGCTTCCTGGAGGTCCTGGACTCAGAGGTGGACACGTACTGGAGCTTCTCCTGCTACATGGACAAGTTTTCCAGAGACTTCCGAGCAGACGGACTGCACCGCAAGATCGGTGGGCTTCTCATCTCTCTCAGAAGGCCTTACAGCAGTGGCCTGGGTTCGAATCCAGCCCAGGCCCTTTGCTGCTTATCATCCCCCTCCTTCCCTGCCCCTGCCCCTCCTGTCTCTCTCTCTCTCTCCCTCTTTCTCTACTGTCACTATCAAATAAAAAGTGAAAAATGCTAAAAAATTGTCTTTAGAAAGAACACATCCGCAGTTTTTGGTCAATATTTTAGTTTCAGCATGGTGCAAGAGATTGTTCCATTGCTTTCTTCAAACAGTTGCAGCTTATTGTTTAAGACAGCCATCTCTGTGATTTAAGCCTAAAGGTCACACAGGTACGTACTCATGCATGGCTCTGTCATGTTGAGGGAAAATTACATTACAGTTACTGAGCTCATACTTATTTCCAAAGCGACTTAAATCTGATTACACTAAGCAGGGCCCAATCCCCCTTGGGAGCAATGTGGGGTTAAGGGCCTTGCTCAGGGGCCCAACAGCTATACTGATCTTATTCTGGCTTTGCTGGGGCTTGAACCAACCAATCCTCTTTGGTTCCAGGCAAGTGTGTTTGCCAATAGGCTATAGGTCACCCCTAAAAATATAATTCATATATGAATAATATGCACAGTTTAGGTGGCCGTTAACTTTCAAGTTGCAGAGATGAACATTTGGAACCGTGGGTAGCAAGTATTTGAAGAAAGTGGCCCCTTTAAGTGTGTGCTGGTGCTGATTGGTGTCTTGTGTTTGTCACTCAGAGCTGGAGGCGGCGCTGCTGAAGGAGCTGGACCCCCAGCTCCACGCCCACCTGGTCACAGACAACATGGACAGACTCACCTTCTGTCACAGGTAGAGACGTTACAGCCGCTGTAGCCACATAACTGTCATACCCAGCTGTGTGAAACTGACTCCACATAGCTTTCAAATGAACAGCAGTTACTGAAGAGAACAGACCATATTTTGACCATGGGACCATGAGCCTGACCACTAAAACAGCGCATAGCGCTTGGTTGTGGCTAATAAATCAGGCAGCTCTTTCTCCTGCTGTGGTCCTTCTGCACAGTGCATGCACTTCTGTGCCTCTCTGGCACCCTGCACAGTGCGCTGCTGTAGACCTGGTGTGTTCTCCTGTCAGCTCATGTATTTATAGTGATCGGCTATAAATATCAACATATAAACATGATCGGCTGTTCCAACAAATATGAATCTGAATATTTGACCATTTACAAATCTAAATGAATGAAGTCCAGTATTTCAGTGCAAATGTGTAAAATTTGGAAATAAGGCTTGGGCATTTGCTTTTGTGCCCCCCGTTGCGTTGTTGTGTGCTGTTACACACCGCGTTGTGTTGTGTGCTGTTACACACAGCGTTGTGTTAATGTTGTGTGTTGTTGTGTGCTGTTATGCACGCCGTTGTGTTGTTGTTGTGTGTTTTTGTGTGCTGTTACACATACTGTTGTGGTGCTGTTGTGTTGTTGTGTGCTTTTACACACCCCATTGCGTTGTTGTTGTGTGTTGCGCTGCAGGTGGCTGCTCCTGGGCTTCCAGAGGGAGTTTGAGCACAGCGAGGCCCTGCGGCTGTTTGAGATCCTGAGCTGTGATCACCTGGAGCTCATCTCCCAGCAGGTGGACCGAGCGCACTACCGCGAGAGGCTGGCGCGCAAGCACAGCCTGGGTGAGTCCCCAAAATCTCTACCCCCACAGCCTGTACCCTTATATTCCTGTCCTGCTTATACAGTTTTGGGAATCTGTTCATCAATACCATAGAAGAAGAAGCACATCCTAAAGTAGACCTCATTATATAACCAAAAATAAACATACAGCTGATTTTTAACAGGCAAAAATTACTTTAAATGAAACTGAAACAGGATACAAACCTTTAAAACACCCACACAAGTTTATTGTGTTCACAACCGTTGGCAACGGCACAATGTTTATATGGTCATCATGACTTGTGTTTAACATACCTTTCCCTGCGTCAGTAAATCCACACCTGAGTTTGTGCAGTCAGTCTCTGGCGGCTGTCAAGTAGTTTTTATTTCAATTTTATTGTCCAGATAAAAGTCATGGGCAAATGTTTGAAGTATATAAAGTGTGATTAGTTAATGATTGGCCTTCCAAAGACATTTTTATCAGTGTGCCTTTGTAAAGATGGTGCCAGCCCTCTCCTGGCAGTGCCACAGTGTTTTCACAGAGCACAGCTGCTTAAAAGTCTACTGTAGGCCCTGGTAAAAACGCCTGGTAAAAACAGTGCTACTTCACTTACACACTTACTAAAGGCCATTTCACTTTTAAAATGAAATAAATAATTTAAAGCATTTATGGAGATCAGTAACCTTGGTAATGAGTTGTATACACACACAGTCCCTCTGGCCAAACGATTTCTTGGATTCGGGTGACAGCGTAGTGTAACATTTAGCTGGGCTCCGCCCGCACAGGTTGCAGGTTCCATTCTATGGTATGGTAGTTGCTCTCCACAAATTCAACAACTGGTTTAAGTTGGTCAGAGATGGAGCGTGTGGGGTTGAGAGTGCTGAGTGCCTGAGTTTAAATGTAGTCCCTGTGTTTGCTTCTTTCTTGTGCTGGATGCATTAGAGGAGAACCCGACGACGGAGCCCCAGGCTATAAACACAGAGTTCACCTTCGAGCTGTTCATCTGCGCCGCCATCCTGCTGGAGCACCGAGACACTCTGCTCAAGTGCCGCAACGAGGTGCAGCTCATCCAGTTCACCAGCAGGTGTGTGTGTGTGTGTGTGTGTGTGTGTGTGTGTGTGTGTGTGTGTGTGTGTGTGTGTGTGTGTGTGTGTGTGTGTGTGCATGCGCATGCCCGCAAGTGCACATGCACGTATGTGTGTGTGTGTGTGTGTGCGTGCATGTGTGCATGTGTGTGTGAGCGTGTGTGTGTGTGTGTGTGTGTGTGTGTGTGTGTGTGGGGGCATATGTATGCCTGCGTGTCTTCTCTTTGCTGTCCTCTCTTTCAACCAAATCTTGCCCACACACTGGAGTGTGGGAGTGTCTCCCTGCCCACTGTGCCTTTGATTGGCAGAATGAGGGAGTGTCTCTCAGCCCACTGTGCCTTTGATTGGCAGAGTGTGGGAGTGTCTCTCTGCCCACTGTGACTTTGATTGGCAGAATGTGGGAGTGTGCTTCTAACAGTGTCTCTCTGTAGCCTGCAGGGCACTCTGGACCTCAACAGCATCCTGAAGAAGGCCGAGGGGCACTTCTACAACTACTGCAAGAGGTCCGCCTGGGACCACCTAAACGGCCGCTGCCGAAACCGCAAGAGCAAAGAGGACCAGTTCATCCACCAGCTCCGAAACCTGTTCTCCTGAGGCCCAGAGGGGCAAAATGAGCACACACTCAATACAAGGGCCCACACTGGAGACTCAAACTTCAAAGGCCCCCTCTCTCTCTCGTATTTCCTCTTCTTTTATACAGTCAACTCTTCTGTCAGGTAAGAGAGGGGTGGGATTTTTTTTATTGAAACATTCTGCCAATTTTCGATGGAACCAAGTGGAACCTGTTGAGTAAGAGCTAAGGAGACTGTACTCAATGTTCTGGAATGTTCTCCTGCACATTACAGTCTTCACATTAACTGCTACTGTATCAAAAATGTTGGAATGTTTGTCCTTTGTTACAAACTTTGAATGTTCCAGAAAATTATATCAGGACAGTGTGGAGCCTGTTGAGTGAGACTGAAGTTCTCCTTTCTCAATGTTCTCTGGCACACTGTGACCGTCACTGCACCCCTTACTGTAACAAAATTGTGGAACTTTGGAACATTCTGGAAATCCCATCAGGGCAAGGCAGAACCTGCTAAGTAAGAAGTCCGTTCTCAATGTCCCCCTCCACACTGTGTACCCCCTTCCGTCTCAAAAAAGCTGGAATGTTGTTCTTTGTTTCAACCGTGGAATATTCCAGAAATTCCATTAGGACAATGTGGAATTGGCTGAGTGTCAGAATTGTTTTTACCGTTGTCTACACACTGTACCCTGGGTGGTACCCACCCCTGCCCCCCAAAAAAAAAAAAATTCTGCTGCTTTCAACAAACTCCGCCCCCTTCTCCTTGTGACATCATTTCAGATAATATTGTGTTGTGTCATTCTTTTGTTGATACCTGTATTTATTCTGTAAGAATTGATGCAGAACAGAACAGTTTCCTAAGAAACGGAGGGCTGGGAACAGGGTTTCCCCAGTCAGGGGGCGCTGGTGAGTCTTCCTTGGGAATGCTACACGGTCATATAAGGCTGAACAGCTGTGGATTTCCTTGGCTGGGAGACCGTGTTCTGGGCGTATGTTACATCAGCATTTAGAAACAGTATATATAGCTTTATGTGTCCTGTGTGGGAACAGAGTGGCGTGAAAAACGTACACCCGTACTCCCAGCAGTCGGTCACAGATCGAAGTGTATGTTACGCTGGCGCAGCACCCGGTAATAGCGCAGGCTTCGTATGCAGAGCTGCAGTCCCCGAGAGCTGCCGTGGACCGCTGCCAAGCCAAGGGTCTTTCTAGAAGACCCCAGTGCCCTGGAAGAAAGCTTTCCCCTCTGTCATTTGAGCAGAAATAGCTCCGGCGCTCGGCGTGGGCGCACCTGCGGAACTCCCCTCACACTGGGCCTAGTGCGGAGCGGGCCGCGGTCACATAGACCAGTGGAGTCCTGCGCTGACAAAGGCAGGGGTCTTTCTGGCAAAGACTGTTCCTCTACTGCGGGAAAGCTATGGACCAAGAGTCCGTCCATTGCTTGTTCTTTAGCCATTGATCATGTGTGGCAGTTGTAGCTTGTTAAATTCACAGGGTGATCTTTTACCAAAATGCTAAATATTAAAATTATTTTTTTCATATGAAATTCAATTCAACAGATTTTACACTTTCAACAAGTTTTTTTGAGTGTTGTCTAGTTTATCAAAAAGAAGTGAACATGAACTTTAGAGTATGTTGTTTTTATTCTGATATATCGTACTGTCTGTCCTTACAGTGACTCGAATTGAATTGCGTATTACCCTTTAGAAACTGAGCACATTTTGTTGATTGGGTCATGGCCATCGTAAAGGTACATGCTTCAGAGAATGGATCACATTCCCATTAGGTCTTGTTAAGAGGACACTCACTCTGTGTGTGTGAGCTGTCACTACCCTGCCCTCCCCCTGGTGAGTAAGCGACTAAGGCCTGCTCTTACTGCTCTTACTCAGCCAATCCAGCTGCAGGTCTAGAGTTTCGCAGGTTCCGGGGAGCCTGCGTGAACGTTAAGAATGCCGCTCAAAACGCGAAGAAAATGTGTAGGGTGACACGCGTAAGGAGCCGGCCTGCCTGTGTTCAGATGCCCCCTCCCCTCCCCCTCCCCCCTAAACTCCCAGTAAAGTTGTAATATTGAACTGACCTTCAGAAATTTTAGTTTTCATTATTTCCGTTTGGGTCTGGGGATTGGGGGGGGGGGATTCTGTTGCCATGGAAACGCGTACACAGGACATCCCAGACCCAGGACAGGTGCGGCCCAACCAAAGACAGCCATCAGGGGTTTGAGGCAATTGGGGAGGGGCTACCTAAAGGACACAGCAAGATGGTGGGGGGTGGGGGGGGTGTTATTTTAAGATGACCGCTTGACATTTCAGTGTCAAGCCCAGGAGCCTGCCAGAGCGGTCTAAAAGAATGGCCCCTGGCCTGAATCCGCCACCCTCCAGTACAATGAATTAAAGGATTAAAACAATCTGATAAAGTACAGGGAAATCAATACAAAGGGTTTGAGTGCAAATTAACGTTCTGTCTCATCCACTGGCTGGCCTGAGTAGCGTCTGTCTGATCTCATTTTGCAGCTAGCTTCTGATGAAGTCGTCTCCAAAGAGTGCAGACAAAGTGAGACTGCTGAGAATTCTTTTTTTTTTTTTCATTATTTGTTTTATGAATTACATTTTCTTTTTTTTTTTTTTTTTGATGTTTTTAAAAACAAACCAGTACATCTAAATAATGACTACTGCTGCTGAACCTACTTATGCTTCATTTTTGGGGTAAAATATTTGTGACTGCTGTCAAAATAGCTGTCTGAATACTTCAGTCACATATTATTATGAGATGATGTGAAATATGAATGTTGTGTTTCACAAGAATGTACAAATTGACATCGGTCAATTGATTATTTACAGAAGTCACACACCACAAAATATCACTCCTTTTGTGTCATAAACACAACAAAATATCACTCCTTTTGTGTCATAAGCACAACAAAATATCACTCCTTTTGTGTCATAAACACAACAAAATATCACTCCTTTTGTGTCATAAACACAACAAAATATCACTCCTTTTGTGTCATAAGCACAACAAAATATCACTCCTTTTGTGTCATAAACACAACAAAATATCACTCCTTTTGTGTCATAAGCACAACAAAATATCACTCCTTTTGTGTCATAAACACAACAAAATATCACTCCTTTTGTGTCATAAACACAACAAAATATCACTCCTTTTGTGTCATAAACACAACAAAATATCACTCCTTTTGTGTCATAAGCACAAAGATGTTGCACACCTTTTTGTATTCCTCACATTTGTGAGACATAATTATTAAATATTAAATATATTACACCGTGTTGTATATGGGTTGATTGTTTTATTTTATGTTTATTGACGTTTGTTGTTCCTTGATTAAGAATTTAAACGAAATATAGGTCAGGATGCTGATGTTTTTTACAATGCGTATCTAAAGTTTAAATGAAAGAGAATATTAAGGATAAAATATATGTACAGTTATATGATAATTAAGAAAATGCCTCGTGACAGGCTTAGGGAAAACATGCTGTTTCTCACGATGCACCACAAGCTTGGAATAACCTGCAAAACCTTCTGAAAGCAGAGGTGTTTATTCTAGTTTCGTCATGAGTAATTCTAAAGTCCCAGCGCACATCGTAGTCCCATCCTGAGGTATGTAAATGTTTCCTTAAATTTAACTGCTGTCAAAGACCTCTGTCAGCGAGAGAGTGTGCGTTTTTGTGTGGTGTTCTGCAGTGTTTTGTGTCAGCTATGTTTTTAGCTCCCCTCTGTATAAGAAGTGTATAAACTAAATCCGGGATGGACAAACTTGGTTCTGGATTTCCTCTTTGAGTGTAGATTTTCCCTCATCACTCAGACTCAATTTTTTTTTAGCTGGGTACGCTCATGCTGGTTCACTCACAGATTAGGCCATGGGTGTAACACATTTACAATGAGGACATGAGAATGATGTATCACTGTCACTCATAAGCTTATCAACTTAAACAGTTAAGAGCAGACGTTGCCAAGAAATCCAGAAACACCCTGCGCAAGACACAATAACTTGTGAAAGAAACTGTCTGTCTACTTGAAACTATACAAGCTAGAAACCATTTTACAACTGGTTTTGTGTCTGGCAGAAAAAAAAGGGAAGAATGAAAACAGATAAAGGGTGGAACAAGGCATAGAGCAGTGTAATGAGGTGGTTCGGGAACGGCAGGTTGGATTCCCAGTACAGGCACTGCCGCTATGCCCTTTAGCGAGGAGCCCTCACCTGAATGGCTCTGGTATGATATGCAGTGATATAAATGGAGAGTGTGTTAAAATGTAAGCCTTGTGAGTGTCTGCTCAATGTTTAAATGTGATGGAATGTAATGGCAGCGTTCCAGAAGGACAGGCCGTGTTCGCTCAACAATGGAGGGCCTGTGTGCTGCTACTCCAGCCACCCTGCAGAGATGACACAGTGGCTGAGCTCGTCCTAACACTGGTGACAAGGCATGAACAAGTTCCTTCTTGTGTTCGGAAGAAAATGTATGAGTGCAAAATTCTTATAAAACGAAATGCACAAGTGTTAAACGTTAGCCTTATATAGCTAATAAATAATTTACGTTATTTGATGTTATTTTGATCACAATATTATTAAAATTCTTAATATTCTTGTCATAAAAGCTTCTGAACTTGCCATTCTGTTCATTTATTGTACACATGTAGCAAGGTGTAGGTGTAGCAAATGGCAGGTTGCATGGCATTGTGGGATATTATACACCCACTGGTGACAAGTGCAACACCTTCCAATACCTCCACCATCACCAGACAGGTCAAAACTACAATCCCCTTCAGCTTATCTCCAGGCCACAGGCTGCAGGGTAAATATTGAGCGCCAGTTACGAATTCTCTAATATAGTTTCCAGTCCTTGAAATGTTTTCTGGTATTACATTACTGCGTGAGCTCCGGTCTTGTGTCATACACAAAAGAGAGACAGTAACATGCCCCCACACCCACTCACCCCCCCCCTTTCCCCCCCACTACCCGCCCCCCTTCCTGACTCCACCCCTCTCATGTGCTGACACTAGGCTGATAACTGTTCCCCCATTGGGTACTGGAGTGTTTGAGCTGAACAGAATAGCGGGGCCTGGAACTTTCTCTGACTGAGTCAGCTGACCATGGGGTGGAATCTTACTGCCTGCAGCTTCAGGCTTATATACGCAGCTCCACCCAGACCAGCTGCTAAGAGACCAAAACCAGCCGTGTGAGTGTGAGTGTGAGTGTGAGGGAGAGTGAGAGCTCGCCAGGGTTTTGCCGAGGGGCAGAGCAGCTGTGGGTAACTTCCACTACCACCACGATCTTCTGCGTTTCAGTGACAACTGACAGAGAAAGGTAACGGATCCACCCGCTCAAGCCTGGGACTGCTGGCTTTCTGCTTGGCTTGCTGTCAGACTAAACAAAGAAAAGAAATAAAAATATATATTTGTATATATCTGTGTGCTTGGCCTCTGCTGGAAAGAGCTCTTGTATGCAAAGTTTCCAGACTAACTCATGATCAATGTGTGGAAAGTTCTGGACTTGACTTTACTGTTTATCATGCAGTGTTACGATACGATTCACCTCAATTAACGCTGAGCTGGCTCTCAGCTTGTTAGATGTTTCCCTGGCTGTCAAATCATTCAGAGACAAAGTGGGCTACCACAGCATGAAGAAAAACCCAAAAGCAGCTGAAATGACGGGAATGATAGCGAACAGCTCAGCCTCCTGCGCAGTGGTTTTTATTAAGGCCGGATTTCAAGCCCAAAGCCAACTTTCACAAGATCTTTGCAACTGCATTGAGTGTGCTGTGTTATATCAAAAAAACAGCAATGTATCTAAAAAAAAAATACTTTTAATAGTATATGTCAGAGACAAAAATCCAGGCAGTGACTGTAGTTTTAATATTGATCACATCAAATACAATAGTTACAGTTGTTTTAATGTTAAGTGCAAATGCTACAAATGGGGAAGATTTTACTTGGCTATTCTGGCCATCTGCAGGCAGGAGTGGTGGAGTAGTAAAGTGAGGGACAGTAAAGAAAGTTGGTAGTGCACTGAAGAACGTGTGTGCCGAAATGTCTGTGTTCCCCGTCCTCCCGCTGCTGTAAGATAATAAAATAGGTGCTAATCAGTTGTTGCAGACTGCATTGTTGAGTGCAGCTCATTTCTGTCTGCAGTAGTAGACTGGGACTGGGGAGAGGGACACCGCTGTTTTTTTTTTTTTTTTTGTTTTTTGTTTTTTTTTTTCCAGTGAGTGGGATGAGCGGTAGTTCGGCTGAGTTCAGTGAGGTAATAAAGGGGTATGATCACACCCCTCTGTGATTCCGTGTCTATAGTTAGGCTGTCTGTCTAATGTCAAGCTGGGCACTGGCCTCACCTGTCTTCACTCAAACGCATGTCTCAGACTATTCTGGAACATTGAGGAAGGGTGAAGACTTCACAGGACAGAAATGATAGATACTCTAGAATGATACATACTTGGATTGGCAGATTCAGCCAGTTTTGGGGGGTTGTAGAGTCATGTGACCCCCTTGATTGTGAAATAAGTTCTAGAAACGTGTTCAGGAATCTTAACAGTCCAGAAAAGTATGTGAATACATAATTTACATTTTATTTTTCATCTGCTATATGCCCGTCGAGACAACCAAAAGGTTCAAGAGTGTTCAAATTTAAAGCAAATCTAGTTATAAGTGTGTGAGTCTTATGACTTTCATAATCGATTTTAATAAATTAAATTTTGGATGGGGAGGTTATTTTACCTGGTTGAACAGAAATTCTCGGCCAACACGTTCCCTTTTTTCAACAAAAAAGCTGTGTGTGTGTGTGTGTGGACAGCTGACCCATCAGCTTGAGGTAAACAGCAAAAGTTTTAGTCAACAGGAAATTGCCTAAATTTCCCACATTGTAAAAGCCAAGTTGTTTTTTTTTTTGTTTGTTTTGTTTTTTTTTGGTTCATTCTACTGCCAAAATGCTCCTGGTGTTACTGAAACCCAGGATCTACAGTGTTCAGAATTTTGCAGTAAAGTACAGTAAAGTTTAGCAAAAACATACACCAAAAACAAGGTCAAAATTCTTATAGGCAGTTAATGATTCAAATGTAAGATCTGAACATTTTGAATGTTAACATGTTATACTGGAGCAACAGTAGGTTTCGTACTGGATCTGTTTTGGTACCATTATCATAGGTTTAAGAGCAGTTTAGTCCTGATGCAAGATAATAAAACAGGCTGTAAAACTTACACAGGACCTGGCTGCCCCAGAGGCGAGCTGGAGGAGGTTGAAGGGTTAGTCAGAATGGCACAACGGTTGTATTGGCACAGTCAGAGGGGTGTTTTGTTGCTGGAGTGGGGCTGTCGGATCCAGCGTGGGGGGGGGCTGTTTTAGGTAGCCCTGGCATTAAGCCTGGCCCAGGCAAATCCCCAGCCTCCCCCCCCCCATCCCCCCAGTCTGTGGCTCCCAGCCAAGCCTGCTCTTTCTAGAAGCAGAGTTCCCCAGGCCACACCTGCAGGGGGGGTGGGCGGCAGTGTGGTGCAGTGTAACGGTTACCGAACAGGGCCTGCAACAGGATCAGCCCCCATGCAGGACTACCATGCCATTGCACACTTGAGCGAGGTGCCTCTCCTGATTTGCCAGCTGGATTATGGGTAAAAATGTGAGCCGTGTAAGTTGCTGCGTATGAGAGCGCCTGCTGGAAGCCCATAATGTGAATTATGTGATGTTAATGGGTGTTGGCCTAGCGCAGGGGCTGGAGCTCACCCAGCAGGTACTCTCTCACGGTGTCCCACACCCACCCCACAGACTGGCACAGCAGGGGCCCGCACTCCTGCCAATAAATAGGGATGGCAGCATGGCCCAAGGGCACAACAGCAGGCCCAAGGTCCTGCCAACTTTCAATCTCTAAATACTTACGTGTGATAAAGGCTGCATTTTTGTAAATATATTTTACACCTTCATACCACTCGCAAAGTAATCTGTGGTACTACCATTTTAATTACACTTCATAGACACATTTGTTTAGGAAGTGAAAGAAACAAAAACTAAAGTAACTGAACCAAGTTCTTTTTATCGCAGAAAGTCTGCTTGTGGGGAAGGATAGGTAGAGGTAGAGGTGCACTGTAAACATGTTTAAGTCCTGTTCTGCCAATAAGCACCTGTACATACATGAACATTCCCACAGAGAAGTACCCTGACAAGTTTACTGAATGCATAAGAATGCGGTGAAATATACCTGCAAACGGAGTATGAACGTATTAAGTTTAACCTTCATTTCTATATTGGTTTCAGATGCTACAACAGAAAGGTTTACTGGCGTTGTACTCAAGTGCTGCTAGTAAAAATGAGTGCAGGCCAATTTTTTTCTTTTTCCCCCTCAACTTGGCCACAACAAAATGTCAAGCAGTTACACAATAGCAGACTTGGCCTTCGTTGTCGTAGCAGAATGCTTGATGGAGATAGGGAGGAATCCTGATTCTCCTCTAAATGCTCCATAAGGAGAGATCACGCTATTCCCGCTGGAATGCGCTGAGAGCGACGTCCAGGAAAGCTGTCAGAAAGTTAGCTACCGCAAGTGCGGGGGAGCTGGGATAAACACTGGTGACAGATGCGCCTTAGATTTGAGATATAGCGCGTATAGAGGAAGGGAAGGCGTTTACGGGAGGGAGGGGAAGAGGGAGGGAAGAAAAGGGGAACGTGTGAAGTTTGAAGGGGAAAACTTAAAGGCTGTTAGCTCCGCTCTCACTGCTCAGATACATGTAGCTAGAATTGTTTTGTTCTTTTTTGGCTGTTGGTCTGTTTATCCGTCCTAAGCAAAATATTTGCTGAAGTTTGAGTGTGTGTTTCGACAATTTAGCTGCATTTAACCACCTTTAGCAAAATGCTGACTGATGTGTTTACTTTGTTAACTCCGATTAAGCTTGTTGCCAAGCAACCAGGGCGAGGCTATCCAAACGGACCAGTGCTAACGGTTCTGAACCTGCCCAGAGCTAACGGGTCAAAATTTGTCCTCTCAGGCATAATGTCTAAGGGTCCAGCTGTGGGCATCGACCTGGGCACCACGTACTCCTGCGTGGGCATCTTCCAACATGGAAAAGTGGAGATCATCGCCAACGACCAGGGCAACAGGACCACGCCCAGCTACGTGGCGTTCACCGACACTGAGAGACTGATAGGCGACGCCGCCAAAAACCAGGTGGCCATGAACCCGACTAACACGGTGTTCGGTGAGCGTTCAAAAGCAAACACAGCCTGTTATCGCCATGTTTGGTAACTGTTTCTGAACCTCGTCAGCCTGAGAGCTCTACAAAAGAAACACATTGACACATGTTCGTAACATGATATGAAAACCAGTAGACTCACAGAGACTATTTCAGCTAGTATCAATAGTATAAATTGTTGCATTCCGTCCATGATATAAGAGCTGGAATAAGCTGTCAATCACTGCCTTTAACCAATAGAAAGGTTCCGCTCGACAGAGCAGAACCACAATCATTGGCTCAAATGAGTTAGTCGGTGACAGCACATAATCGCCCGCTCCACCCCTTTTGTAGCACATATACTTTTATACAGTTCCTCAAAAATGTTTTTAGCACGATGTAATTAGTAATAAAAGATTAAATATTTTTATATAATAATAATCATCATCATAGCTAGCATTATAACAAAACAGATATTTTTATTTTTATTTTTATTATAATGATTATTATTGTTGTTGTTGTTGTTGTTATTATTATAACATCTCCTTTTCTCTACCTTGCCCCACTTCATGAGCAGATGCCAAGCGCCTGATTGGCCGTCGTTTTGACGACCCAGTGGTGCAGTCAGATATGAAGCACTGGCCATTCATGGTGGTGAACGATGGCGGTAAGCCCAAGATGGAGGTGGAGTACAAGGGAGAGAGGAAAACCTTCTTCCCCGAGGAGGTGTCCTCCATGGTACTCACCAAAATGAAGGAGATCTCTGAGGCCTATCTGGGCAAGGTGAGCGAGCAGGCTCAGGTTTAAGACCTGTTTAAGCTCCCATTGGTTCAGACATTAAATTTGCCAGCAAGTCTTCCATATCAAAATAGGTAGCTGCACAGAAAAATTGAAACATCAAGCAAAGCTAAATTTTAATTTAAAATAGCTATAACTTGTCACCTTTGGAAAGATGAGAGTCAGAGATTCTGTTGATGGTTAATTTCCATTTGTCTCCTTCTTTGCTTCCATTAGTCTGTGTCGAACGCTGTCATCACAGTGCCCGCCTACTTCAACGACTCCCAGCGCCAGGCCACCAAAGATGCGGGAACCATCGCCGGCCTCAACGTCCTTCGCATCATCAATGAGCCTACCGCGGCTGCCATCGCGTACGGTCTGGACAAAAAGGTTTGCCATGTCACCCTGACGCTTAGATTCACACTATAGTTACATGAGACTTGAGCAAGGAGTTAAATTCTTGTTGTCCATTTATAATGTTGATATTGTGCGTTGTCCATTACACCTAACTAAGTCAATACATTTTTTCACCATGGAAGAAGTAGATTGTTATAATAAACATGCTTTGCTCTTCATTACCAGGTGGGCGGTGAGCGCAACGTCCTGATCTTCGACCTTGGCGGGGGCACGTTTGACGTGTCCATCCTGACCATCGAGGACGGGATCTTCGAGGTGAAGTCCACTGCTGGCGACACCCACTTGGGCGGGGAGGACTTCGACAACCGCATGGTCAACCACTTCATCGCGGAGTTCAAGCGCAAGTTCAAGAAGGACATCACCAACAACAAGCGGGCGGTCCGTCGCCTCCGCACAGCCTGTGAAAGGGCCAAGAGGACCCTGTCCTCCAGCACCCAGGCCAGCATCGAGATCGACTCCCTGTACGAGGGCGCCGACTTCTACACCTCCATCACCCGGGCCCGTTTTGAGGAACTCAACGCCGACCTCTTCCGCGGGACCCTGGAGCCCGTGGAGAAGGCCCTCAGGGACGCCAAGATGGACAAGGCCCAAATCCACGACATCGTCCTGGTGGGCGGCTCCACCCGCATCCCCAAGATCCAGAAGCTGCTCCAGGACTTCTTCAATGGACGCGACCTGAACAAGAGCATCAATCCCGACGAGGCTGTGGCCTACGGAGCCGGTGGGTGTCTCGCTAAGAGTCACAGCATACTCTGCTCTTACAGATCCACGGTTTCAAAAACAGGGTTTATAACTGTTTTTGATATCTTTTTAAAACTCATAGTATTAATTATCTGCCTGTGTGCATGTGTGTCAGCCAAAATTATTCATGGAAAACTGACTATTAGAAGCTGGTAAAGGTCTGACGAAATCATTTTTAAACTTGTTTGTCGTCTCCCTTCTAGCTGTTCAGGCTGCCATCTTGGCAGGAGACAAGTCGGAGAATGTGCAGGACCTGCTGCTGCTGGATGTGACTCCGCTGTCCCTGGGCATCGAGACAGCCGGCGGGGTCATGACCGTGCTCATCAAGAGAAACACCACCATCCCCACCAAGCAGACCCAAACCTTCACCACGTACTCTGACAATCAGCCCGGGGTGCTGATTCAGGTGGGTCTCCCTCAGACTGCGTTCTGCATCCTGCATCAGAACAGAACACCATATATGAAAAATAAACCTCACATCTCCAGAAAGAGTACTTTTCATGATATGAGAAAGAATGTGTTATTCATATGTTATTTCATTCAGGCTTACTTGTCAGATTCACAACATTTCGACATGCCTAACTTTGGTGTTCCGCTAATGGTCAGTTATGACTCCTGACTAATCAAAACCTAGTGTTGAACTGGTTATGCAGAGCCAGAGAACTCTGTCATGGTGTAAATATGAATTCTGGTGCTTTTGTGAAAAATACGGCTCCTGTCAGTTCACGTTTGAAAGGATCTTGTCCGTACTCCCATGTCTGTTAGCCTCTCATCACTCTGGTGAACCCCTCTCCTGTATGTTTGGCTCTAAGGTGTATGAGGGTGAGAGAGCGATGACCAAAGACAACAACCTCCTGGGGAAGTTTGAGCTGACCGGGATCCCCCCGGCTCCCAGGGGGGTCCCCCAGATCGAGGTGACCTTTGACATCGATGCCAACGGCATCCTCAATGTGTCAGCAGTGGACAAGAGCACTGGCAAGGAGAACAAGATCACCATCACCAACGACAAAGGTGCCTAGCTATGAGAGGGCAGTCATCTTTTCTTGCCTTCTCTCTCTGGGGAGAAGCTGGAATAGCTGGAATTTGGTACTTCCAGGAAAAGGTTTTTGGCATTAGGCTGTGAAGGCAAGGTCGGGTGTCAGAAAATGAGGGGTTCTTGTGTCTTCCTGCAGGTCGCTTGTCTAAAGAGGACATCGAGCGCATGGTGCAGGAGGCTGACAAGTACCGGGCCGAGGACGAGGCTCAGAGGGAAAAAGTCACTGCGAAGAACTCACTGGAGTCCCTGGCCTTCAACATGAAGAGCACAGTGGAGGACGAGAAGCTGAAGGACAAGATCAGTGCTGAGGACAAGAAGACCATCATCGATAAGTGCAACGAGGTCATTTCCTGGCTGGACAGGAACCAGGTAACCTTGGAGCTCTGAGACATCTCTTGGCTTTTCACTAGAGTAGCAAAACCTTATGTATGTATGCATACATATAGTGTATATATTGTAGATATATTGTAGGTGTAGATGTAAATATTGCTTCACTGGTGTTTTTCTCCAATTAAAAATGCATTTTCTGTAAACATCAGAAGATGCTGTAGACTTGCTCTGATCTCTGGCTGTCTCTCTCTATCTCTCTGTCTCTTTCTCTCACATATGCACACACTCGCCTACAGACAGCAGAAAAGGATGAGTACGACCACCAACAGAAAGAGCTGGAGAAAGTGTGCAACCCCATAATCACCAAGCTGTACCAGGGTGCTGGCGGAATGCGGAATGCCCGGCGGAATGCCAGGCGGAATGCCAGGGGGCTTCCCCGGGGGCGGAGCCGGAGGGGCCTCCTCTGGCCCAACCATTGAGGAGGTGGACTAACCCACCAATCAACCAAGAGGAGAGGCCATGGGGGTGTCACCATGGAGACCCCTCCAGTCCAATCATTTCAGAATTCATTAGTTACCTGATCCACTTATTCTAGAAACTCATTCCCCTATAGGACACTCTTCGACCATTTTACCCTTACAGGAATGAAATATATTTAAATAAAATGTATGGTCAAGATCAGAATATATATGTATCATAACACTTCACAATATATTGCCCAGTAGACAACTTGTTTTCAGGTATTGCAACTCACACAAAACAAAATACTTGCTGTGAAATATATTTATCATATATGTTTTTCATTACTTATATTTACAGTAGAGTTTATTCTATTTCTGTAAGGGGAGAAACAGGGAAAGCACCTCCTCCTATCAGTACAATTCCATGAAGTCGAAGGACAAGTAGCAGATGAAATGCCAAAAGTACCTCTGTGACACACACGTACACACATACTAGACACGATATAACATGAAATGAACAATATATAGCAAGCTCAGCTCATGCCAAAATGCCATTGCATTATTTTAGGTAGATGACATCTGAAATCTGCCAGATGGTCACATTTTAAATCAAGCCTTATGGCATAGTATGTGTATGTGTGAGGTTTGTTGCATACTTTATTATTTCACTTTCCTCTACCAAATATGTCTGCTGACAGAAGAACATGATTTTCACAAACCATTTAGAAAAGAGATACCAGCTTTAATGTAATTGATCAGGGACTATTGACTGTTTATCAGCAAACACTCTTAAGCAAATGCATAAACGTTCAGAGCGTGTGTATATTTACTATCATTCTTCATGCTATCTTTATACCTTTTTTGCCAAGTGTTGAGCAGTTTGCATCTCTCTGTCACTTTCACTGTAAACGTGTACCTTTCAGACTCAGCGCACTTGAGGTTTTTGCTTCTGTTGGCAGTTTTCATATTTACCTGTGAGAGAAGATGCTGTGCAATAAACCCTAATGGATTCTGATCAGTGATTTTCCTGAATGTTTGTTTCTCTCCCTTACCCAGTTCCCTTGACTACCTGCTTCTCTTTCTAATGGGAATAGATTTAATTAATACTTAGCCTCCACAAGGGCATATGCAATTCAATAAATTGTATAAATATAATTCCATACATATACACACATTCCAAAGGACATGTCTGTTCATCTCCAATGAAATATTGCATGCTCAAAGAAAATGGTGTGGCAACGCAATGTCAGTTTTGATTGAATTGGAAATGCCCTTAAAGAGACTAATTGTGTATGGCTGAATAGCGGCCTTCGTCTTTTTTTGGTTCAGCTCAATGTATTGGTGTCGTGATTTGATTGTACTCATTTGACGATAGCGGTTGTGACAGTAGAGTTTTCCACCCAGCCCCAGATCAGTCCACCCTTTTCAGCATAATATTTCTGCACCAAGAGGACAGGGGCTCAATCATGTCAGATGGGGACAGTCTCCTGTCCAATGAGCAGCTGCCTGTGCACATATGATCCAATGAAAGCTCACTTGATTCAGCCTCCCTGGTTCACAGTATGACACCTGTCAGTTGGTGAATAAAAAGCACATTGTTAATTACTGTTTTGTTTCACAAAGTTCTGTATGGTTGATACTAAAGGTTACAAATCAGTGCTTTTGTGTGGTGTAAACAGTGTTGAAATGCTGAAAAATTGAGCAAACATATGAGAACACAGGCAGATAGAACTAAAATATTTGCTGGAAAGAATTTTTGTTGAGATGACATTGTGTCCACATAATTTTATGTGCGTAAGTCCTCTGCCTTTATTAGTCTTAAGTTGTTAATAAATCAGAAAGGTTATGGTTTTGTAATGTTTTCTTTAATAATAGCAAAGATTAACACAAAGCACTACCATCTCTGTGGTACCACCCGGCAAGGACACACTTAGCTAGCGACTGGTACAATATTTCTGTCCTCTTCGTTCATGGCCATTATAATAGGATTGCCCTCTTTATTGCGGCTGTACTTATTCAATAATTGGTAGAGCCAGGATCCAGTATACACAGAGGGCCCTAGGCCCAATCCTGAGAACCATTATTTTTGAGGATTAATAATTGATAGCAAACAGAGGGAATGAGGTTATAAAAATAAGAACCTTGAAACATCCCAGGTGGAAAGTAGGCCACAGGCTTTGTGTTTTTATGGCTGGGAAAGACAGCTGCACACAGGACTATCTAAAGTTAGAGTAGACATGAGTGTTTCTCCCCAGATTATGCAGGTAATATTTGGCATAAAGACGAACAAATACATCACCACAAAACAAGGTTGGAGAATAATTAAGCCATTTGCCCTCACCCTCATCCAATAAGCAACCTTTGATTGGGATTGTAAAGAGGTTCTGCGTGCGTTTAGCAGTCCGTCATGACTGCTTTTGCGTAGCTCAGAAGACGGTTGTCCTCGTCGTTTGGGGAGAAGTATCTGTGGTTCGATGAGTACGGGGCTGAACGGGGATGAAGTTTGAAGACGTCCTGACCGAGACCGACGGCTTCGGCCGCTTCCAGGTCATGCTGATAAGCATCATCTTCGTAGCACGGTTCACCCTCCCGTGTCACTTCCTGGTCCATAACTTCATCGCGGCCGTGCCGGATCACCGGTGCGACATCAGCAGGCTGGGTGAGGGGGATGTGTTTGAGAACCTGACCCAGGACCAGAGGCTCAGGGTCAGTATTCCCACAGGGGCCGATGGGTCTCCCAGCTCCTGCAAGATGTTCACCGAGCCACAGCTCCATCTGCTTCTCAACTCCACCAGCGAGGAAGGAATACCCACCGTCCCATGTCAGAATGGGTGGATGTATGACACCAGCACCTTCACCTCCACGCTGGCCACCGAGGTACCCCTCTCGCTCTCTCTCAAAGGGCCTCTGTGTGTTTCAACGTCACCCTGGTCCTTTCTTTAAAATAATATCAGAGTATACTCTGCCCTGTAATTATTCACAGGTTCATCTAATATGAGTTTGAAATCTAATTATAAATTACCTGGGGTTAAAAATACCTTTGATATAAAAAATGAGCATGAAATCATACACATTGAGTAAGGAGGCCGATAGCATTGCTGTAAGTACACATTCTTAACCATGCCTGTGGAACGCTCTTCATTTGCTGCTCTTCATGTCCGTCACTTTTCACTGTTCTCGCTGTCGCTCACATTCCTGTACTTCTGTGCGTTGGCTTTATAAACTTTCTCATACTCTGACCTGAGGCTTCCCCATGATAAAATATGCAATATAAAATAAGAATGTAATGATGGAATAAGTTGATGTGTTTTTACGCATGTTACACTGATATATGCATACAGCAAGCACTCATGTATGTATACAGTATGCATGTATGTGTATGTTCACAACCTTATTTCTGTATTTGGGTCCCTGCAGGGGCAGGTCAATGTTCTCCTGGAGAGCCTCAGACATTTCTGGTTTCTGCTCCATTCGAACCTGTGACCGAATCATATTCATTATTTGGCTTGATTAAAACAAGTGACCATATGCTGGAGTTGGAGGACGAGTTTCACCTCTCAGACTCTGAATATACAGGCTTCTCAAACTGCAATAACAAGCTCAGATGGGACAAAACTCAGAAACTTTTCTGGCAGTCCAGGACCAGGGTTGTCTAGCTCTGTGTTGGTGTATACTGGACATCTTTAAAACATCCATATGTACTTATTTCAACAGCATAGAGCGGAGATGTCAAAATGCCTAAATATGAAAACAAAAAAAAATCTGGATGTACTGTATGCATATCGTCTCTCTTTCTCTCTGTAAGTGGGACCTGATTTGTGACAAGAGAAGCTTGAACAAAGCCACAGCCACCATCTTCTTCATTGGAGTGATGATCGGGGCTATGATGTTTGGGAGCCTCAGCGATAGGTAACTTTTCATTATGACGCGGGCACGGCCCTGAAAGCTGATTGGTCAGCCAGCCCGCTTAGACTGAAGGTTGAATGGAATGTTAGAGTTTCATTCCAGAACACGTGTTCCATGTATAATCATTACAGCTAAACTCCCCCGAGACAGAATTCTTTTCCATTGTTTTTACACATTTTCTACATAGATTATAGCAACAGGCTAATTATATGAGCAACACTGTGCAACGCGACACTATGTTCAGTAAGGTATTATGTCTTACATGGTGAATCTGATTTGCAAGCATTTGTTTGTGTCTAAACTTCACTTGTTTGTGTCTAAACTGTAAATTGTGGTCGTAGATGATGTTCATATTTGCAGAAAGCACAATACAAATGGTGCCTCCAAGGCAGGACTTGTCTTTATTTAAGATTATTTCAAATTAATTAATCTTAGAAAATTATTCTTTGGTTTATCGCATTGCATATCTCCATCGCATAATCCATAAATTATAGCATTTTTTCTCCATATCGTGCAGCCCTAACTCAATCATGCTCTCCTCCGGCAGGTTTGGGAGGAGGCCAGTGCTGATGATGTCCTATATATCGGGGATGATCTTTGGATTGGCCAGTGCCTTTTCCACGTCCTTCGTGATGTTTGCCATAATGAGGTTTTTTACCGGGTTCGGTATCACGGGGATCAGTATCGTGTCCACCGTCCTCAGTGAGTGGTACTCGGGTTAATACGTGAACCATCCCGAATGCGTCCGTGTTTCATTTACAAACTGAGAGGCCAGCCTGTGGAGCCATGCGTTCAAACACATGAAGGATTGTCTGTCTCCTAACGGCCATTGGTTCAGCAACTAAACTTTTAACTTTATACAAATGGTTAAGTTTCAGTCAGTACATGTCCATCCGTTGTTTAGCAAACTGAACAAAAATGGTCTCTGTTATCAGACCATTAATCCATCAATTCACAAATATAATACCTTTACAAAGGAATACATTTTAAATGTAATGTCTTTACAAATTAATCATTTGCCATGCTGCAGAAAATGGATTCTGTAGTTGATCTGACTGAGTGAGAGGCATGGAAAGGGACATTAAATCTTTATTACATTCATCACCTTTTCTGTCATCATATGGCCCCTTTAGGAAGCCATATTAAAAGGGTACTGAAATATATGATCAAGAGAAAGACAGCATGTTAAAATTTAGGGACTGGGGCAAAATCCAGCATGCATAGTTGGTCCAAGAATTGCATTTTTGGGACTTTTCTAGTCATCTTTTCTGGCTCCTGTCATTGAGGGTGAGGCTGCAGGTTTTTATGGGGTCCTTTCAGTTAGTCGTCAGTTCAGGTGTTGTATGAAATACAGAGTGTGGACTCTTTAGACAGTGACTAACCTCTAAGAATTGAACCAAATAATAATTGAATTTTAATTATTTAACAATATCAGTGCACACCAAAACCTGCAGACACTGCAGCCCTCCAGGACTAGAGGCTAGCGCTAAACTAGCACCACTTTTCTGGAGCTGAGGTTTTACAAATTCTTTGAGTTTGTCGTATTTCATAATCACGGCCGAACACCATAAATAACGCAAAATTATCCCTTTGCCTTTCCCAAGAGCTGTATGAATAGACACATGGCACACCTTTTAAACACAGAGAGACCACTCACCCCTTCAGACCAACGCTTCAGTTAATGTACAACGTGCTAACACACTTGCACAATATGAAGAATGGGTCAGCAGACAGCGAACAAAAGCACAACAATTTTCAAAACATTAAACAAGCAGAAGTCTAACCAGTAAATGACATTTAAAGCTATTCTTAGAGAACTATCTGGTGTCATTGACATAGATTTGCATCGTACTAAGGAGAGTTGAATACCTATAAATAGCACTGTCATAACCAGTCTTGGCCGTGTCTTGCAGCTTATGAAAAATGACAGCATAACGCTCACTGTCATAGTATGAAGTAATTCACTCTGCAGGTGTGGAGTGGGTGGACATCGAACACAGGAAGCTGGTGGGAGTGATTGACAGCTTGGCGTGGACCTTTGGCAGTCTGATGCTGGCCTGGATCGCATACTTCATCACCGACTGGCGCTGGCTGATCGTCGCGGTTACCTCTCCGCTAGTCTTGGCCATGCTGTCATGGAGGTAAAACGATGACTTGACTCTTAGTTACTCCTAACAGTGTCCTCTTATTAATTGTTTTCTCCCTTCAAATCCCCTGTAGGTGGGTCCCAGAATCTGCCCGGTGGCTGATTGCGAATGGGAGAGTGGACACAGCTCACTACTACTTACGGAAATGTGCAAAAATGAACAGAAGAGAAGGATTTGCAGCAAAAATCAAACCAGAGGTACATAAAGAGCAGGACTGGAAATCCAGTCAAACTTTTAAATGGCGTTTCAGTCCTAAAACTTATGAAATGCTGGCCCAGTTCAGATGTACCCTGGGGTTCAGATGTACCCCATCACAGTTATGCAGGTCAGTCCTGTTCCAGAAGGTGGTGCAGTTCTCCCTAAACCCCAAAGAGATGAGCCCCACATGGGCGGAATGACCTGTTTGCATTATGAAGAGTTTGCATGTTCACATGTAATGTGCTTCTGTTGGTTTCCATAGACGCTGTCTGGCATAGTGGTGCTGGAGACAGGACCAAAGACCTACACGTATTTGGACCTGGTGAAAACACCTAAGATGAGGAGACTAGCCATACTCACTGGCATCGTGTGGTACCAGCTTCTTTACTTTCAGGCCTTTCCAACGAAGTTTTACATTGATTATGTTCATGATAGTGCTTTGTTCATATGTTTAAGGGGTGGCTAGTCCTGGTTCTGATCCACTTTAAATGTGCTACACTAAAGTAAACCCTTTAACAACGAGGCCCCCCCAACAGGTACGGAATAGCCTCAACGTTTTATGGCATCAGCTTCAACATCACAGGGTTCGGTCTGAATATCTACCTGACCCAGTTCACATACGCCGCCATAGAAGTGCCTGCCAAACTGTCGGTGTACTACCTCCTGGATAAGATTGGCCGGAGACGCACGGAAGTGGGAGCTTTGCTTGGAGCCGGGATCTGCCTGGGAATCAACATATTTGTCCCCAAAGGTAACTGCTGTTCATTCCCCCCCCATCCGAGCAACAAAACAGGTGATTTAGCATTACATTTAAGCAGTTTGCAGATGCACTTATGCATCGCAACTCATAATTTGCATACATTTATACAGCTGGATATTCACAACAAGAGTGTCTTATAAGGGAGTTGGACCTGCAACCTCTGCATTACAGTGTCACAGTCCAAATCATTACGCTATACTTTGACCAACATAGCTTAGACTTGACTGAGACATGCTTCAGTGTTGGATTATAAGAAGGTCCTGTACCCACACCAGCCCCTCTCAGATGTTACTGACCTCACCACTGTGCCATCAATCATGTATTTTAATTTAAATGAACCAGCATCTAAACAAAAGGTTATTCTTGCAACCAAATCTAACTGCTTTAATGGAAGTGTAAGGTTTAGTTTTTGGGTATGTAACAAACATTTTATAAAATGTAGTTTAGATATTCTTCACTGATGATTTAGAACAAAAGTAAAATGGTGTTTGGAAACACCCCTTTCTGTCACATGACCAGTCATGTGACCCCAGTCACACACCTGGTGTTGATTTGTACATGGCCCCAGTGCAGTCAAGGTTTGGTCGCAGCTCCAAACAGTTCCTCACCAAACCTGTGAGAGTTTTTCTCAGTTTGATTATGGAGAGCACTGTGGCTTTCTTCTTGGTTTGTGCTAAAAGGAGAGTCATGAATTATATGGACTCGTTTGTAGATCCTTTATTTTAGTGATGAAAATATGTCGTTTGAGCACAAGCCTCTTAACCACTGGAGTCTCTCGGATTTGGGAGCACATCTAAAGTCAGAGTCAACCGAAGAGCTGGAATGGCCAATATGAAACCGGTAAAACCTGGGTGTCTTACAAATCATAGTGTAAATTGTTTTTGTCAGTTTTTTATTCTGTAAAAGGGGAGAGGGAAAGCCTGAGACTGTGCAATGCTAACACAGTGCTAACGTCCATGCTTCTTCCCTCAGACATGCAGCTGTGCAGGACGATCGTGGCGATACTCGGTAAAGGGTGCTCATCGGCGTCCTTCACCACGGTGTTCCTGTTCACATCAGAACTGTACCCTACTGTGGTCAGGTGAGGCACCCATCTTTACATGGAGGTGCACATACCTGCTCTTTTGAAAGGTTCAATGGACCTTTGTTGATCACAGTGAGTTTAATGTCTTGTAAGAACATGCCTCTTCCACTGCACGGTTTGATGTTGAAGGAAGAGTGACTCTACTGTTACACCAACAGACTAGTTTTCCTAGGATGGTCTCCCATCCAAACACTAACCAAGTCCACACCTGCTTAGCTTAAGTTAGCAGGCCTGGAATAGGTTCTAGGCTGGTATGGCTATTCTTTCAGAAATGTTGCAAGATCTTCTAACCAAAGATCCCACACTCATTTCTTTTTCCTGTCCATAAATGTGCAAACCCTTCTGAAGTGCGTAAATGTAGTGTGAGATTTGAGATTTTGCTCCTGTTTTATTTCATTGTGCAGACAGAATGCCCTCGGTTACAACTCCTTCATGGCACGACTGGGCGTGTCTATCGCCCCACTCATCATATTATTGGATGACGTGTGGAAGCCCCTCCCACAAGTCACAATGTGTTCAGTGGCCATTACCACCGGACTGGTGGCAAGACTACTTCCTGAAACAAGGAACAGGAGGCTGCTGGAGACGATAGAAGACATCGAAAAGTCGAGGTATGTAATTCAGAGAGTGTTTTTTTTTCATGTGGTTCAGTGAAACTCGGGCTCAAAAGCCAGCCCTTTCATTATATTCAATTCAAGAGATGATTCTGTTTCCACTGTTTCATTGTCAGTCAAGCAGTTAACTGAATAACGAAAACAACCAGAATACTTTTGTGTGTGATCTCAAAATTGCATAGCACTCATGAAATTATCAGAATTTGCTCAGAATCTCAGTCAAAATATTGGCTCAGATTGTATACACAGGGAATATTGGGAAGCCCATGAATACTCACCCTAACGCTCCAGGAATGCTCTGAACACAAAATCAGTTCGCTGCATTTGTAACATCCTGCAGTATCAGCTCAGAAGAGGAAGCTTTTAAATAATCAAATGAGTTTGAGTAAAAGGTTATATTTTATAAAGATAAATAATTAATAATTCATTGTCTTGCATTTCAGAAAAGAGCATATTTTCCAACACAAGCAGGACAAGTGTAACATTCCCATGGACACCCTGATCCGTAGTGGAACTGAAACGAGAGATTAAAATTAATTTAAACATGTCAGGAAGCATCCTAATGCGCTGAAGCCTCTCTAACATACTGTGGGGGATTTCACTGTCACTCAGTCCCTTAAGTTAAACACACATTTATGAGAACATTGAATTGTGAATGAAGTGACGGCCACTACGTCCTTATTCTTCAGTGATGCAGTGTTTGGAGAAGAGTGATGATCGCTGCTTCTGATTCAGGTTTTATCAGCTGATTTTCAAAGGAAAATGGCTCCATCACGTGTTTGAGACTGTGGTGAAAGATTTCGTTGTCGTCGATCTCCATTATTTAAAAGTAGAATGGTTTTGTCTGTGCGTTCATGTTTGTGAGTGCGTGTGGACCTGGTGGTGTTTTCACATAATTAAATTACACTTTAATATGATTGACTAATATCTGAGAACACGTTAGATTGCACTAATGCTATAAAACATAAAACAATTCAAATAAAACTACCGTAAAAATCTTGGGCACTCCTACTCAACATTTTACAACTGCATCCCAAATATTTTACAGTCTTTAAACCCATGGTTCCCCCAATGTCTGTGCCCTTGGTTCTGTATCAATGTATGTTTTGTAAATGTTCACAAAACTGCATAATAATCCTGTCACCAAAACACAATACAGCCAGATATCCGTTCATCAACCTCTACTCTCACTTCAAGGAACAGCAGCGCAAATGTTGGTTTAATAAAGAAAATGTTTTGTTTGTTGAGAAGATTTGTGAATAAAATATGCAGAATAAGCTGCTGCAGGTTGAATCAGTTTTTTGTACATAAATCTTTTGTTGTATCCAAGCAAATAGTTCAACCCTCAGTATTCATAACGGGCTGAGGTCTATTAGAGTAGATACAGTAGCATATCTGCACATTCTGCATAAGAATACGCCCATTATGTTAATGAAATGTGTATTTCTATATTAAATATACTTAACACTGAGTGGTTCATATTTGGCAAGGTTTTAATGGTGGACAGACAATTTACAAAACAGACATGAGCACAAAACAAACATTGAGACAAACTTGCAAACATGCTTTTTTTTGTTATTTAAAAAGACATGCGCACACACCGACGGAAACTGAATGAAACATTCTGCTAAAACTGCAAGCTCTGGCCTGGTTTTTTCTTTCATGAATTAATAAACCTCAACACACTTGAAATAGCAAACGAGCACAAACATTTCACATGAACAATGCTGAAATACAGTAGTATTGACAAAAAGGAATACGCATTTGCAATTCTTGTGTTTAGTTTCTGAAATTGCTCCATACAGGGTGGCAGGTTGATCAGTGAAGTTAAACTCACATAAATATGACAGAGCGGACATTTTTAATAACCAAGAGTATATAATACATAATTTATTACATTAACAAAACACTGGTTTTCAAATTGAGTCAAATACAAAATGGAATCTAAGGGTGAGGAAATGGACATTTCCCTCACCAGTGGAGGTATCTCCACTTTAGAGGATCATGAAACCATGGTTACTGGCAGCCATCTTTGAGAGGCGTAACACCAGGTCTTTCTTCATTAGTCTCAGAGCTAAATTATCCAAAATGTGTTCAACAATCCGCCAACACCTTTACACTTAGACAAAAATTAATATATAGGCCAAAATCATTCAATACACAGAATATTTCCTTTTTTATGGAACATGAGTAATAATTAAATTCTAAAACATCAATACAACAGCTACATTAAATGCATCTCTTGATACGTCACAAGTGCCAAATTGTTCAAAGTTGAGCATGACTACAAGGTTTATAAGTCTTTAAAATAAACATACAGTGATACAGGATGTCAGTGTGCTCATCAGGTCGGTCGCCTTATTTCTCACAAAACTATATGTCAGTCATTACAAAACAGGTAAACTCACATGTGCATGAGGGGACTGGTTACCATGGGAACACTCTGAGACGTGAACAGTTATGACTGGCTTGCGATTTCGTTTTGTTCACTGTCTTTGTCGTAGATGTAGCAGCCGACCTCTCCGATGTTCACTCCTTTTGGCCCAAACAGGTATCCGTAGCAAGGTACATGACAGTACGGTCTCCCGTCATGCTATAAGAATAAAGGATAACCACATTACTGTTATAATATCATGACAGAGCAACACACGGAACCGTTAGCGTGCCAAACTTATGACAACGTATAGGCAGCAAGGTAATATTGTTTTTTTTATTTATTTAATAATGTTTCAGATTTCAGGACTTGTAATTTGTAATCAATAAGGAAATATGATTATTAATATTAAAGTATGGAAAATGTATAATACTTTTCTTGAATGAATAAGAAAAAAGTGGCATCAATGAATGGCATTACAGATCTGTCTAAAGTTTTTGAGATATTTTTTTGTCCACTAGGGGGAAGCACGAGACCAGTTAAGCACCTAAAGTAACTTACCAGCTTTTTTTTTTTTTTTCTTCAAATTAAAACATTCCAACGCAATCCTACAAATCACCTACAGTACACTTTTAGCTTGAGGCAGTAGGTTCCATCACATGAAAATGAACAGGGCACCACTGCGGCAACGCTAAACAGCAGTTAATTGTGTGAACTCAGGTGAACTGTGCGAGCCTGTGCCATACCTCAGCATGACCGCCAGAGGTCAGTGTTTTCTTACAGCGGTCGCATCTTAGGCAGGGTCGATGCCAGTTTCTTCCCAGTGACATCACCTTCTCAGCTACAAAGCACAAACCACAGGACACAAGACAATTCACTACCAGTTAAAAATACAAAAGCTTTTCTTCAAATAATTCTGTTCCCAAAACAATTACCGTGCTAACATGTTTCTACACTTACATTTCTCACATGGAGTTATTTGCAAAAACATTTGAGGTCCTCTTGTTTTAATGTAACTGTATTTTTAATGTAATGTATTTTTAATAGTATAGAGGGGGCAATACTGTAGTAATTGTTCATTCTATACTTTCTTGCAGCTGCAGAAACTCTGCTGTCACCAACCAGAGCTTCCTCCTCAAAAGTAGAGTCAGTGTGGTGTAATTAACACTCAGGTCTTCTCCTGATAGCTATGCACCTCGCACAGCCCCGCCTTCGCTCTTTAATTCGGGATGTGTGAGGTGATTAGCCTGCAGTCACAAGCATGGATTCCCAGCTATTTCACACCTGGGTCTGAAACAGGCTGTCTCTGTTTCCATTTTTAACCATCCCGGGCCGTTCTGACCACAGAGGCTGGCGAAAGGGGTTGAAAAATGTTTTCTGTGGAGGAAGAGAGCTGGCTCTTCGCTGGCCAAGCTGCCAGCCCACGAGGAGCAGCCCTCACCCAGCCGCTAACGGGACCTTTCACTCAGAAAGTCCCAGAAAGGCATCTTTTGTTCAGCCCTTTTTTTTAAAATGTCACCATCTCTGAACTTACTCCAAGAACAGGAAGAGAATGCAACAGAATGCAGGGGCACCCTGTAGCCTAGTGGCTAAGGTAAATGACTAGGACCCCTGAGGTTGGTGGTTCAAGCCCCAGTCCAGCCACAGCAAGAACACCATTGCTGTTGGGCCCTTGAGCAAGGCCCTTAACCCCACATAATTGGCCCTTGGCTAGCCCAATCAACTGTAAGTCACTTTGGATAAAAGCATCAGCTAAATAATGATAATATAATGTAAGAATGGGGGCAGAGGGACCCTACATCAAGATCTGTTTTAGGGGGGTAGAGATTTCTCCTCTTGCTGTAACCTGAAACATTTCCCTTTAAGTACATTTAAAACTGAAGTTGAATGAAGCAACCAGCATTAAACCTGAAGCATTTTGGCTGCACACTCAAAAGCCTTGTTCTGTGTCACTACATATTGTAAAGACCCTGACTTAACCAAAGACTTCACTTTACCATTGGGGTGATTCCAGAATACAGATTTCACAGAACTGAGCAATGCCCTGGCATTCAGAAAACAAATCCACTGGAACGGCAAACTAAAATATACATGAACACACCGAGCATGTAAGCCCAAGTGTTATCGAGAAGTTATCAAACTTTTAAAATACCTGTTGGATGAATCATTCAATCTGTAAAACCATTGTGTTGGATCATTTATTAACGTGTATTTATTGGCATTGTGCAAATTCCATATGGAATTGAACATCTTTCAGTGTGTGCACCTTTTGCGCAAAATTTATTGAAAGAATGAGGGTGCATTAGTATATTTATGACATTATAACCCATATAACTTATTTTAGATTTTAACCAGTGCACTCCAAAAAATTTAAAAAAAAATAAAGCTAGCAATAGAGAGAGAGAGAGGACTGTCCGCTCTGGCTTGGACACGCAGAGTTCCTGCATGATGCAGAATATTTAACGCAGGCAGAACGTGGCAGAAGGTTCTCCCTTCACACCTCCACTGACTCGGTTCAGCGTGACGCGGCTTACCAAAATACACCACCTTTCCACAGCCAGGGCAGAGCGACGTCTCGCCGGCGAATGTCTTCACGTACGTGGGGGAGGCTGGAACGAGACACGAGAAAGCGTTTACGCATGAGATAAGCCACAGTGGCTGATCAGAAGCCCTGTGACATGTTCTTTTATTTGTCTGGAATGTGCCTAAAATGGATGCCAAAACGCAGCTGTTCGTTGACACCAAAAGGACTCCAGCTCCCACAATCCTTGCCCTCCTTGTGAGGTTCAGAATGAACATTCTTGTCTTAAATTTATAGCTTTCTTAAATGGAGTCATTTCCAGAAGAACATCCTTTTGGACTGACATCTGATAAATGTGGAATAAACTTTGTTTCATACTTCACAGAAACGCAGGGTTTTTGTCAGGTGAGTGTAACGGCAAGGATAATATATCATAAAGAGAACATTCACTTGTAGCTTTTGAATATTACCCATAAATTTTGGAATATCTTAACATATTCCTAAATGAATTTTACTGAGGATTTGTAATTTCCAGCATTTGGAAAAAGAAAGATTGCCATGTTTAAAAATCCTGTCTGTCTGTTCAGAGATAAAGAAATTGATCAAACAGAAACTTCTGAGCATGTAGTTTGACCAAACGTTTAAGATTTCAAACTGAGATGTCATAGCTTAGATGTAAAGAGAAAGATAAACCTTGACTAAACAACATCCCATGTCTCTGCTTTGAAATGCATCAGACTGCATTCCCTATGTGGTAAGCAGCCCTAAACCTTAACCCCCCATCCCCCCAAAGCACAAGGGGGGCTTTTCGTGTGTCAAAGCACATTCCCAGATCAATCCCGGGCAAGCTCTGCTTGGTCTCCCTGCCAGTCGGAAAAGGATCATTAAAACAAATATTTCAGGAAGTGTGATTAAAGCGGGCCAATTAAAATTCCTCCCCAAACGGCCCGCCTTGTTACGGGCGTTCGGCCCTCACTCGCTCATGATGGAGTCATTTGGCTATTTATATCTCTTTCCCTCATCCCAGAGCTGTGAGAGCGAGCAGCTCGGTGCGGATTCAAAAATAATGAAACGCACCTATCGGTCACTAAAATGTTTCCAGCTCTGGGTTTCTTTGATGATGCCGCTTCCTCCTTCCCTTGTGGGAAGTTTCTCTACCCAACATGCACACATTGCTGGCAGCAGGAAAAAAAAAATTAAATATTCATTATAAAACTACCAAAGGTGGATATAAAATGTTTTGTATATACTGTGTAGTTCATATAGAGTGCATAAGAGGTGACTAAATACGGAACCATGTAAGAATCATGGAGGCTACATTAGTCTGGTATTTGTGCAAGATGGCGTGAAGAAGTCATGGAAAAGAATGAGATGGGAGGAAACTCTCTTTCAGGAACAAGAAGTATTTCCAGTCCAATTCATGTATTTGTGAAATATATATTTGCCCCCACCCCGCTTACCTTTGGTCTGCTGCCGGGTGGTCTGGGCGGGGGTCCAGGGCGTGGTCGGGGACCCGTCCCACGGGCCATTGGAGGATTTGTTAACAGGGGTGGGCGGGGGCGTGTCGTAGATGTATGACCCCGCCCCTCCGATATTGACACCTGCCGAGAGGCGGGGGCAGAGACCTGATTATAAAATTACGCCTTCCGTTCCTTGATGCTGATTGGTCAAGCAGTCAAAAAGAATCAGCGTCACTCATTGGTAAGCTAAGAAAGGTAACAGAACACCTGTCCTAGGCTATGCTGATACCCTCAGTTATTCTGGTGAAATCATATTGATGGCCATGGCAGTCCTGGTGAAACCCTTAGTGTAACATGGATTCCCTTTCCACTGTACTTAAGCGAGCCTCAGTGAACATTGGGCCAATTCTTATCTGGCAGCAGAGGCAACTGGCATCTGCGTCCAGTACTTTTCTGTTCTGCACTCCTAAAACTCCACAATATTTGCCTAAAATGTGGGCCAACTGATATGTTTACTGTTTTTTTTTTTTTTTTTTGTTTTGTTTTATTTTATTTTTTTTGGTGTGGCATGAGACCTTTCACTAAAAAGAAATATGATGTGGTGATCTTTCATCTTGGAAAAAACAAACACAAGTTATTACTTGTTTAAGTTCAAAAAGAAAGTGCTTCATTTTTGCCTGAGGAAGCTCCAGTTCAAAGGACAGTTTCTGGAGCCCTTGCCAGCACTCTTGCTGTACAGCTAACGGTCTCAGAAACCGGCGAAGTGCATGCCATAGATAACGGAATGTAGTGATCAGGAAATGCCTTTCGAATTATTTTGAATTCTACGGTTTCTTTCCAAGTCATTTCACGGCATTTCCTCATACAGCAGAGTGCTTTTCTCTGTAAATTCTTTGTTTCCAGGCCTCCCCCGAGCTTTCCATGCAAACTCAGTGTTGGGTGGAAAGAGAAGGAACCCATCTCATTTGGAGGGAATCCCATATGTAGGGGGGGAAGCATTTAACCGCTGCACATCTCTGTTACAGCTCAAAGCTTTATTGTTTTAATAGGTCAGACTGCTGGGAAAATATAGCTGATATTTCTCATTATAAGCACATCAAAAATCTAATCTGAGGCACAAAACATTTGGCAGATGCCAAGATTTATGCAGCTTACATTTTAACACATTTATAGAACTGGAAATGTAGCTTGCTGAAGCATACAACAACAGGCTCTATAGTTGTATCCTTATAACCTCTGAGCTACAAGCCCAGCTCCCTAACCATTATACTACACTGTAACCTCTGAGCTACAAGCCCAGCTCCCAAACCATTATACTACACTGTAACCTCTGAGCTACAAGCCCAGCTCCCTAACCATTACACTACACTGTAACCTCTGACCTACAAGCCCAGCTCCCAAACCATTATACTACACTGTAACCTCTGAGCTACAAGCCCAGCCCAAGCTATTAAGCTATTGACAGGTTATAAATAGTACTAAGGCTGACATTATTTGACAGAGCTCTTGTATGTGCAAATTACTGTTAGCTGCTGTCATGTTTATGCTCTAGAATCAGAGACTGTTTTTTCTATTTATCTGACATATAATGACAATGGCTAAATGTTTATCTTTTTGCAATCAATAGGCAAGATGTAGTCATTCAGACTGACATCTCTGTAGTGTCAAATTTCCCCTTTGTATCACATCTATGAGCCATTTCATCCATCCATAATTTAACTATGTGTCCTTAATTTACTCCATGTGATCCTGGTTCCATTTAACCAGAGAGAGTTTAAGCAAATCACACCAGGGACTAATCCAATTAAGAACTCTGCAATCTCATTATACAAAAAAATACAAATAGCCCTCAAGCTAGACAAAAATGTCTGGATGTCCCTTCAGTCTTTTCGGTCTAACTACATTTAAAAGGATTTTTAGCTTCCTTACGGTTGAAAGTACACCTAAAAACTACGACAAAGAGACTACCTTTGACAAGCAAATGTATCAAAGTAAACGCCTGGAGGTAAAGCTGACATTTGAGCGGATTTGAGGGGATTTACATCCTCATCTGGATGAACGCAGGATACCTGCTCTCTCCTGAGGTCTTTTTAAAGATAATATATTAGATCTAACATCAAATCTTCCACTGCTTTAAGATGGGTAAAGCTTTTCCAACCCAGCACGCAATTCCCATACTTTCATGTCAAAATGGAGGGATTAGGCAGAGCGAATGTGACGTTCCTGGGGCTTTGATTAGTGACTTGCGTGTTTGAGCAGGACGGGGCCGAGCCTTCACTCAAACCCTGGTCACTGTGCTGCACCCCGGGGCTGGTTTAGCTCAGAGACGCACTCTCGCTCCTGTGTCTGTGGAACACCCTCAGCCGTGTGGGGATCAATGTACTTTAACCATTCACCCACTCGGAGGCTCTGCCTCGTGCCATTTTATCACCAAGATTATTTTTCTTAATATTCAACATTATGAAAAATGTTATTTTTTTTTGCTTATTGTTAGAGCTTCCCGTGAACTGGCTCAGTAAATATCCAGCTGTATAAATAGACAGCAGGGAAAAATGTGAGATGTTTCTCACTCTGGATAAAGTTGTCTGTTAAAGCAAGCATCAGTAAATATTCTGCTGAAGTCTTTAAATTGTTTATACACAACGTATGTCCGTGCTATTGTTTTGTATGTTTTGTGTGCATTTAAAAACTAGGTTATGGATTTTCAGGAAAGAATGGATTTGTGTCACATGACAATGAAGAAGCCCAGCAAAAGCCTAACGCTTTTCTTGCTGGAGGCAGAAAGTTCCCAGAATGCTTTGCCAAGCTGCCTTGTGTGAGCTTTTCTGAAAACAACCCATTTAGTCGATCCATTTAGACCAGAGAAGCTGGAGCAGAACTGCCACCCAGCGATCTGCCATGGGCACGTTTGAGACACAGTGACACACAGCGTGGACAGACCAACAAGCCCCTGTGTCTCTGTTTCCAGTTTGCTTCTTTGACTGTAATTACAGCAAATTACTGGCCTGTCTCTCTGACTCTAGGATGAATGGTTTTTCAGGTCACATCAAAGTCAGTGACAGGGAAGGCTAACCCTTTGCTGGCCTCAGGTTTACAGTGCCCCTGCACTGGGAGTCATCCAGCAAACCTCCAGCTAAAGCAGTCAATAACACAAACAACACAATATACACACAATTAACCTGTCAACAACCAGCGGTTTGATCTTATGGGTGTAAGATCAAAGGCCAAACTTGCATGATTCAACTGATGAAGATCTTCACTGGCGACCATAATAAGTTTATTTGAAGACTGGTTGCTCAAGCACTAAACTGACTTCATTATGCAACATTTTGATTAGGAGGGTTTTTTTTTTTCTAGCTGTCCTACCTTTTGGTCCAAACAGGGTTCCGTAGCAGGGTTTGTGACAATAGGGCATTCCGTCATGCTGTAGAACATAAGAAAATACAGGAAACATGAGTGTTTATGTGTCTCAGGTTTACTTATACCCCTTCCTTTTCCTACTCGTATAACATTTACTCAAAGCATTCATTTTCTCTGCCCATGTCATTGTACTCAAGTCTTTTACAAAACTCACCGGTAGTAGGTCTGCTGATGTGAACAGCAAAAATAAGCAAAACTGAATGCTAATGCAACTAAGCTTTTCTTTCCCCAGAAGTGTATGTCAGAGAAAAGTATTTATTCCTGAAGCATATTATTAGATTACTCTAATGTACTTAGTTTTCTTTGATAATTTCATCACACCCATGAGAATATGTGTTAGAATATGCCTCTATTTTCAGGAGAACGTTCTTGGAGGCAAGTAAGAATGAACATGCAGTTTAACTGTCTCAGTGGTTGTTACATATTTATTACATTGACAAGTTTTATGAGATGAAATGTTGTGGAAAAGTCTTATCACATCAGTTTGTTCAAGATCATCTGATTCAGTTCTAGGTCTCAATATTTTACAGTGGATCAGTCAGAGGCGCACAGCTCCATTTCTGAAGCACAGGTGTGATTGCTGTTTTTTTTTTTCTTTCAAAGCAGGCTGCATTCTGCAAACCTTTTGAAGGCCTGGTCTGGCCAAGCATACTTTCTGGTATTACTCGAAGAAACACTTGGAACTGAAGCAGAGAGTGGTGACATTGGAGTTCATGGAATTAGTTGGAAAAATAACTCCCTAATTTCTTCAATAATTTTGCCAGCGATAACTACATCACATTGGTAATGTGTGGGAGAACGTACCTTATGGCATGTAGAAAACCATTTCAAGGAAGAAGAAAAATGGTCTTTTATGGCCCAAATTCTCATACAATGACATGTAAATGTTCAGACTCGGGTCATTAAGCAACACCATCTCCAAACTACAGGATGCAGCAAACAGCTGGAAAACATCAGGATGGGTCAGGGAGGGATTTCATTGGCTTAATTAATTCAGTGATTGACAGCTCACTATAGCTCCAGCCCTCTGAGGAGTCAGTGAAAACCTCAGCTCCCCCCCTCAGAGTTAATGAGAAACAGCGCTCTGATTCTGACATCAGCATGCTGGCTCCCTGATACCGAAATCTGGAGAGGAAGAGCCTCCGGTTTCAAATACTTCACCCCCCATCGTCTTTGACCACCCTCCCCTGCCTGACGTTTCTATTTTAATTTGAAGGCTGGGGAGTGTGCTTTCTTTTCAAAATGACACAGGCTTTCTGGAAAAAAAAACCCAGCCAAGTCTCCTCTCAAACACCTCCCTTCTGCCTTCCAAAGTTTCCATACGCACTCCTACACATTCCTGTCTATGAAAAAGAAATAGAATAATATTTATATAACAAACAAAAGTGCCAGTAATAGGACTTTGGGGAACTGAATTTCATTACAGAGAGACTGCTCTAACCACGGTAAATCTAATACACAACACACAAACAATGTTTTATTTGCCTTTTAACAGCTTTCAACAAATCATAAAACTATTAAAATCCTTCCTTAAAAAAAAAAAACATAATGTTTTTTACATCCTGATAAGTGTGTCTGCTAAATGCCCACAATGTCATGTGATTCAGAGGTTGCAGGTTTGATTCCTAAGAAGGACAATGCTGTTGTACCCATCAGCAAGGCCCCTCAGTGTGTATGTTACACTGGCAACTGCATGTTTATGAAGGGAGCCACATATTAATGCTATATATTTCTCTTTCTCACACACGCTGTCTGACTGTAGCTTTGCATCTGTGCAGGGAGGCTGTGTGGGTTCCCTGTTAGGCCATCTCTCTCATACACACGTTAAGTGCTGTTCTGATTCTGTGCCATGCGGTTTGGTAACAGCGGTGTGGTGCGTGCCGCTCACTCAGAAGCGGCCCATCTCTCTCAAAGGTCATCAGAAAGAGAATTTCAAAGCAGAACCTCAGTATGCCAATGTACCAGTCCTGCCTCAGCAAAATGTTCTATAGTACCTTGTAAAGGTAGAGCTTCATATCAGAGCAGCAATGCACTGGTCATGCCTTCACCCTGAGGACATATTTCAGTATGGTACAGGGTCCGTATATGGTTTCAGCACTCAGGACTGATAAGAACAGGAATCTTGTATTCTCTGCCAGAGTGTAGGGTCAAAACCCGACCGTGTCTGTCAAAGGCCTGCTCGCTTTTAATATTAAAGAAAGGCGTCGGTTTCCAAGCAGCCTGAGGAGTCGCTGTTAATATCGTCCTGATCCGGAGAGGGACATATCCCAACTGGAATGCGTCGGCCGATCCCTGCCCCAAAATGAAAATACTTTACATGTTAATGAAGACGTGTGACTGGATGCTCTCAATCTTTGTCACTTCATTTCTCCCTCCACAAGGTCAACTCAACAAAACAGCAGCAAAGTACTCCACAATAACTAAATCTGGGGAAGTTAAACTCGCATTTGGTGAAATAAAGAGATTTAGACAGAGTTTAAACAAATGGAGTACAATGACTTTGCAAATCAGACCTTCTCTTTAAAACAATGACTGGGCAGACACATTACACCCCCCCCTCTCTTTTTGCACCCCACCCCTCCCTTCAGAACCCTGTCTGGGCTCACGCCAGCGATCGTGTAGCCGAGCGGCTAAGCGGAAACTTGACAGCCAATCAAAACACACCCTTCCTGGGACATTCAGATATTTCCAGCTACTGGTTTCCACTTTGCACGTTCCTGCATATTAGACCCTTACCCTGAACTACAGCGAGGACAGCTGCACACACACACACACACACACACACACACATATACACGCACATGCACACAAACACACACACGCACACACACACACATATACACACACACACACACACACACACACACAGGGGAGGTGAGACAGAGCACCTGCAGGATCAAAGCACCACCACTCAAGTCCACCTCCCACGGGTTCAAAGGACTTCTTTAAAATGTCATTAATAGAACATTTTGGATAATTTGTGTAAATCATAATTTTTTTCTATTTCTTGCCTCTTCTAACAAATTCATTTTACTGCTGTTGAAGCAGCTGTTTTATTGCCATGGATTTTTTTCCATTGACCCACTGAAAGAAATGGCACCGCATACAGGTATAAATCACAATAAAAATTAAGGTTAATCATTTATTTTCTCACCTTGAGAAATACTAAGCTCTCATTCTCAAGTCCAAGGGCATTCCTCTAGCAAAGTAACTAAAAAAGTGACCTTTGTTTTTAGGGTGAACCACCCCTTTAATACTCTCGAATAATTGCATTGTTGGAGTTAGAGGTGCGGCCAGTTCAGTGTATGATTGTGAGGTTATGGAAAAACAAACATTTTTCCCAGAGTTTTTCACGTTGAGAAACATCTGATTATTAAGCGTGTCCCTCTGTCCCTGCCCTGGCTCGAACAAACCCGACTCTGTCTGGCAACGGACCGATGCATCTCTGATAACGGGCACAGCTATCATTCTGCTCAAAGACTCCACTGTTCAGCTCCTCACAAAGGCTTCCCCTGGGCTGCAATGTCACAGAGGCTCAAAAAGGGGGGGAAGAACAATTAAAGCTATCCTGAGCCGACAGTTCATACCAAGAAATTATCCCCAAAAACAAAAAAGCTCCCGCACCGTTATAGTACAGGCGTTTGGCGGACGCCCTTATCCTGAGCAATGTACGCAGTCTGTATTTTTACACACCATCCATTCATACAGCCGGGTATTTACTGAATTATCTTGTTGAAGTGTACGGCCGCAGTGCCCTTCCTGAGAATCATACCTGCAACCCCTGAATTACCAGATTGGTGGAGTTAGTAGACACACACACACACACACACACACACACACACACACACACCACAGTTAGAGGACATTCTGAGCTTCTGGACTACCGAGTGCAAGCCAGAAGCACATGGGCTTCCCCTCTGGGCTTTGGCTTCTGCCCTGGGGGTGGTTTGGGGTGGGGGGGAAGGGTCATATGGGAGGATGCTCCTCCTGAGTTTTTTTTTTGGGGTGGGGGGTGTTCATTGTTGGTAGGGCTCGGTTAAGGTGTGGTGAGGCATTTGAACATATTTTCGGCTGCATCATAAGCAGAGGTGGGACACAGAAAATGCACTTGCTCATTGAGCAGTGGGCCGAGCAGGTCTGGTGAGACTCGATTTAGCCTTTACGCTCTAAGCTCGGCTGCGGGTGCGGATCCACCCAGACAGGCCTGGCATGTTTGCGTAATTGGGGTGTTTCTCTCGTTATGCATCTGACACGGGATCATAGCACCAGCTAATTATGTCACCAGGTGCGGTCCATGGTGCACACCTTAATTCTAGACTCCAACAACCCCACACTGTCGCGGTGACAAACACAAACAAACCGAATCGAGCACTGAGCAGGACGCAAATGTGACTGAAGTGGGACTCCATGGAGGCTGGACCGAACCCCTCCGGATTCAGCCACCGAGTTCGTCTCGCTTGTTTGAGCTCGTGACTCGGGCTTCACTCTCTGTGCTGTAAATATAAAAACACCCACTAATCACTGGCTTTTCAGGGCTGTTCTCCGATGCATGAGCTAGCAGAGTATGAGGGCTGAGAGAGCTGAGACACTGTGCACTGGGCGGAAAAGATCTCCGCGGTGGAAGGTGACATCAAAGCACACAGGCTCTGCACTTCAGAGACCGAAACCTCACCACATTCCTCTACACCAGAGGGCTCAAACCCACTGCCAGCCTCCACTCTGGTCAGGCAGTTAGGACCATTCCATAGGCACCATTTACGCTGGGGACGCTGGGAACATGTCCCCACAACTTTTTGTCTTGGCCCGTTTTGTCCCCATCACTTTTTAAAAGCCTCTAGTTAGTTGAACCTATTGTCATCCCCAGCACTTGTCAAAACAAACTGTTCTGCACTCTGCAGCAGGGCTAATTTACAGTGTTCAGTTTGGGATGGGGGCAGGGGGGTACAGATGGGGGAAAGGGGGACAGGCAATGGGCTCTACATGTACAGCCACGTAACCTGAGGTGCCATGCATCAGGAGGTGACTGAATTCATAACATTTTTGTTATGAAATCTCTTAAGACCCAACATTACAGTGCTGACATAATTTTGTGGAAACGTAATTGAAGGGAAAATAGGATGGTTGATACTTTACATTAAAACATAAGTTTCTTTTAAATGATTTCATAAGCAAAAGTGTCCTTTGGTATGTGCTCTTTGCATTAATTGCATATGCTCTTAGACGAACGCCTGGTTTGATTGAATTGCATAAGACTTTAAAGAGAAGTGCGTCTAAATGAGTCTAGCCCAATATTTAAAAATCTCGAGTCACTTACATCTTAACTTTTATTTATTTTTTCATTTTCCCAGCTGAGGTGTCATCCAACACTCAGTGACAGAAGCGCTAATGAGACTTGCACTAAATCCTAGCCCAGTTCCATTAAAAATTAACCAGAATTAGCTTCCCTGCGGCTGGTTTCCATGCCCGGGGGAAGCAGCGACGGTTCGCGCGAGGAGAAAATAGAAGGCCTGGATTCATAACGCGAGCGTCTCAGCTCAGCGAGCCGGAAAACGCGCCTGCTCTTTTCTTCCAAAGCGGGACAGTCATACGTGACACGGCATGGAAGCCAGCGCTGTGTACGCGCGTTCGCGCTCCGAGTGACAGCGCAGAGGTGTCGGGTTATTTCTGCCGCCGAGCGGCTCGTCAGTGTGGGAGGCGAAACGGACGGGTGCGTGACCCAGTGCGTTTCAAATATAGGTTTGACGAGCTTCATACCCAAAATATGATCTACAAATCTTGTAATTTTGTAAAATAATCTTTCTCTTAAAAACAAATGTTATTTGGACAAATTTATACACCAAAGTCAATTTCCATTGTCTATTACAGAAGCAAAAAAGTAAAAACTGGCAAGCAAACAGAAGCTAGTTCAACTCACTATTTATACTGGTCTGTATTACAGTCTGACAAACTGTGTGTGCATGTATATGTGCTCTGCTCTCACTATGTATTTCAAACACATGGGAATGATTTCTAGTCACACGTGCAAAAAAATTGAAGAACGCCATATCTCATACATTTGTTCATGTGGTCTGCCACTGGGTGTGTTTAACACGCTGAATTTCACATGTGTTTGCTAACAGGTTCAATGGAACAGGAGTCAGTGCACTTTGGATGGTATCCCAAAGAGCATCGCACTGTACATGAGGCAGGACAGAGAGGGCCGAGTACCCCTGTGTGACTACGGGGTCAGCCCCACCCACAATGAGCACCCCCAGGGAGGAAGTGGCTAAAAGTGGGGCTCTGCTGATTCACAAAGCCACCGGCCTCCACTATTTTTCACACACAGTAATAATCAGTGAGCAGGTAACTGTACTGTTCACCTTTTTCTGCCCCACCCTCGAGGCTAGCGGCTAGCAGCTAGCGGTCAGTGTCACCCCCTCCTGACCCGCCCCTGAGGGTTGCTCAGATTACCTCGGGATCCACGACACGGCGGGCAGGTCAGTGTCAACTGAACTCAAGCGGAAATGCACATATAAAACAATCAATCAAGTCCCATTGCAAATATGCTTTTGGCATCTTTGCGGACATTTTGCAGGTGAATGTTTGGTAAATCGCTCTGGATAAGGGCATCTACTAAAGATAAAAAGGTAAATGACCCGAAACTCTCCCAGGCAGGAAGTGACAGAGTAACGGGAGAGAGCCAAAATGGGTTCTAACTATTACAGCTTCCTGCAATTACACACGCTTCTTGACAAACTGGGCCCTCCTCCAAGCACTTGGAAAAACACAGCAGTCCACAGTAGTTCGAACACAAGAGAAAATGCAGATTGTTCATGTTAACAAAAACCTGCAGAGAAGTTGTGGATTTTCTCCAGAGTGAATGAGCCCCTCATGATGTTTTCTCTGAGCCCCCCTCCCTCCTGCCCCCCCCCTTCCCCAGGCCTTTGCTTTGGGTTTGTGTGTGTCTCGTTTCGGCCCGTTCCTTACCTCGGCGTGCCCGCCTGCAGACAGGGTCTTGTTACAGCGTTCACATTTCAGGCAGAACCGGTGCCAGTTCTTCCCTAAGGAGCTCACTTTCTCAGCTGTGCAAAAGGGAGGAATGAAAGAGGAGGAATAAAGAGGAAGGAATAAAAGAGAGGGAATAAAAGAGGGGAGCAAGGCCATAGAAGAGGCCAGGGGGAGAGAGAAAGTTGGTTTTATTTTCATGGTGCTGGGATTTGACAGCCTTGACTAAGTGTTCAGTGCAGTTGGGGGCGGTGACTCAACTAGTGATCCAGCCAAATCAACCGATGGTCAATCTCTAACAAAACTCTGGCTGCTTCTACAGCCAATCAAATTAGAAGAAACCCAGGTTCACAGTCTTGTACCTCCCTTTTCCCTATGCTTTTTTGCAGGGGGCTCAAGCTCAGTGCAATGGCGGACCCCATGAGTGTGCTGGTTTTTATTACAGCCAATTACTGCAGCCAATTATTTTAAATGGCTTGATTACTCACTCAGCCATGGGCATGTAATTCTGGGTTAAAGCATAGAACATAAACAATGGCTATCATTTAATTAACACAGATAACGTATTTGACTTTATTCGGCATTATGAACCAAATTATGTGACTATGCATCTAATTATGTAAGCAAAGAGCTGAAGCTTGAGTGCAGTTCAGCATACACATGGCCCCCATGGGCGTGGCATTGGGTAGGTGGCTGCAGTGCACACATGCAAGGTGCCATGCTGGAAACGAGCTGCAGTAATTCTGGGTCTTGCGGTGAGACAGGAAGAGTTATGGCCTGTGTATCACTCCGTACGCGGGCCTGCTGGACCGGCGCCAAGCTCCAGCATCTCGTAACGTGCAGCTGTGTGGCTGTGGCGGCTGACGCCACTCCACTCCAAACCCCCCCCCCAGCGGAACGCCGCCGTTTACCACTAATCGCTCCTGTCAGCAGGATTATGGGTAATATTTATCACACATCTGAATGAGTCATCACCTTCCTATTAAAAGTGTGCTGCAGGAAAAAAATAATAATTAAGAAATGCCTCCTTTCTGCGGTTTCAGTTATTATCAGCTGTGTTTATTTTTGGTATTTTGTCATGAACGAGGCGATAATGGCAAGATCTCTGCATGGTCTGTGATTAATGATCATTTGCAAATGATACACGCCCAGCTCCCTAACCATTACACTACACTGTTACCCTGTAGAGTACATATTTAGCAAATACCTGCAGACACTGCACCCCTCAGGACCTGCAGCTGAATAGTTCTGTTTTGGCATGTTGCTGGTGCTTTCAGACAGACGCTATGACATCATCTCTGTAACTGTGTTACGCTCTCCGTCAGAAAATAATCTGCCACAATGAACAACTGAGACAACTGAGGAAACCACCACATTCCCTCCTCAATAACTCACCCCATTCTGTCCTCAGTAACTAACCCCATTCTGCCCTCAGTAACTAACCCCATTCTCGCCTCAATAACTCATCCCATTCTCTCATCAGTAACTAACCCCATTCTGTCCTCAGTAACTCACCCCATTCTGTCCTCAATAACTCACCCCATTCTGTCCTCAGTAACTCACCCCATTCTGTCCTCAGTAACTCACCCCATTCTGTCCTCAGTAACTCACCCCATTCTGTCCTCAATAACTCACCCCATTCTGTCCTCAGTAACTCACCCCATTCTGTCCTCAGTAACTCACCCCATTCTGTCCTCAGTAACTCACCCCATTCTCTCCTCAGTAACTCACCCCATTCTGTCCTCAGTAACTCACCCCATTCTGTCCTCAGTAACTCACCCCATTCTGTCCTAACTAACCATTCAGTAACTAACCCCATTCTGTCCTCAGTAACTAACCCCATTCTGTCCTCAGTAACTCACCCCATTCTGTCCTCAGTAACTAACCCCATTCTGCCCTCAATAACTAACCCCATTCTGTCCTCAGTAACTCACCCCATTCTGTCCTCAGTAACTAACCCCATTCTGTCCTCAGTAACTCACCCCATTCTGTCCTCAGTGACTAACCCCATTCTGCCCTCAGTAACTAACCCCATTCTGCCCTCAGTAACTAACCCCATTCTGCCCTCAATAACTCACCCCATTCTGTCCTCAGTAACTCACCCCATTCTGTCCTCAGTAACTCACCCCATTCTGTCCTCAGTAACTAACCCCATTCTGTCCTCAGTAACTCACCCCATTCTGTCCTCAGTAACTAACCCCATTCTGTCCTCAGTAACTCACCCCATTCTGTCCTCAGTAACTCACCCCATTCTGTCCTCAGTAACTCACCCCATTCTGTCCTCAGTAACTCACCCCATTCTGTCCTCAGTAACTAACCCCATTCTGTCCTCAGTAACTAACCCCATTCTGTCCTCAATAACTAACCCCATTCTATCCTCAGTAACTCATTCTGTCCTCAGTAACTAACCCCATTCAGTCCTCAGTAACTAACCCCATTCTGTCCTCAGTAACTAATCCCCAGGGGTATTTGAGTTAAGCAAAAAATATGGTATCCTACAGCAGCTGTGGACAAGAATAATAATGATTTGTTTATATATTTGTTAAGATTGTAAAGTGATGATGTCTGTGGCTGAGACAGGTGAAACTCTGTGATGCTCGGGCCAGGTCACAGTACATCTACAGGGCTGGCCTGACCACTGCGTAATCAGGATTAAGGAGGTAGCAATTTAGGAAGATTGCGCACTGTTGTTCTTTAAAACCTGGCCCAAAAGTCAAAAGTGACAGGTGCGTTAAGGAGAGAGGGGTAACAAAGGCACAGAAAACATGATTTTGCCAAGATTTGATCGATATTCTCTCATATTTCCCATGGGGTGACGTTGTGGTATTTAAATGCCATGATTTACGCTAAAAGTACTTTATAATCCATGTTCAACCTCATGAGTAAAATACAGAGAATACTATACAGGTCTACCCTGTGGTTAAACTTAACACACAATCTGAACTTTAAACCTTTTCCCAAAAACCACTATTTGATCTGGTATTGCACAACGTTCTGTATGACCCCATCATTCAGAAAACAGCCAAGCTACTTCTCAGAATCAGACTTCAGAAAACAAACTTCATAATAAAAAATAAAAAGCAATAAATAAATCAAAGGACTGGATCATTTCAGCACATAGTCATAACCCAAAGTTGTTCTGTTTTCTTACCTAAGCATTCTAATTAGAGCACCATAGAAAGACATCTCTTATGTCAATGACGACGGGCTTCTTACATTTACATCTAACAAACTCTGGGCCATCTGATTCATCCAGAAGAAATACGTGGTCGCTCCTCACCTCCCCCTGCTCTGTGATGCATTGATATGCCATACAGACAAGTGATACTGAATCATACCGCAGAGTAAAACGCAGTTGCGACTGACTGGTGTTGGAGCATCATCATAATCACACCATATGCGTAAAATCCCACGGCTTTGTGTGCAACTGGTGGAACGACTGGATACTTGGAACTGGAATCAACCATTGTAAAACAGGGACATGAACCGTATACTACAGTTAACATAGTGGTTAATCTGCCTACTGTGTAGACTGATCCTTCCGGTCTGTCTCCAGCAAAGCGCTCAAATGGCTATCTCTCTGATCTAGAAATTCTAAAGTACGTTCATGTCAACGTTTTTCAGAAATGATCTTCCATGTGCGAACTGACAAGCGAATAGGGTCTCAACGGTTGTATGTGAATTTTTTCGAGGAGGAGGTGAAAGTCTTGTGTCCGTTCTGTGAAGGGAAAATGAAGTATCTGAATACACGGGCACCGCTCCCAGAAGGTTTCCGTTCCTCCTCATACAGAATTAAGGCGAGTCTGAATAGCCGAAGAATCGATGTCCCCGGCATTGACAATGCTCCGTTACTGCTGCCTCAGTCTGTGGCGCGGGGGTTACATAAATTGTGGGTTTTAGTCCGTTTTACTGGGAACATAGGCATTTTGTGACTTTCTCTGCTGGGGGTACCTGAACAACAATGCAGTTACATAACTCTGTAGGACTGTCTGCTGGTGGTACTATTTCATTGCGTAAATATGCACATCGCAGATCAAACGACCAAAACTTTTTATGGTTTCCCAATATTTCGAAAGCCGTATAGAATTTTGCTTTGATAATTCCAGGGCTCATATTTCCATGCGTGCATGTAAAAGCAAAAACACATACACATACACACAACCAATTAATCTAATTGTCTGTTTCACTTTTCACCGGACATTTTCAATGAACATTCAGCCCAATATAAAGGAACATAAGAACATAACATTGACAGTGTCCGTCTGTTGTAGCCAACTCAAGTTAAATGTTTCTGCTACTATCTGAACTACTCTGATACTCTTCTGAACGTTTTTGGCTCTATCCTGCACATATAATTTATTTTTCATACAGATATAACACGGCATTATAATTAACAAAGTATCACTGTCATCAATCTTTATTATCACAGTCAAAATAACAAATGACGCTTTTTCTTGCTATTCCTCTGCTTTGAAAAAAGACAACGTTCTCTTACCAAAAAACACGGGTTTTTCGCATCTGGGGCACTTGGAAGTCATTTTGCTGTAGTAAACTGGAATTAATTCCTGTACGTTCGCTCCTGCGGTCGGATAGCCCACTATTACAACCCGATTCAACAGCTCCGTTCCCCGCGCCACGGAAAGTTATTCAACTTTAAAGAGTCACAGCGCCCCGCCTCCAACCCATTTCACACGGACAGAAAGTCCTGCCGCTGCATTTCATTGGTTCCTGGACACATCATTCACAAGAAGTGTCGAAGCTTCCATCAGATAAGTAACCGTCAATTATTCCACGAAATGTCATTAAATACATCGTGGGCATGATGTTAAGTCATTGTTATATTTTGTTTAATAGTTGGATACAGTAGGGCTATATCTAGTTTATATTTCTGCGGTTGTCATGTCAGAATAAACATGTTATGTAATAATGTTTAAATCCAGGACCCAACTTTTATTTTGACTATCATGTATTCATTGCCTCCGTTTGTTCCTATAAAGGGCTGTCCAGGTGTCAGAGGCTGAAGACTTTGTGTTTATGAAGAGCGAAGGAAACCTTTGAAACACTTTGACATTCAGCCTTTGTTTTGGTCGCATGGGATTTCGGAAACAATGGGATATTCTGTCTCAATTTCAAAGTCATTAGCTCTATATTTAGGCCCATTGTCAGTTCAGAGGAAAGGAAGTCAATCTTTTATGAATACAATAACTCAGCTGGGTAAGTTCTATTCATCTAGGCTAACTAGTAATATTTGAAAACCTAATCCTGTGTTGCTATTTGTAACTGTAACAGGCAGAGAAGTGTCAAGAGCGGACTATTTTTTAATTGTGTGGATTGTAAAATGATGAACATTCAGCAATTGTGTCGTATTATAGTTTATTCTGTGTTAAAATAAAAAGTAAAATTGCTTTTGGAGTGCAATCAAAATTGTAGGATAAAAGTGCATTTTGTAATATTTAAAAGTGTAATTTCTTGTCAGATTATACTCTTTTTCACAAAGTAATATGGGTTGGTAAATTAGTTTTGTGACTTGATTATGTAATCCACATTAAATTTAACCAGTTCGTAAGCAACATGAAACAGTAGCGCCCCCTTGTGTTCCACATGAAAAGTAACACTGTGTATCGTTGTTTAAACAACCCCTAACGAGCCTGGGTTTATCCGTTAGTACCGTTGAGATCACGGTGGACGTATGTTTATAATCGGTAAGTGTTGGTAGTGACATTTTAAATTAAGTTTTTAAGTAAAGTGGTAGCTACAATCAGCTGCCAATAAGTTATTCTTTTGAACCAATCAGAAATATGTTTCTCTCCACAGCCAGTGAGGTTATTTTGGTGCAAAATCATTATTACTCAAACCATATGGTAGTTCTACTCGGGTTTGGTTCAATTATACCTCAATGAAATTCATCCATTATTAGTTAAAGCTGAACATCCTCCTGGTTTATGGTGATGGAGACAGAACTAGCTTTGATGTATTTCTGCTCAGTAGAATTCTGAGCCAACTAGGACATATGTAGGGTTAAAGAACATAGCAGTTTTGTTTACTTTGTTGTTCAACATAGAGTAGTAGTCCTGTGTGTTCAGGTACCGTGAATACATGTTGTATTTATAAAGTGTCTGATCACGCTTTATCACACGCATTGCTGTAAGATCCTGAGCATAATATGAGGTGACAGTTTGAAATAGATAGGAGGAACCCTGGGGCAACCCAGACTTGAGAAGGCGAGACTATCCCCCTCTGGCTGGCCCAGGGTGAGGGTTTGTAAAAACCAACATGGTCAGTCAGTCAAACTGCATGAGAAGGCAGTAGGATGTTGCACTCTGAGTGCTTTTAACATTTAACAGAATCTCTCTATCATTGGGCTGGATTTTATTTTGGGTTTTAAAGCACAGTTATTCAGGCAAAGATATATCAGAAACATTTCAGTTCAGGGGATAAATTCATTAAAGGATCACTTTAAAAAACAGTCATTTCTAGTCTAGTATCCCAACGGAATCAAGCAACCATCGGTTAAGTAGGAGTTTCTTCTTGTACTTCACAAATTGTCCACTGGGTGGTGCCAGACAATCAAACGGATCAGGAAAGACACCCTTTCCACGTGAGAGCTGGGTGAGGAAAATTAGCCCCTACGGAAGGGAAGGTGGCCAAGCGAGAGTCAGAGAGAGGACTGGTGCCGCAGCTCTCCTTCATGCTCAACCTGCAGGGCTAAAGAATGGGTGCTGGTAATGTTCAATTTATATTAGCTTAAAGCCATTCGTCTCTCACAGCCAATAGCATGTCCAGGTTCTGCATTGCACCAAACTGTCAGGAGAAAGCCACCACTCCCCATTCTCTCTCCTTGCCCTGCCCCAGCTCGGCCTTTTTAAAGAACTGCCACAGAGCAAATTAAAAAAGGTTGGCCGCTGCGCAGCTTGGTTTTAGAAAAGCTCACAGCTACGAGTCCACTGTCTTAGAACCAAACTGGCCTTTTTTTCCTGTTTGTTTTTCATCAGGCCTACCACTCTCATACATCTGCGTTGTCTTTGTTCTTTATGCTTCTGCTTTTTTTTTTATTTTGTTTTTCACAAACACAGTCACAAGCACACACAAACACACACAGTCAGACAGAGACACACATGCAGTCACAAAGACACAAACACATGCACACGGTCACGAACACACAGAAACCCACACGCACAGATTCACAAACAAACGTGCACACACACACACACACACACATACACAAAGTAGTACTCAACAGAATCTGAGCAATTTGATCAGTCAAATCTTTTGTTCATGCGGCTGAAATACTCTCTATGCCATTAGCCCTGTAAGAAGCTGGGCACAAAAGACAGCACAATGAGATGGCATTACAGTTTAATCAGACCAAAGTTCCCAGACAGCTCCTTTCATAGGCTGGCACTGAAACTCAATTAAAGGAATACAGGAGACGTCTCTAACTGACAGACTGTGACTTCTCAGCAGTAATCAGGCCTGAAGGACTGTCAATGTGAAATCAGTTTTGTTACCTCGCTTCCTGGATGTTTTTACAATGCAGAAGTTAGCAGCATGATTTCAAAGAGGAACCAAAAGGCCCTGGCCAGGCATAAGAACTGCCTCATACATTATTAAAACCTAATAAAAAAAAACAGTTAGCCTTGCACCACAATAAGAACACAGGCAACAAAAGGTTACATTTAACGATAAACTCTTTCACTTCCTGTCCTTACAGTAACCTCACTTATGATGGTAGATCAAACCACTTTGCAGAAAAAGAAACTCACCTTAACATATTATCTCTGCATAACATGTAAACAGTTAAATGGCCATGCCGGTTTTATATGGCAGTTTGATATTATATATCAACTATTCATTTCACACCAACAAAGGCAGGAGCCAGCTACAAAAATCACTCTCAGAGCACTGAAGATCCTGGCTAGATTCACACTCGGCTATGTAGTTAGATTATGGCGGGAACGTTTACTTTCTTTTTCTCCTGCATGCCAAATGGTCTTGCTTAGTCGATGTGGGTTAACTATATGAACATCATCAATGAGTGGATATTAACTTTATTTTTGGGGGGTCATTTGTTATATCATACAGTATCAGAAATATTAATCACCACTTAAATAACTTACCATAGTTTATACTGCCCCCCCATGCAAGATACTTCCAAGGCACAAGATGAGATACACTGAGAACATCTGTGGGTGTGTACCAGCTGTCATCCCCCACACAAGCAATAGGTCTCATCTCACATTCATCAAGACATTTCCACATTGCACTCAACAGAAAAGACACTCAAGAGACAAGAGACAATGGCACCAGAGGCCAATGGCTTACCGTCAGAAACGCAGAGCTGAATGTTTACTCACAAAATCAAAATAACAATCTATTTCAGAGGGAAGAAAAAGAACTGCAGGGACATTTTCTGGAAATGCATAAACAAGGGTTGACTAGCACAAACAATTGACAATGAGTTGCTTTAGAATTGTGCTTGTTCAAATTTTAATTGAATTGCATTGTTCACCTTCAAAGACGTGTTTGTGTGTTCTTTTGGAGAATCCTGTGAATTTTAATGCCTCAGTTAGAATGTCGGGACAGATTCCACAAACATCCTAAAAAAACCTACAGTTCATACGCATTCATTTCTATGCAGTTACACAACAGAAGCAAACATTTATTGCAGCACTATTACTGCACAGGTTTAAAACCAGCTTGATTTCATACCATTATCTGTGTCCTGGTATTGCAAAATTACCAAAGGCAGTGATGGCAGAATGAGGGTTCAGAAAACCACAAATGGGCGGAGCTAATGTGCTTCATTCAGTGTTTGGCAGAATCAGAGAACAGTGGAGGGAAAATCTTTTGATTGGTTTAAATAATTCAGTGATTGAAAGCCCACTGTTGCTCCACCCATTACAGGGTTCACCAAAGCACCATGAACCATGTTCAATGAAATTTCGCCTGCCGAATCTTTCATTTGAATCTTTCACGTAAAGCATCACATTTGTTTTCATTTATTCAATCCCTACGTAAGGCTGACATGATGACATCTTAAATGAGAGCAAGATAAAGTGTAAATATTCTGAAGAAATCTTACTTCTCATTAATCTCTTCAATTTAGTTTTTCACAAAATTCTCTCTTGTTTGGTTGAAAATTAAGTTGTTTTGTGATAAATTTATGTTCAGTTAATTTGGACTTTAGGGGGATCCCCACCCAAAACCCAAGCCTGGCACTGGCACTAGCTATAAATGCCATGCTGTTTCATACGGTCTCACAAGGTTTAAGGTCTACGTTTGTCCCTGATAAACGCAGGTTGACTGACACAGCGCATACCTCTCTGCCTTCCACCCACTTCCCTAATTTCTATCCTCTTTGACTGGCCTGCCATATTATCATTCCTGTACGTCCCTCAGGAGAACAGCATCGCTGCAGACGAAGAAACTTCCCAAAGATGTCCTGTATTTTTGGCATGTGTAACAAAAAAAGAAAAACTATAGTTATCTGTCTAGCATTTGTTTCCTTTTTAACATATTGTACCATATTCATTTGGAAATATAGTCACCCTGCCCCTATGTTTCTCTAAAAGAGCTTATAAAATGTAGACGGGTGTAGGCAGTGCTATACTAACAGCAACCAGCTATGAAAAGGAAACCTTATGCTGTCTTTCACTTACACAAACGACACATACAAACCTAAAAATACCACAGGGAATACAGGGAACTTTTGAAATTAAATTGAAATATTGTACAACCACATGTATCGTCAAATCTTACTATAAGCAATATGCACTGTGTATGTCAGAAGTTATTTACAGATCGCTGTAGAAGATATGAGTGGATTTACTCGGGCGGTATAAACTGCGGCGGTGGATTCCTTGTTCCCTCTACACGCACAGAAATCGCGAGTGTGGTCCTGATATTTAGTTCGTCGCATTTGCGGAATTTTAGAATCTAGCTCCGCTGTGACGTCGCAGTCTTCCATTTCTAACCCAGGTGCGCGCGTCCCTCGTGCCCCGGACTCAGGAAGTTCTGCAAGACACAGAAGATTGTCGTTTGTACCTGAAACAACAGTCGCCTGGATTTCTTTCTCTCCATAACTACTTCCACATTAAGACAGTGAGCTCTGCCCCATTACAGGGCCCAGTTCTTTTTTCCTGCCTCTAAATTTAACAACAGATTAAACTACTGCCAGTATTGTTCATTAAATGCTGAAATAGCCAAACTCATACAATTGTGAAAGTATGGAAGTGCCATTTGTAAGAATTCATTCATGAGTTCTAAAAACATTTGGTGAAAAGAGGAAAATGCACACACAGTTCCAAAACCCAAAAATAATGTCCATAACATTTTCAGTGTCTAACATGTACTCTTTTTAAAGGTTGTACATTATCTTTGGATGAAGAAAATGTTACTTTTTGATTTACTATCAAAAAATGTACACCACACACAGCATAGTACAACACACTTTAGTTTATTACTAGTTTATAATTGCTCTATGGGACCAGCACCAGTGAGCCAGTGTTCTGTACACGTAAGACTGCTTCTTTTATCACGTTGCTTTTTGATTTCTCACTAAAAACAAAAACAACACAACATTTTGCAGGCCCCGTGTGAAGTCCTAAAAACCCAGCTTGTCTCATCAAAAGCAACACGGAAAATAAGCCGAATAGTCAGGGAGCACTTGGAAAATAGAATTGCATGTGCAGGGAAAACAATAACTACACCCTGTTGAATAAATCATTTGTATGGAACCACAGTGAGACCAGCCTTGGCAAAAACATGTGGCTTTGTGCTGGTCCAGCACCATTTGGCAAATGAGCTGTGCACCTTATTCTTTTTATTTTCTCTGCACACCGGACAGTATTTGTACATGTGCACCCAGGTCATTCTGTTTATTTGTTCCTCTAAGGGACGAGCAGCCAGACATAGCAGGTAGAACATGCGCAATGTGTTTGTCTCTGTGCTGGTTTGCTTGACTTCGGCTCCAGGCAGGTGCATAGGTAGTGCCAAATAGGGGCACAGGCTCCTGTACCTCTGGCTTGTCGCACACAAACCGTTCTCCTGGGTGGTATCATTTTTTAATCAGGCTTAATTTTTTCATCATCGTCACTAAGCCGATGGCAGGGTTCCCACTAATAATACGCACCCCTTTTTTAAAAAAAGGCTATGTGTCTATCTGACTGAGATGAAGGGGGTGCCCCTTGGCATGTCCAACTCAGTGCCTTGCAAACCAGACACCTCACTGCATGTTACTGGCATTTATGTGAACCAAAAATGGTTACTCTACACATTAAAACACTGTGAAAATAAAGGCTCATTCACACCCATGGACAGTTTCTTTGAATATTTTAATGGTTTTGTTTTTGCTGGATTTTCAGAGGTGGAGGCCGTGTTTGCGTTTTCCAGGTCTGGTCTGAGTGAGTGCGGACCCCTGAGTGCAGGCTTTACGCGCACAAGCGCAGCTATTTACCGCTTAAGTGGCCTTTGCTACTTTGGTGCGCTTCATCCTCTTCCTGCGCATGAGGGTCACCTGCGGCCGCTTCAGCCCCGCAATCAGCAGCAGCAGCCTGGGCCGGGACTTGGTGAGCCAGCTTCTCAGTAGGGTCCCTTTGGGAAACCTGGGAGAAAGGCAAACAGGCCTGGGTTAGCTTATCAGCCAGGCTAACGTCCACAAACATAAACACGCTGGGTTAGCTTATCAGCCAGGCTAACGTCCACAGAAATAAACAGGCTGGGTTTAGCTCAACAACCAGGCTAACGTCCACAAACATTAACAGGCTGGGTTAGCTTATCAGCCGGGCTAACGTCAATAAACAGGCTGGGTTAGCTTATCAACCGGGCTAACATCCGCAAACCTAAACGGCTAGGTTAGCTCATCAACCTGGCTAACGTCCATAAACATAAACAGGCTAGGTTAGCTTATCGACCAGGCTAACGTCCACAAACATAAACAGGCTAGGTTAGCTCATCAACTATGCTAACATCCACAAACATAAACAGGTTGGGTTTGAGAAGATCACCTGATGAACTTTGTGGAGCCAGGTGTGCTTCTGCTCAGGTAGAATTAAAACCTACAGCAGACCCACCTTTATCAGGTAAGACTGGCTTCCCCTTTCCACTCAAATGGAATCATTTTTCTGTTGTATGTTCCAACACTTTGTGTGCCCAGCTGCCTGTTCCCCGGTTGGACACACAAAGTGCCCATTTTTAACTGATTGATTCATTCAACCATTACAATGTTTTGATAGAACCCAGATGTCATATTGAATCATATTCATATCATTTATAGAATCAGAGCTTCATCATGTACAAAATTAAGTATTCCATTGATAAAATTTTGGTGAACAGTTCCTCATATAAAAAAATCAGGTCACATTTTATGAAATGGAGATACTTCAAAAGCAACATTTGCAATGTTTTTGTAGAACTTTTAATGTTAAATGATACCACGATATTTATACTGAAACAAAGGCAACTCAGGTGATTTCCTTAAATCACATGATGCTCATTTAATCAGTTTAATGATGGTATTTGCTGAATGTGTTTTATGAGTGGAGTTTAGAGGCATGAATGTCTGAGACAAAAGGAAGGACTATTCACTTGAGCTTCAGGGAGCGTATGGGGGGAAATTAGCTGAAAACCTGCTTGTAAACTATTTGTAAGTAGGATGTGAGGCAGTAGTAATTTGTTTTTAAATGCTTTATATGATTTGTTCATGTGCTTATTAATGGTTGATATTATGACATATTAACGCAAGGTCCTGACCCACAATTATTACATTTATCAAAGGAATAAGGGTAGGCCTTTTCATGTTACTAAACCAATTAAAAGTGGGAACTAAGCAGGAACTAAATGGTCCCCCTTCTTTTCAGATAATTTCCCCTTACCATCCTGTTTTTAGCTAGAAAGAACAATCTGGTCTATCATTGGCAAGCAGAGCAAAAATAACACCTTGTAGGAGGTAGCAAAAATACATATTGTCCACACAGCGATTTGGTAACCAGAAAATTAGTAGTTGGAAAATAAACGAAAAAATGTGAACATCTTCCTATACCAGTTCATATACCATACAATTTAAATGTGTTTTTCAGCATTTTAATTGCTTTTTGGGTCAGCACAAGTTGTTAGCTCTCTGACTGTCATACTATGGATTATCACTGTGATTTCATTACTGAAATATCTGAAATAGGAGCAGTAGAACATTCTATTACTGAACAATAACATGGCAATTAAAGTCCAACACAGACAGTACAAATGTAGCAGCAAAGTATTTACGTAAAGGCGATGGGAGGTCTAAGCCTAAGTATGGGGATTTCTTCTGTATTTTTCAACTCTATAGCAACAATTAGTAACATCGCATGTGCATGTGTTTTATCTGCACCCAGCGAAAAAGGGAATAATAATCGTCTTCTGAGTTCAAATAAACTAAAATCAGCAAGATGAGAGTTGAGAAACACAATTATAATCACGATTTGAGCAAACAAATTGTTGATCAGAGAGATAGTCTATGGTAAATATTACTCTTATATTTTTTGGAGTATAATTGGGCTGCATTCGTGCAATTAATATAATAATCTATCCTTTTAGATAGGGGAATATATGAAACACTGTATAATTACTGTTCTGCCAGAGGAAAGTAATTATAGTGTCCGAGAAAATCAGGAGCCAATGTGTTTGCATTTTCTCAAGCTATCTCTATGTGACAGCTCATAACAACCCAACTAACTGGAGAAACAGAAAATTAAAGTTCACTTTTTCCGAGCTAAACTTGTAAACATTCGAACAGGCAGAAGCGTTAGGCTGAGGAAAAAAGAGACAGCAACAGACCGGTTAAGTATCAGTTCTGAGCAAGACCGTTCAATCGCAACGCCAGGGCAATCAGCCGGAACCCTCACCAAAAAACCCTAACAACCATTTAGCCTCGCGAACAGCGGCGCCCTCAGACACAGCGGTCGCATTCCGAGCCGCAGCGAAGGGACTGTATCAGCCCACCGGGGTATCCCAGTCGCTGTGTTTTTATAAGCGTCCTCCGCTCTCGGTCCTATGCTGAGTGTGTTGGAAAATATACAAAAAAACATTCAATTGTTCGACGTTTGCCTGTTCAACACAGTGTAACTGGCGCGAGAGAGATCCAGCAACGCGTGGGCACGGGGCGGCCTTACTGCATCCATTGTGCGCGAGGTCTATGCTAAATATGCAGAACGCATCATTGTTTGTTCATGGCTGTTTTCACCATTAATAAAATGCTATTAATTTTAACTTTGTGTAAAAGGCTTTGTGAAAATTAGTTAGCAATCCCCTCCAACCTTTTCAGAACAGGATGAGTTATTCCATAAAACCGATGAGGCCATGTTTTTGATAGATAATCACGTTCAACTAGAGTATTTTCCCTCTTAATACAGAAATTCTTAATTACCGTGTCAACAGTAAAATCCTCTGGGCTGTGCTTCTTGCTAGCAGTCCGTTAGAAACCAACAGTCTCCTCGTCCAAGATTCCCCATCAAGAGCGACTGTCTCTGATGGAGGAACCATTTAACAAACTTCACAAGCACAGACATCCCAGGAAAAGTAGGAGTCTTAGCAGCTCCTCCCAGGTTTGATCTTAGTTCTCATCCCGTTTCTGTTTTGCTTTGTTTTCTCTTCTGTGACGCATTCACAGTGACTGTTTGCGTCCGTCTCAGCTAATGCCTTCTGAACTGCTCTGACACGGTTTTAAATGCTGTTTTTGTTTCTGTGCTCTCTTCCCCCATCCCATCCCCTCACCCAAATGAAAGGTGAGCTTACATCAGTTTATGACCTCTGTTTGACCTCTACCCACTGGTGTGACCCAGGCTGCCATCACTTGTTATTGACCAATCACTTAAGTCTCTTGAGTTTCAAACTGTTTACCGAGGCGTTACCAACCATAGACAGGTACACAGATACACAGGCAAGATGAGGGTCTTGAGGGGCAAAGTCCATTTCACTGAAGTAGCACTACTCTGAAAAACTATTCCTAATATTATCTATAACTATTATTACAATATTAGCCACCATTCTCTGAAATGCCCCCCTCCTTTCCTACAAACCAGGTGTGTTCATATACAAAAATAATGCATGAATATATTGCCTGAATTTTATATGTCTAAATAGTCTGTGAAAACTTCTTGCTTCTTTTCTTTTCACTGGGTTATGAAATAATCATACTGTAATGCATAGATAAAAAAAGTTACATAATTCTGCAGTAAGTCCTTAGTATATCCCACAGTTCCAGAAACAGCTCTGCATGAGTTCCAACAACACGTCATTGCATATTTGATTTTGGCCCGTCCTACATCAGAAGCAGATCTGTTCTCGCCTTGGTTGCCCCAGGCACAACGTTAAACCCCCACCCAGTACATACACACATAATTAAAACAGCAACACAATTCATTAACTCCCGAGGCCGGTAATACACTAGAAAAGCCCAACATCTGGAATTACAGGAGACGGAGTGTAGCTCTTACCAGTACCCCCCACACATTTGCTAGGTTGTGCCCCCAGTGTCTCCGCTGTGGTGCATGTATGTGCCCAATGGAGGCTTCGCTACTACGCTAGAACGTTCAGCAGGCGTGCGAAAACAAACCTGCTAAATAATGAGAGGCCATGAACTCGCTGGGGTTTGGAGTTTAAAAGCAAGGTCCACTCAGCAGTTCTCTCTGCAAAGTGAACACAACATCTATCCCCTCCTCCACCCCCCCGGGAGCAGCCAATCAGTGCTCTGAATTGCAAGTTTAGAAAGGGAATTGGCCAATCAGGGCCCTGAACGACACTGTGCCTGGGAGCTGGCCACTCAATACTTTGAATCGCACCATGCGAGGAAATCAGCCAATCAGTGTTCTGAATTGCCGTACCCTGCAGAGCAAGCCAATCAGTGATTCAGATCACACCATCCTAGGGAGCCAGCCAATTAGTGCTCTGAGTCACACCAACCTGATGAACCAACCAATCAGGGTTCTCTACATCACACCATCCTGAGAGCCAGCCAATCAGGGTTCTCTAAATCACACCATCCTGAGAGCCAGCCAACCAGCTGGATAACTCGACTTTCAATTATCAAAAAGTATAAACCTATTTTCTTATCATACTGAGATGAGGGTTTTTAATTGTAACTTTGAAATATTTTGTTATAAGATTTTTTCCACACTGATCACAAAAAAATAAGAGCTCAACCAGAGATTTATATCCAATTTTTTCCCACTAATTAAAAAAATATGGGAAAAATATGCATGATTTAAGATGAACTTTTCAAATTTTCTATTTTTTAAACTGTAAGATGCACATTTATGTCCTCTTTACTTCTTTTGACCAGTATACTCTAATAAAAAAGGAACAAACATTTTGCTACTATAAAATTGTTCTGTTGTACCTAATGGTCTGTTAATGGTTCTACATAGTACCAAAAAATTTCTCCAATGACCATGAGAAAAGGACCATACAATACCTTTTTTTTTTTTACCAGGGTACAGTTTAACGATCTGAGCTTGCAACTTTCCAGCTGAGGTGTTAATACTCAAGACAAACCATAACAGAAATTTGATGTCTCTGACACAGCAGAAAAGAAAAGGCCAATTTTATATTCAAGTCTTGTCTGTCCTGACTAATAACCTGAAGACATTGTTTCATACAATACCCTTTATCTTTTTACAGAATAAAGGATGGAAATCATTTTAAAACTGCTGATTCACCTTTCAGAAGGACACTTCACAGAAAAAGTGTAGACAAAATTTGATTGTCTTGTTTGTCATTTCAGCATTCTCGTGTCAACACGGACAAAACAGGCAAAAAGGCTCATAATGTTAACTGTTCTCGGAAGCTCATCTCAACTTTTGAGCTTACAAAAAAACACGTAATTGTATATGTATGTAAACAAATATTTTACAAACAGCTCTTGGGTATGACAGCAGGTTTAATTTACTAGAAGGGATACTCCAACATTTTTGTAAGTAAGCCCTTTTGTTTTACACCAAGGACTTACATAACAAAAAAATGCACAGCAAAGTTTGCAAAGTATGAGGATGAATCCTTTCCAGACCAAGAACACTGATTCCTTGGAATTCCATCCTCCTCTCTCTTGTCAGTTATGCAAACATTCTGAATGGTGTGCATGACAACAGTGATGGCATCGTGTAGCAGCTGGGTGTTTAGTCTAACAGAGACAAAATGGCAACTGTTTGTACCTGATAAAATAAGACATGGGATAGAGAGAGACTTACTGGAATTAACTGATTTCAGTGTTTCAAGAAGGAGCAGTAAAATAACTATAAATATTCTATGTATAAAACACGACACACACAAAAGCAAATGTGCGTAGTTACAAGGCACCAGAAAAAATACAAAAAGACCCATCACCAACTCATCAAGGGAATCTGACAACGATGTAAACCATCAATGCACCATCTTCTACAAAATGTCAACGTTATTATCAATCATAAGGACAGATTGTAGTGTGGGTGAGAGAGAGAGAGTGAGAAAGAGAAAGAGAGAGAAGCCAACAGCTAGAACAGAGTGCTGACTTAAGCTTGTTTCTGTCATTATAAACCATGAGTTCCAGTTCACTGCACAAAAGTATGGGCATATAATGTGAACCATCTTAATAAATTTTATTTTGCTGAGCTTGCCATTTTCATATAGGTTTAATAAAGTTTATGGGATAACTCTAATCACTTAAATCCAACTTTATGCAAAGTACCGTATAGTCAAGCTGACTTAAAACTGCAAGATGATCAAAAAGCAGTTTAGTTCAGGTCACCCTGCACTCGACATTGGCTAGCTTTTCCAGCAGATAGTCTATGGCTTGACAAGAAACAAATGTCTTAATATACGCAATTCCCAGGAAATTTTCATGGATTGTGGATTTATTCCACAACTCCAGAAATTGAGCTGCGTCTTTAAAAAAAGTGCCTCAAGCGGAATGAACGCAGGGTGCGTCTCGTTGCAGTTTGCTGTGTATTGTTTGCAAAGGGCGGCTTTTCTGACGGACGCGGCTGTCGTCCAAACAGGATACTTCCATAAGGAAAATCACAGTTACAAATTCGACCAATTATAAGAGCAGGGCAGGAATACGTGAAAATCTAGGCGGAGAAATCCTACCATTTTCACATCTGCTCTCAAGACGAATGAACGAAAGATGTAACGTTAGTCCAAACACTGGAGTGGTCAAAAGCACAATGTTTGTGAGTAGAACTGCATACATTCTGTAGCCTGCATTTTCACTCTGGAATCCATAACTTACATATCTGAACAAGGGGTTTATAAATTAGTTTTGTTTACATTGTTCCTGCTGTGTTCAGTCTTGAAACTGACACGCCAAGGTGTCCACAGCGTTACATTGCAGGCTACCCTGCTAACAGAATCATTCTTAGCGTTTCTACACGAGACCACAGACTTTAAAATATACGAGTACTTCTTAACCCTATTATAAAATTGCGATTGCCAGTACGTTGGCACAACAATAGCCTAGTTCGCCATTTTAACTGTGATTTTACAGCAGAACGGGATGCGTTACCTGCACACTAAGCTAATTCTTGGTAGATATAACGTTGCAGATACATAGCTAGCTAGTTTCTGTTTCGGTCCTCCTCCTTGATGTATCCTATGTTTACAAGACATGAAAAGAAAAGAACAGCTTCAACAAGAATCTAAAATGAGTGTTGCCGGTGTTCTGTTATGCAGGCTAGTTTGTGCACCTTTTAGCACACGTCTGCTTTGCATTTCATTCCTCTTCACGACGTTGTAACTACCTATACACTGTCACTTAACCAAAACGTTACAAACTCACTATCCATGTTATGTGTTCTCTTATGCACCCTGATGGTACAGACAATAACATGTTCAGGTCGTCAGCTTCTACGCGCTTACAGCGGGAAGGCGACTGTAGCAGTGCCTGAGTTTGAAAGAACTTGGAATTTGGAATGCAGCGCCCCCTAGGGGACGCAGAAAGAAACCTGCGTCTCGAGGAAATAATCATTAGAATACGAATTTCGTTCCCTCGAGCTACAAAGACCTTCAACCACAATATTAACTTGTTCATTCGAGATGTTTCCCGCCCCTTCGTTCATTTTTACCAGGAACTTTCTTTGTAGATTAATTTATGTATGTATGTATGTATGTATGTATGTATTATTTTAAAAAAAAAAACTTCTTTTACTAAATGTATAATTTCAGGACCACAGGACCACTGTAGCTGACAATGAGTGCCCAACAGAAGTCTTCTGTTGCCGCTCTGCCACGCTGGGAGATATGGCTTTACTGGCTGCTGTCCATCGGTTCCCATTTGTACTCTTTTTATCACCTACACAGATTCTCCAAAGGTGAGATATTTTAATCACTTGTAATTAAGAGTCGTAGGTCAACGGGCGTCCTCGTCCACAAATATTTACAGCTGTGATATAAAACTTTTTTTTTCAGCAGTATTTCACATCCAGTGGTTTGAAAATAGTGTCACACAATGATGAAACATTTCCTACGTGGCATGCCATAATTTCTTGCATGCATTACACATATGACATTGCTCTCTTTGTACTTCATTACCTGTACATCCTTAGACTAACCTCGAAAGAGGATCTATGAAGTCGGCAGAAGGCCTTTGCTCCCTATGGATTACCAATAGGTAGGATTACCCAAATCAAGATTACCCATTTAGTCACTCTGTTACTGCAAATCAGGACTGTCAAACTCAAATACTGAATACCTACAGTCTCTTCAGGTTTTTGCCTTTTGTCTACAGTCAGCAGTCAGTTAAACTCATCTGTTAAGCCAATCAGTGGTAAAAATCCAAATAAAAATAAATAAGAAGGGCTGGGAAATATTAGGGAAATCTTAATCACAATAATGATCTGTGCTTTTCTCAGTGTAGTAAATATGATGTATGTGCTACTTGGAAAATAACAATTTTTCGGCTGTTCTGAATGGTAATTAGAGACTTCTGTCATGTGATGACAAATGCGTAGTCTACCTCAAATTCAGCCATTTCACATAAGGTACTGTAAATATTTCAGAACAGTTTGGAGGAAGATGGCACAAGTTTTCTTGCTAACCTGACTTCAGGCAGCGCAATGGGTATCCCAGTTGCACACAATAAAAATATCATTATGATACAATCAAAATTAAATTCGGTAAACGATCATTTTTATGGCCTTGCTCTGCGGGCCCCGCAGGACTGGAGAGGAGCGACCAATAAAACGGAAAGCGGTTACTGAAGGAGCTTCAGCTGCAGTCCAAACATGTGCTCTCCACACGGTTATTTTTATAATTGACATCCCGCTGTTTGAGTTATTATTATGGTCTCACTTCCTTGGAGTACTCAGCCATAAAGTGTTGTTTATTCCGATAATGAGTTATTCTTGCTCGAATTGAGCTTTGCAGTTTTGGTTCGCGGGTTGGACACTGTTGCCAGACTGGAAACGCGTGCCTTCTTTGTGAAAGGCATCTATTGCATAAAAGCCAAAAAGAGTCTGACGGTTTAAAAAGTATATATGAGAAGAAGAAAAGATTAGAGCAAAAATATCTGTCTCTGGGAGAAGCTGGAGGCTCATTTGATGTGCTTCTCTCGCACGCAACCAGAAGACCAAGCTGAAAATTATGACAATTATAATCATAACGTGAGATACAAAAGAGCAGTAGCAGCTAGTGCAGCAGTCCTGTTGCTTAACTGTTTGAAGATTTGAACGAGGACAAGCAAAGCAGTTCTTAGGCCATAACCCTCCTGTATATGTTAAAAGCCCACTTTTCTCAGCATTTCAGCTGCCGTGTCACATCCTGGCTGCTGTGTCACATCCTGTTGTTTGAAAATGGTGTTGCACGGTCTGACATGATGGTGTGAGTGTTTTGGCTGTAAAAGTCCATTTTTCCCTTGTGCCTTTTAGCAGGTATTTGCTTCAGCCACACACTACACCACCTGGATTCACAAATGAATTTATGTTTTCAGTCCAGGAGGTGAGCTAATTTGCAAGCTACTGTGGCCCTCCAAGACTGGAGTTAAACCTGCAGACACTGCAGCCCTCCAGGACTGGAGTTAAACCTGCAGACACTGTGGCCCTCCAGGACTAGAGTTAAACCTGCAGACACTGCGGCCCTCCAGGTCTGGAGTTAAACCTGCAGACACTGCGGCCCTCCAGGTCTGGAGTTAAACCCGCAGACACTGCAGCCCTCCAGGAGAGGAGTTAAACCTGCAGACACTGCGGCCCTCCAGGACTGGAGTTAAACCTGCAGACACTGTGGCCCTCCAGGACTGGAGTTAAACCTGCAGACACTGCGGCCCTCCAGGACTGGAGTTAAACCTGCAGACACTGTGGCCCTCCAGGACTGGAGTTAAAACCTGCAGACACTGCGGCCCTCCAGGTCTTGAGTTAAACCCGCAGACGCTGCGGCCCTCCAGGACTGGAGTTGAATAGCCCTGCTGTATAGGGACCTGAAGCAGCACAGCAGAGCTCTAGAAGCTGAGAGTTTGTAATCAGATATTTCAGACTCCGTCTGACTGATGCAAGATTCAGATGGTAGTGAGTCAGCCTGTGAAATCCGGTAAATTCTGAAACCCCTGAGAGGAAGGAGGGTTTTCAGACAGACTCCTTCATTCCGAAACCACAGATCAAGCTACTTTCCTTTGTTCTGCGTTTAACCGCTCTTATTGTTTAACTGTGAAAGTCTTTGATGTAGACATCGGGAGAGATCCCATCAAACAGTAACATTTAAGATTAAATTGATAGTGATCATGACACACTCTTGGTGCTTCTTTGTTATTGTCCCAATACACAATTTCACCTCCAAATAGACAAAACTTTAATCCGCACAAGTGTAGAGCTTTCATTCATATGAACAACTCTTATCGCTGCAAATTGAGCAACTAAAAACAATAGAGCTCTGCAGAATAAAACAGGCAGACTTTTGTGTGTGTCAATGCCGTATGTGTCCTGTAGGGGGAGCTGTGGTGACACTGGGCAGCCAGCTCAGGGTGTGAATGTGAATCTGTGAGCTGGTGCTGCAGTGAGCCTCCAGCCTGCTGCACCAGGCGGGATCGCACTCTGTTTAAGGGGGATGAGGTGACCGCCCTGAGGGGAAGAGAGGGAAGGGGCGGGGAGGGGAGGGTGAGTTCAGCTGACGCTGCATTGCGGAGCCGGGGTGCAGGGGGGTGGGATGGGGGCTGCGCAGATTTGGGGGATTCCCTGATTGCTGGCATCAGAGCTTCAGGGTCCAGACCCCCCCCAAGTGCAGAATGCATTTCCCCTGCATTTCTGCCACAGAATGGAGACTTAATTTAAACAAGCAATCTCAAAGCTACTGGATCACACGTGTCAATATGTCAGTATGCCTCCATTGTATGACAAGATACTGGTATTTGTTATTATGCCATGTTAGGGTGCTATTTCGAATGGGAACTTGTCATTCTTTTTAACAAAAGTTATATCTCAATTTTGTACATTTAAATTTCACCTTTATTTAACCCGGTAAAGATTCATTGAGATTAAAGTCTCTTTTAGAAGAGAGACCTGGCCAAGAAGGCAGCATAAAAAACACATGCATCACAAGGATAACACAAAAATATCAAGCCATCCATTGCAGTGGAAACATTTAAAAACACAGCACCAGGATCATACACTTCAGGTGACAAATAAAGGGACAAAGGCAATTATAGACAGTGCTACTTCTCTGGTCCTTTATTACTAAAGCTGATTCTCAGTGAGGTGTGCTGTATGGAGTTGTCCATCTGATTACGCACACTGTGAATTTTTGTGTATTCTTTATTTGTACCCATGAGATGGGCTCCGTGTCAGAGCTTAGGTCTCTGCATTTGGAAGGGTGAGCAGAATGAAGAGCAAATTAAGGGTCTGTAAAGAAATCATACAGGGAACAAGAGTGAGCAGTGTTAAGAAAGGAATGTATTGGAATCAAATATTTATAACACCACTGTTATCTCATGGGCAGGAGTCTTTTTAGAACCATAATGTGGAAAGAGCAACGTCAGGTTTATTAGATTGCGGGAATGGGAAAAAAATATGAAAATGAGTGTGATGCAGCACCTTTTATCCCACCAATTTGGGATAAAAACTGAAAAAAAAACCGTGAAGAGACTGCTGCAATGTTAGGTTTCACATCGTCTGAAATGAGTAGCCGGTCGCTGCTTAGTTTTGCTCTGCAGTCCCCTGGCTGGGCCGCTCAGCGATGGCTCCAGAGAGAATGCGGGAGGCTGCTGGCTGTTCATCCTATCCAGCGCGCCGTCGTTGTCCAGTGCCTTTGTGTCTCTGTCTAACGCTCAGCAGAGGAGTTTATCAGTTTTGTCCAAGATAATTATCTGCTTTGTCTGAATTCCGCCTGACAGCTGGAATAATACGGCTGTTTGATCTGGGTTCCATTTTAATGTCATGTTCCGTTATATTCTATCCGATCCTGTCCTCAACTCCTTTTGCCATCCTTTATCGTCTCATTCTGTCTGGTTCTGTTCCTGTCCCCTCCTGTCTGATTCAGTCTTGACTTGTCCTGTCTGGTCCTGTCATGTGCTGCTCAGTCCTGTCTCGTCCTCCTCTCAAGTATTGGATCAAACCACAGTCTGCAGAAGTGTGCGCGGTCCGGGGGAAGGCATATGTTCTGGAAGTGGGAACGTGGTGTGTGGATCGACTGCGTTGTTGATGTCTTGAAGCTTTCTGTATTGTAGCAATTTGTGTTAACCTCCTCTTTTTTTGTTTGCTTTATTTGTATGTGTATGCGTATGTGGGTGATGATTGGGGGGGTGGGGGTTGGGGGATTGGAGGCAAACAAAATAAACAAAAAGCTTAATTTTTTTATCATAATTTTGGGGAGGGTGCAATATGCCCCCTGCTCCCCCCCTTCCCTCCCCCATATCAGTAGGGGTGGTGGGGGTCAGGAGGGTTGAAGGAGCTCTCATTAGCACTCAGTTGCTGTTCTCCAGACCTCAGCACCTGTGAACCAGGAACAGCCACCAGACTGAAATAAACCCCAGCGAGAGACTGCTGGATTTAAATAAACAGGGTGGACATGTGACAGCAATTAGCGCGCACAGCTAGAGCGTTCTTAATTTGCTCCGTGGCTTTCTGGCAAGCCCCTGTGAGGAACTCTGCGGTAGTGAGTCTGTTTCCTTAATCTTTGCCATTTTCAAGAACAGGAAAGTGCCAAATTAATTTTTGCTTTCTCCTTTTTCTTTTTCTGTGATAGAATATGAGGAAAGCCTTGGAAGAGAATTTGAGCTGCAGAAGGGGTTTCTGATTTGGGGGTTTAAAAAGGTAAGGCTCCAATAAGGGTCTGGTCCATAATCCAGGTGGGAAAGACACCTGTTTCAAACTAATATTTATACACTTTCACCCTGTGCACACCTGATAAATTCCTGAGGATTGTAAAAGAAACATCTGCATTCATCAATATTCTGTCTCTCTTATATGTGGTTGTACATTTGATTTGTAATGTGTTCTGTTGAATGTTTTCTGGGATCTGTAGCTGTGTTATCAAAATCTTTAAGCATCTAAAAATTTCAAGCAAAGGAAAAAAAATATTTATTATGCAGCACATACTTGGGGCTTCTTTGCTTTGGCTGATCATGGCTGAAATTTCTCACCTTCCATGCTATGTGCAAGAGACATGAGAACAGAGATCTAGATTCTACAACAATTACAAATAAAGTTTCAAAATGTCACCTCCAGAGGAAGTCTCCTGAGCATCCATTAGGGATGTGTCATCAAGCTGACCAAAGTTTCATATGCCCAGCGACACATCTCCACAGCAGCGCGAACGTCACAGAAAATGCTAATTAGCTGTCGATCACACAAAATCCACATACTAGGTAGCTAATTTTCACCAGTTTAACCGAGCCCTGAAATGCGGCTGTGATAAGCTGTTCCACGCAGATTAGAAAGACTCTTCATTGAGCTTCTGCTCAGTCATTTCCATGGAGCACTCAATGAGGTGTGTGTTTTAATGGTCCTGTGAACCCACAGTGCTGTGGTCGCAATAGAGCATGTTAGCTGGGGTGCTGCCTTCCGTGTTGTTTCCAAGCTATGCAAGATTTTTGTAAAGGTCACACAAAGACAGTGTGATGTCTTTTTGTGCCTGCAGTGATTACGTTCTGTTTTGAAACGGTCATTGCTGATGTCTCACAAACTGGGATATCAAGTAAATGATGCAGCACATATTTAGTATAGTATGTTGTGTTTTTATCGATGCACCTCAAGTTTGGACTGTCAAAACAGAGCCCATTAAATTCAGCTCTGCAGTCACCAGGGCTATAATATTACAGCTAATGTGGCCTCCTGTTCCAGGCCAATAGCTCTGCACTAAAACCCTGGCAAAAGCAGTGCGGTTCACAGTGGTGGACCCAGTATCTCACACCATGGTCTCAGACATGGGCCAGGAGGCACGGGGAAGTTGTGAATGGCCTGAGGTGGCATATCCTGACTGCACCACGCTTCCGGAAACTTCCCTCTGAGAGTCTGACCAATGTCTAAGCTCCTACCCTCCTGATGGTGCAGTCGAGGGCACTGTTCCAGGATGTGGAGGCTGAAGGTGGTTTGAAATATCTTGAGGGCTCTGAGACTACCGTATCAATGCAAGCTCTGATGTTACAATGGTAACTGTTTATTTTGGCTAACCAGAAAGATGTATGTTGATGAATGTAAACATAGCATTCTGTCGGACTTCACGTGGGAAATTGATAATCCGTGTTGTCAGAGCTGTCTGTGCCTTGGAGGAGCGGTGTCGCCTACCTCATGCAAATTACCCAGAATTCTGCTGCACGGATGCCAAATCTGAGTCACATATTTTGTTTTAAATACTTAAACTTTTTAGGTGAGCAGTAAAATTGCCACACATTACTTACAATTGTATTCAAAACTTTCCCCTGAATATTGAACCAGTTTCTACTTTTTGTTTGAGTGTAATTTATGGTTGTTATGAGCTATATCAGTGATCCTGGAGAGCCACAGTATACGCTGGTTTTTGGTTTTTACAAAGCACTTAATGATCAATCAAAAACAGCTGATCATGCCTTTACCTGACCTCACATGGTTTCTTGGGTCCAAAATTCACAATTGGGTCCAAACTTAAGGTAGAATTTCAGGTGAAAACATAAACGAGTGCACACCGCGGCTCTCCACGACCTGGAACGAGGACCACTGAGCTAGACTGTTTAATGGAATATGAAAGTTCGATCAAAATGAATCTCAGTCTTTTAAGTGAATATGGAAATGAAAAGAATACATTTTATGACAGACATGTCTGCATGCCTCTTAAAACACACTCAAAGACAATTATGATGCAATATGAAATAAATTGTTATTCACCTGCATATACACTCAAGATGGAGTGTGCTTGATTGAATCTATCTCTATCTGTTTTTACTGAAAATGAATAGTGTTGTGGCCCTTGGGTGGCACATACAGTGAAGCCCCCCGTTCACGCTACAGCTGGGCTTTCTGTAGGAGTCTCTTTTTATGGAGGAAGTAAGAAACAGGAAGTAAGAAGTAAGTCGGTCCTGATGAGAGCGTCTGCTAAATGACTCAGCTGATCCTGTCTCTGCTCCCAGGATCCCACAGACTTTGAGTGGAGTTTCTGGAGTGACTGGGTCAGGAGGTCTTTGCTCTGGAGTCTGCTGGGCCATGCTGTCATATCCAGGCTGTCCAGCTTCTTTATCCCGCAGGTAAAGTCACCTGAAACAGGGGTTGCAAGCTCACATCCTGCAGTGGGAGAAGATACAGCAGCTGACGTGACATTTTACGGATTAGTGTGTGATTGTGTCCTCTCTACCATCTCCACAACTACCACTACCTATACTACAACTACTCTGCAACTACAACTACTATACTGCTACTAATGATAATGGTAATACAGTGCAAGCGAGCAGAAGGAGCCCCCTCCCCTTCACTGTGTGGCCAAAGTTCCTAGTGATTTTATTGTCTTTTCTTTGCACACTGTGCTGTGTGCGTCTGTGCTGCAGGCGCAGGTAGCAGTGCTGACCGTGTACGGCGTCCTGGTGGCCTGGGTGGCTCTGGGTTCGAGGGGGGTGGGCACCGTCCTGCTGCACACCTGCCTGTCTTTCGGCGTGGCTCACCTGCGCCGCCCCGCCCTCACCTGGAGCTGCGCCCTGCTTCTGCTGGGAACCCTGCACCTGGGGCCTCTGGAGGAACTGCAGGTGAGACTGTCTGCGTGTGAGTGTGTGTCTGCGCAGCCTGTCTCTGTGTGTCTGCGCAGTCTGTGTGTCTGTGTCTGTCTGCGTGTGAGTGTGTGTCTGCGCAGCCTGTCTCTGTGTGTCTGCGCAGTCTGTGTGTCTCTGTGTGTCTGCGCAGTCTGTGAGTGTGTGTCTGTCTGCACAGCCTGTGTGTCTGTGTCTGTCTGCGTGTGTGTGTGTCTGCGCAGCCTGTCTCTGTGTGTCTGCGCAGCCTGTCTCTGTGTGTCTGCGCAGCCTGTGTGTCTGTGTCTGTCTGCGTGTGAGTGTGTGTCTGTGCAGCCTGTGTGTCTGTGTCTGTCTGCGTGTGAGTGTGTGTCTGCGCAGCCTGTCTCTGTGTGTCTGCACAGCCTGTGTGCCTCTGTGTGTAAATATTAAATAATATATAAATATATATGTAAAACATTACATAATTTCCATTTTCCCTTCCTTCTGTATATTTGGTAAAATTAAAAAAGTTTTTTTAATCTAAAAATGTATTATTTAAAAAAAAAATTAAAACAATTTTTTATATATATATTTAATTTATAAATATATTTGCAAAAAAGTCTTCTATAATTATTTTTATTAAGAAAATTCATAACTTCTAATCAAATAATCCAGAAATGTTCATGTTAGCTTGAGGCACAGATTAGACAGGCAGTGGATGCAGTAAAATTACAGTCACAGTTCTCCTACAAGCATCTTGGCTTTTACCCAGTGTTCAGCCCTCACTCTGTGCTCCTCCCAGGTGGTGTCACAGGCTGCTTTCTTCACCTGCATTAATTCAGTGCCCTCCCGGAAATGGATATCTCAAAGACAGTAGCTCAGGTGTCCTTATCACAGCTTGCAACAGCAGAACCGAAGTGGTAGAAATGGAATAATATAGCCCTCAGGCCAGGCAAACACTAACATTTTAAGGGAATGATTGTCCCGGTTAGATTTATTTATTTTAATTTTCTCTGGTTTTACCTGGTGTGTGTGTGTAGTGTGTGTGTGTGTGTGTGTGTGTATTGTGTGTGTGTGCGTGCGCAGTGTGTGTGTGTATGTGTTGTGTGTGTGTGTGTGTAGAGTGTGTAGTGTGTGTGTGTGTGTGTATATGTATATGAGTGTGTGTGAGTGTGTGTATATGTGTGTGTGTGTGTGGTGTGTGTGTGTGTGTGTGTGTGTGTGTGTGTGTGTGTGTGCAGTGTGTGAGTGTGTGTGTGTGTATATATATTGTGTGTATGTAAACACATATGAAAGCACTATATTTAGACAAAACTCCGCTGGCTCCACGAAAGCCTTATGTCGTTTTGGCATTATTTGGGTATTGTAATAATTGCATTCATTTCTGCTGAAAAATGGAAACGGCTCCTCTGGGCAGAAAGCGCTGGAGCGTGTTCGCTGCTATTTGCTACAGTTTTCTGTAATTTATGGCAGCTGGATATTGCCTGCTATTTTCAGCCGTGCAGTAATTCGATTTGAAACTAAATGTTAATAACACTCTGGGACTTGGAGAATTGTGCGGGGAGGGGGGGAAAATGATTTGTTTTCTCTGCTGGCGCCGTTACAATTTTCAGCTCATTTGTACGTGTTGGAGGAAGGATTGTCTGTGTGATTTAGTGGCTTTTCTTTGTGTGTACATGGAAGTGATTTTTCATCACCCAGGGCTGACCTTTTAATCAGGGACCCAGGTGAAACTTGCTTCTGAGGATCCAGGGTTCACATCCTGTCTGAGGCCTGGCCTGGTCCCCTGTCCTTATCCTAACCTCATCCTTCCTGAGCTGAAAAGGCCAAACTGACCCCAGATCAGTGTCTGTATTCATAGTGTACCTCAGGGCAGAGTAGCTGATATAGGGTCGTGTCTTTCCTGTTAAGTTGAGCATTCTGCGTCACGGTGACAGCTGCTAACTGTCAAACATATTCCATCTGAGACGAATATCTTGCCTGTTAATCTGACCTACGGCCTGAGAATGGATATTACTATGTGGCGATATTAAAAACATCATCACGATGAGATGAAGAATGAAGTTTGATGAGCAGTGATGTGGCGTGGTCGCTGTATTTTTGGCCAGGCTGCGGTGTGGAGCTCTTGTGTCGGTGTCACGGTTCTTCTGTTCTGATGCCTCGAGCCCTCATATTCTGCTGCCTCGAAAGGCACTAACAGCGTTAGAGATGATTACGCTATCGCTCTCCGCTGCCTTAATTCTGCGATAACGGGAGAGAAATGCAATATAACCCACGGCCCCCAGAGCCCTGGACCTCTGTCACAACTGACTTTCTCTCCTTCCTGTTTCTCTTTCTATCATTCTTTCTTCCCCCCTCTCTCTATCTCACTCTGTCCCTGTCTTTCAGTCACTTCCTCCGTTTCTCCCTCTGTTCCTGTCTTCATATGTCTCAGCTGGCCCTTTCTTTCTCTCTCTCTCTCTCTCTCTCTGTCCCATTCTGGGCTTCGAACATTAAATATTTGATGTTTTTACTTTGCCCTCTCCTCCAGACAAAAGTTAATGTGACAGTTCACTCAAAGCTTGTATATTGTATTTTCCCTTTCAATATCATGTATTGCGCAACCAAAAAAAGAGTGTTTCGTGTTGAACGGACGTATTGCATTGCCATGTGATGTCATGCATGATATCTGCATTAATATCTGTATATTAATCTTACTGATGCCAATAATCCTCCTCTTACACAGCTAACTCAGTAAAAACTCTTTTTTTGGATTTGTGGTTGATCATATTGAAATAGGGAAAAAATTCTGAATGGACTGTCACTTTTAAGGCTCAATACATCCAAACTTGCCTCCTGGTTTTACTCAAATTACTACTCATAATATGGAAGCAGAAAGTAGCATCATAGGAGTTGTTGGAACTAGTGGGAAAAGTCACACACTCTCATTTGCTCAGTAGCTCCGCTAACTCAGTCGCCATGCCACATGGGTGGTGCGTGTGAGAACGTGACACGAAATCGATTTTGGAGGAAATCGGAACATTCAGATCGCCAGCCAAAAACAGCAATGCGTTTGAAAAGGTTGGGTTCCTGACTTCCTGACGCTTGGGAACTGGCAGCGACTCATAAAACTGTAGCCATGCCACATGGGTGGTGCGTGCGAGAATGTGACACGAAATCGATTTTGGAGGAAATCGGAACATTCAGATCGCCAGCCAAAAACAGCGATGCGTTTGAAAAGGTTGGGTTCCTGACTGAAACAAGCGGCCTTGGAGCATTCTGCAGAAATGGGGCATCAAGCTTTCGATTATTCACTGCCCCACGGAAAAACACGCCGAGAGGAGTTTGTATTCCCCCCCGCTGCGTTCATGAGCTCATCATCGCCGTGCTCACTTGGGAACTGGCAGCGACTCATCATGCTCTGCCAAGCGTTTTGTTCTCATGTAAAACAACATCAGGCCCTGCAATATTTTCTGCTCGTTTTCTTGAGTACATGATCTGCCATATTAACCTCCTACACACTTGTTTATGTTGAGGAAAGAAAAAAACAAACAAACCTAATTTTTAACCTAAAACTGCTAAAATTATTTCTGTGTTGTTGATGATATATCAAATAAGAATATATGATTTGTTTATAACTTCATTCTAAGGCTAATAAAAAAATATTTTATACTCCAGCTCTATGCCTAGTTCTACTCTCTGCCTACTCTCGATCTCCAAACTATTACAGTGGGTCAAATATGACCATGGAAGCATCTTTGTGCCAAATTTGTCAAATGGGTCAACTTTTGTGGAACCCTTTCCCTTGAGGATATGCTGAATAAAGTTATGTGTTATTTTATTGTGAAGCGGGTTGACTTTGGTCCTAATTTAAGATTACGTGTTAAGGGTTAGTGGGTGCATTAACAGAGCTAGAAGTGTGTGCAAGTTGATCTGGGTGGTAAGAAAACGCCTGCGTGTCAGCCGGATTCTGTTCTCCTTTTCTCAAGGTCCCAAAAGAGCCATGAGAACCATTCAGTCACGGTCCGGCCCCGTGTCCTTCTGCAGGGAACTCTCCCCGGTCAATAGCTGTCAGTTAGGCAAAGGGGTTGGCAGTTTGGTCAATAGCTTTCTGAAATGGAGACGTGCTCATTATTACCTTTTGACATTTTAGCCATCGGTTTGTGATGTTTTTTTGTGTTTTGAGAAACTGAGTGTTTTTTTTTTTTTTTTTTTTTTTGATGTTTGTCATTTCTTGGTTGAGGTCATTTTGAAGGTGTGTGCCTGGGAGAGTAAGGGGTGCTTTGATCAACCTTTTTTGAATTATTAAAAGTGTACAACAATATGAACTAGGAAAGATTTTTCTGTCCTCAGAATGCTTTCATCAGTGCAGCAGGGCCTTGATGGAGATTATTTCATATTTTATATTTGGTAAATTCTGATCTCATGTGAGGAAGTATTTTTTCATATGGAGAGTTGACAAGAGTTTGTTCCCACCCCGACTCACAGAGAAGCTGGTATGAGACAGAGGCCGAGTACTACCTGCTCCTCTTCAGCATTGCTGTGAGCTGCCTGCGCTCCATTAGCTTCAGCCTGGAACACTGCTGGCGCCCTCTGGAGGCCGGAGGCCTCACTCGCTTCTTCTGGCTGGCCGCCTACATCTTCTACCACCCACTGTTCTACAACGGACCCATCCTCAACTTCCAGGACTTCACCTCGCAGGTGAGCCCCTGTAGAAACATCTAGAATTTCAGACTCCATCACTGTAGGGCCCTCATGTCTGCAGGTTTTCGATGTGATCCCATGCGTGTGTAATTCATTTCAGTCACCATTTAGCTGTTTTTGCTTCCCATATAGTCAAAAAGGGTTTAATTTCTCCCACTGGATACTGTGTGTTTGTTGTTTCTCTGTTGTCTTGTATGATGTAGTCCTGGGGGCTAAGGTCTGTAAACATGCGGAGGGATCAATTTTTACTTAATCTGAACAAGGAATCATTTTAATGTGTCGGTGTGTGTGTGTGTTTATGTGTGGCCACACTGTTTACAATAGTGTAAATTGCTTCTCCTAATTTTCCAAGCCAGTGAAAAGAAAAGATTTGAATATGCTGTTGTCATTGATGTTTTTGTATTCTGAGGAGCGGCTGCTTCGCTATGCGCTAATGCAGCCTGCGGTTAATTTGAGTCACTTTGAGGGATTAATGGCATTCGAGTTTGTCGAGCAGGTTTCTGAGAGTCTGACGCTTGTAAAGTACTGTACTGTATCTGTGCCTAACAAACTGTGGCCAGACACAAGCGGAAGTGACACGGGGATTCAAATACTTATCCCAAGCTGAGGAATCTGTCTGAAAAAAACCATCCTTTTCCATCTGATTAAAGGGGCATTTTATTTTGGTAAGACCGTAAGTGCTATAGTTTCCTTAGCCCTGCTACAGCTCTTTATGCCAAACAAACCCATAAAATGCAAACCCCATTCTTCCATCGACACAGAACTTTACTTTTATACATATGCATTTTTACCAAGCTTCTATGAATCTTTCTATTTATTTCCATGTATCGATAAGGGAACTGTTTTTGCATAATTATACTTCATGTGTAGCGCCGCTAGCCAGCCAGCACCACTTCCTGAGTGCTGCAATCTCAGTGGCACACTCTCACAACACTGGTGGACCAGCTTATAACCGTCTCAGCGGTTCAGGAGGGCAGTGCAAATACGGTTTTCACCTCTAGACAGAATGAAAAGGCCATTGCTTTTTACATCTAAAAATGACAATTTTGTAAAGTGTCCCAGCAGAGAGGAAATATCCTGCTAGACAGGAAGTGTCCGGTTAGTGGGGAAGGGTCTTATAAGAAAAGGAAGTGCCCTGTTAGACAGGAAGTACTCTGGACTGCCCTGTGAGAGGGGCAGTCTGAGATCTGTTGACTCTGCTCTGCACCTTGCACATTTTCAGTTCAGCAGTGCTACAGCATTGCCAGCTCCAGAACTTGAGATAGTACCAGAAAGAGCTTACAGTGCTTTTTTTTTAATGCCAGTTCCCGCCGAAAATAAAGAAAACCTTTTTGTTCCTTGAGAGTTTTCATGTTTCTAAAGTATTAATGTTGTCTTTATTTATTTCATTTATTTTTTCTTGCGGAAGCTCTGGAGGAGTGACTCAGTAAAACAGGTCCTGGAGATGCAGCTTTGCTTCCTGTTTGTGTGATTGGGTCTGGTAAGATGCGGAAACAGACATCAGAACCGGTGGGACTTAGTTTTAGAAAAACTTTTGATTCCGAATTTGAGGGAGGGAGGTTGGGGGACATTGTGTATGGAAAAAAAAAATGTAATAGCAGAGTTGATTATTTTTTCCTCCTTGTGGTGTAGGCAGAAGAGTTATGCAGCAGAGTTTCTCCAGATCCAGGCACCAGGTCCACGGTATCAGCTTGGTATTGAACATTCTGTTCCGCCTCTGACGAAAGAAGCATTATCCGTTAGATAGTCTGGGAATAAAAAGTACTTCACATCTGACTCAGTTTTAAACGGTGCTGTAGGTCTCCGCTGAGCCTTCGCTGTAGCGGAGCTCCGAGCTGATGGGAGGAAGTGAAGAATAGCCAAGCTGATGGGAGGAAGTGAAGAATAGCCGAGCAGAAAATGCGCTGGTGATCGGGGATGGGTGGGGCGTGGACTGCAGACGCTGCGGGTTTCATGGAGAGCGCGTCGGAAAGGAACGCGCTCTCATGGAAGGAATGATCTTGCATTATTTATGACCTACCCACCCTCTCCTCCAGCATTGTCCGGCCCCAGGGACGGGGGTAGTGTGTTGCGTTGTGTCTTTACTCTGATATATGCCACTCTGTCCCACCAAACATTTTGATATTTAATATTTTAGTGTGTCTGTCGGGCATGATGTGTCGGGTAAAATGGAAAGGTCTGTGTGAGAGAGGGGAAATGGTGAAGTATTGGCCTCAGGGTGTGTGTGTGTGTGTGTGTGTGTGTGTGTGTGTGTGTGTGTGTGTGTGTGTGTGTGTGTGTGTGTGTGTGTGTGTGTGTGTGTGTGTGAGCGAGAGAGAGAGGGCCAGGAGATTGATGACCTGACCAGCCAGATCAGCAGAGAAAGACAGATACACAGGGAGGGAGAAAGAGGAGAGAGGGGAATAAGAGAAAAAGAAGATTGAAAGAGATAGAGAACAGAGAGACAAAGAAAACAAGAGGCAGAAAAGGAGAGAATGAGAAAGGGAGGGAGAGAGGGAGAAAAGAGAGAGAGTAGTCAGGAAAAGGAGAGAATACAGTGAAAGCGAGAGAGATGGAGAAAGAGAAACAGACACAGCCAGTGTGTTTAAGGGAGGGTGTTTCTGTTACGTTCAGCAGAAGGGTAAAACCCATCTAAAGTGGCAGTAATGCTGAAATATAGACCCCATTCACCACTCCTTTTACTGCCATCAGGGCCAGCATTATACATTTTACTACCAACATGCTCTTAGATAGGCACACTCATCCGTCATAGTCATTACTATAATAGGAGGGGGAGAGGAACACTAGCGCATCACCTCTTATGCATTCGCAGCTCAGAGTGTTTCGCAGAGATAAAAACGTCAAACCGAACAAAGGAAGAAATCCAAAATAAGTAAAGAAAATTAAACGAATTAACAGAGCGGTCCTTTCACACACAGACGCAGAAACAGGACGATGGGACCGAGGCCCTCCCGTTCACAGTTCTCTCTCTCACACACAGATGCAGAAACGGGACAGAAGCTCCCTCAGGCTGGAGGGGCTCCCCCTGCTGGCCAGTGCGGCTCGTCTCTGTGTCTGGTGGGGTCTGGCCGAGACCATGATCCACCTCATGTACATGCATGCTATCCAGAGCAACGAGACCTACCTGCAGATCCTACCGCCCTGGGCCCTGGGTGAGTACACACCTGTGTACCTGTGCACTCTACCCACCCATGGGAGAGCTCACCTGCCTAACACCTGTCTACCCGTACACTCTACCCACTTGCATGAGTACACACCTGTCTGCCCTTACCCTGTTCTCACCCTTGTGTGTGAACACACCTGCGTAATAAATGTCTGCCTGTACACTCTACACACCTATGTACCTGTACATTATATACTACCCTGCTCTCGAATCTCACTGGCACCTAACTGGATAGGACAGGTAACTTGAGACTGATGAGACTGTTCTTTCCTGATTGTTACCTGTCTTTTATCTTGGGCTGCACCTGGTGAAGGTGAGGCTGGCACACAAACACCCAGATGAGGGTGCCAGAGCAGCTTCACAAACATGTGCCCTTTGACTGCTTGACCCGCTCTATCTAAAGCTCCAGCCTTCAGATCATTGTGTCACACTGCTGTCAAACTACGGGATGTGAAATATCAGCTCAGAAACATCTAAACCAGCGAGATAAACTTTAAACTGAACACAAAAAAAAAAGACAGGAAACTGCCGCGACTCTTTTCAGAGTCTCGCTTCAGGCTCGAAAAAGTAACGCAGAGGAAGATGAAGCAAACTGGGAGTGATGTTTCAGCTGCAGAGCAAACGGTTTGAGAGGAAAGCGGGAAACGGCAGCAGAAAGGGAGGGGAGGTGAATCACACACCTTTGGGCTGTGAAGCAGCTTGTAACGCCACTGGCAGTTACTCAACTCTTCAGTTCAACACAAGAAGCTCTTATATGTCACTCCTCATCCCAATATCCCAGGGTACTTTACAGTGAAATTAAGATGTACATGCTTGTGTCTTAAAAAATGCAAATTAGGATAAAAAATAAAGCCACATCAGCTAAAAAGAAAAGTCGGTACCAAGGGGAGCTGTGTGGAGTCCAATAACACTGCTCTTTGCTTCTACTTTATGAGTGTTTCTTTGAGTAAAATGAGGAGGTAAGTTCAGCTGCAGAGAGCCTGTAATGTTGACTGTGCTAAGCCAAAGCACTGTATATGAGATCCATTTTACCTGTGTGCTTCACCTGTCAGGATGATGGCCGGGCTGCTTAAAACCATCATTTTTCATACTCATTTTTTTTTGCTTCATCTTGATCTGATTTAAATTGATTCAATATATTTAAAACCTGTATTCTCAGCCTCAGTATTCTATGCTTAGAGTTGAATAATCATTTCTCAGCATTGTCAGCATTTTAAACGCTTTTCCGATGGATAAAAAAAACCCATTTTAAAATATGCAGCGTGGGGTAAGGTTTGATTTTCTTTCAGTCCTTCGCCATCAGCAGGTCATATTTTCATGTATTACCGGTTCAGCCTTTCAATACAATTCAACAACAAAGTTTTAATAATTTTTTGCATGAATGAAATTGGAGTTTGTGCAGAAATGTCTTCTATAACAGGCCCAGTCGTACTTGGCCCATTATGCCACTGAGTCCGTTGAAAAGTTTGACTGTCCTTGAGTGGTCCTTAGGGACCATGTGTCCCACGTTGTCATCCCGCTGCTCTTCCCCTCTCCCACTGTCGCTCAGTCACACTTTCGTCTGCAGATTACCCCTTGGCGGGTTTTTTCCTTCTTCCCGCGGCGCGGCGCGGCGCGGTGCGGCTTCTCTGCGATGCTCTTTTCCGGTGACCCAGCTCTTGAAGCCACCCGCCCCGTACGGCACCCTTGAGACGGCGGTTATATCACACTCAAGTGCCCCATTGTTGTGTAACTGCAGAAATTCTTTACATTAAAATGCAGAAATTTAGCCTGGCTCAGGGTTGATTCCAATTGACCTGCCACCACACTCTCTCTCTTAAGGACTATTTATGTGATAACCACCGATACATCATAACACAGACAAACTATAAAGTCCCTGTACTTACTTATTATTATTATTATTATTATTCTTACATTACATTATTGACATTTTGCAGACATTCTTATCCAGAGCAACTTATGACTCAAAGTGCAAAATAATGCCATTATTGCAATTATTAACAATAATAACAATGCTTAAAGGGAGTTATTTTTAGCTGTAAAGCTCGTTTTCCTCTGTAATCCCTGTGCTGGGTCTCAGTAATGGCAGCCCCTCGGCACTGTGGCCGTCACATGCATAAATGTCTCTGCCCTTGCGGTGCACTCAAAGGTCAAAGGTCAGGTCAAAGGTCCGAAAAAGGGAGGCGGGGATCTCTGCACAGCGCACGGAGAGCAAGATCTTGGCACGCGGAGTCCGCACATCAGAGCTTTAACCACGGAGAGAGTGTTTCCTGGTAACAGGTAAATCCGAGGAACCGCGATAAGCGTATTCATGAACTTTGCTGAAGCGTGTTGTCCACGGTCGAGCGGCTGAAGGGAGTCCTCGGCGCGTTTCCTTTTGAAAATGTGAGGCTTTGAATTCCACTCACAGAGGAGTGTGGGATACCAGATCAGGTGATTCTCTACCTTGTGAAGGTGCAGAACTATCTTCAGGCATTGTTAAACACTGCTGAAGTGAATCTTTTTTTGTTGTTGTTGTTGTTAATCTTTTCTGTATCCAGGAGTACAGTTTCAGAAACGGTAATGTCTTTGACACGAGAGTTAACAGCAGAGCAGTACTGAGTCTCAGAGGCTTGCCCAGGTAACTGTGCTGTAAGAGAATGAGGACAAGGGTCTATTCCAGTGTACCAGGGCTGTTTTGAATTATGCATTTTATTTATTCTTCATTGCATGACCTGTTTTTACCTGTTTTTGTTCCTTTTTTATTTCTCACTAGACTATAAGTGCCTCGTTTATCTTTATTTCATGTGTGTTTACTGTTATCGTGTTCCCTTGTTTGGAAAGCGCTTTAAACCCCGTGTATGAGGAGCACTGTATGCTGGGAAACAGCCCAACGGCTGCAGAGCTGGGGTGGTGATCATTTGCGTGCGGCAGCTCCAGGTCTCGTCTGTGTCACACAGCCCCTGTTGCTGCACCGTGACCTTCGACCTCTGCGGAGGGGGAACCCTCTCTCCCGGTCGCCGTGGGAAACCATTAACAGTTCTCTCAGAGTTCAGTGCCCCCAGCTGAAAATTTCACACCAGGCTGAGAGCAGAGCAGTCAGGGCCGCTGAGATTCAGCTCTGAATGAGAGGGCAAATGCATTAGCTGGAGCTGGCTCCAGTCCCCGTACCGAAACACTCTACCCCCTTTCTGCAGATCACTGACATCCTTACAGTGAATGCCCATAATTCACAGATGTTCAGGACAAAATCCTTCTTTTAATCTTTTTTTATTTAATCTTTTCATCTTTTAGTTCTCTTTTTTTTTTTTTTTTTTTTTTTTACCAGCATCTGAGGAGTTGCATAACCCAAGTGTGATATTAGCTTCTCTTTATTTAACCAAGTTAGGTTAACTAAGAACTAAGACCTGAAGAATCAATGTGGGTATGGTTTTCAATTGATTATATAGCCAGATATATGGATATAGGTGTTGTTCAGGTGACCAGATGTAGACAGCCAATTTTGAAGGGAATGTGAAACATTAAGATGGCAGCCGTGATTAGCATAACTTCATGGTGCCTGGGTTTTATGCAGCGTATTTCTGCATCTCCCATTGCGGCCTGTGCTCCAGGTGAAAAAGTGCTGAATGCCCAGTTACTCTGCTGCAGGGAACGGGGTTACGGTCCAACGTTCCAGCTCAAGATGCACATTAAGGGGGAAAGAATATGGAAATTTGGATTTGAGAGGCAAGAATCAAATACCCACTATGAGCGAAAGTAAATAAATAAATAAATAAATGCTTTTACGCAATTCACCTCAGCGCTCTTTGGAGTAGAGGCCATCTAAATGGAAATGAAATTGTTGCTGTCTGGGTTTCCAGGTTCTGATCCGCAGACACAGTTTGGGGGTGGTGGGCGGGGGGGTGTGGGGGTGGTTAGCCCTGTCGAGGCACCCCGCCCCCCCACACAGGTGATGCATGGCAGCCATTTTGAACCAGAACACTCCCCAAGAGTCAGGTGAAGTGGTGGTGAGAACCAGCCTAAGGTTCTCCAAACTGGTCTTTGATGAGAGACACAAGTGCTTTACGATTGAATTGCACTACGTCCTTCTGCACAGAATATATGTAGTACAAGGTTATTCTGTACTTTTAACTGCAACAGTAGTTACATTTAAATCTAGTCCAAAGACCGCTTTCAGTCTCATTTTCCCCTCAGCCAGCTAACTCCAGTAAAACACTCCCTAACAATAACTTAGCACTCAGTATGCTGGCCAGAGCTTTGCAGAGATCACGCCCAGGATCAAGGTTATTGATGTTGTGCCTTTAAAGACACACTAGCGTAGCAACCCTGGTAACATAGGCTGTGGTGCGCAACAACACAGATATGACCTGAAAGGCTTAATGCATGCAGTGGCATAAATAAAAGAGATGATATGTGCTATATATCATATTACCAGAATGCTTTTAGTTCTGTTATGAATTTTTCAAGATCATAGTTTTCAGAGCTCCCAGCTGGTTTCTCTGATCAGTGTGTGTTCCGTTCCAGATGGTTTAGTTGGTCTGAGAGCACTGATCGTTCTTTACCTGCGGTCTCAGCTGTTCCAGGTGGTGATTATCTGTGAGTTCAGGTGCAGTTCTTCAGTGTGCAGTACCTGGGGCTGGTTGGTCCATACCTGCTGTCTCAGGTGGTTTTGCAGGCTCTGACTGGTCTGTGTGTCCTGTCTCAGGTGGCTTGGCCCTGGCCCTGGTGCAGTTCTTCTATGTGAAGTACCTGGTGCTGTTCGGCGTTCCCTCCCTGCTGGTGAGGCTGGACGGGCTCCGCCCACCTCGGCTACCACGCTGCGTTAGCATCATGTACAGCTTCACTGGGATGTGGAGGTGAGAACGCACACACACAAACACACACACACGCCATATACGTCGCCCACCTCCCACACAGCAAACATACCTGGTGGGGGTTCATGGATATATACCACTGTTACACCGTCATTTTTGGAAACATACACACACACTCTCTCTCTCTCTCTCATACACACATGCACATACACACCTAATGTGTCTCACCCGATCCCCACACAACACAAAGATCTGGCGGGTGTGTAGCCTATGGGTTTATATCGCTATGAGCATCTCTGGAAACTACAGTTCTGGTCTCTCGGCGAGATGGAAAAGCTCTAATGAGATGCAGTACTGTGGGTGGACTGCAGGGGGAGCAGTAGCCTAAGATTCTTTTCAGCATTTGGCACAGTGAAGTATGAATATGCATTATGGATAGATCTATGACTGGGGTGTGCGGAACAAGCTTGTTTATTTCTTAGACGGTGTAAATAATTGCTGTAGCCAAGGTGTGTGAGTTCCTCATGGGTGAACATACACATACATTTTTTATTTTCTGTCACACAAGTATCATTGTAAAGTGGCTCGTGGCCACTATTAAAGATGACACCAGATACTCTCAGCACAGCTTTGGCCCTGTATTGAGCTTTCTGTAAATGGCGCTCGGTTTACAGTCCCTTGTGACACTTCTTGACCCTTCAAGCACGAAGAACAGCGTGCAAGTCTCTCAACATTGTTGTTTTGTCCGTCCAAGCGCAATGCTGACTAACCAAGCTTGTCTGTCTCACCCATTTACTTCACTTCATTTTTCTTCTCATTTTCTTCTCCAAAAATGTTTGCTTTCTCTGGGGCCTCTTCCAGTGAATAGTTAAGATATTTTGATCAGTTTGTAAATGCGTAAATCTCCAGGCTCTAAGCATATTTGCAGGACCGTCTGCTGGCATGTGGGCTTTTATTGCCATAAAGTGCTCCAGCTCATATGTCATTTATCATGGGCAAACTGGGTGGCATTAATGCACTGCCAAATCCTGCCAATGTAATTAGCTTTATAATTAGTATCTAATTGTAATGAGACTAAAGAAGGCTGTCTTTGAAAGCGTCTCTGTTGTACAGGTCTGATTAGATCCTGGCAGATGTACGTTTTCCTGTGATTCTCACACTTCAGTGACACACATTTACACTTTCATTTCTCCATTTAGCAGATTCTCTTATACATAAATTATAAAACTTGCAGTTTAATTTTTCTTGTAAGTAATTTTATTTACAACACATTTTAAAAATAACAAGTGTTGACTAAAATGCTGCATGGAATTAATTAAAAAAAATACATATGCAAACATGCTGATTTACATGCAAGACAATTTAAAAAAATGAAATGGGGGTGAATTTTATAAATTGAGTTTAAAAGTTATAAAACAAATACTCTACATGGTTAATGCACTAACCATTTATAAAGTCAGACATTTTACTTAAGCAGGTGCAGTTCTTTGGACAAGTTTACAACAGCAGTGCTTTACCTCGGAATTGAGCCTGCAACCTCTGAGTTTAGAGACCAGCTCCATCACCGTTCCCAAACACAGCATCTTCCAATCTGATTAAACGTGATTGCAGTCTGCTACATTATGATAGACACTGAATTAATATCTCATGCTGGCGGTGAGAAAAACCTTCCCTTGCCATGTGTTCACTCAATCCATGCTAAATTTGATTTGTAGGTGTTAACATGGCAGATGCACATACACAAATTAATTGCAGCAAATCTAGATGGCGAGGAGGTCAACCAGGGCCTGGTGGGATGACTGTGCTGTGACAGGTTACCAGCTACTGTGAGCGCATAGCTATACAACTGGATTATTACAGCACTGGCTAAAGTCAGCACATGTAGCCTACATAGAACTGGATTATTTTAGCACTGGCTAAAGTGAGAAAATCTACAGAACTGGGATATTTTTTTTCTGCTGGCTGAAGTGAGTATGTGTTTTTCATAAATGAGGGATTTTAAGGCTGGCTAAAGTGAGGTCAAAGCTGCATAACTAGGATTTTAACACTTACTAAAACCATATCAATGTAAATGGAGGGTTTTAATACAGGTTTAAGCGAGCCTGTATCTAAATAAAGGACGGATTTTTACCGGCTAAAGTGGGCGTCCATCTCTGCGTACTGAGGGATTTTAGGAAAAGAGGAGGGTGAGATCTGTGACCACTGGAGAGGTGGAAGTAGTTTTGTACAATTCTGTCAACCCACTTTTTCTTTGAACCATATTTAAACAATTCTTTAGTGCGAAGAGACGGCCAATTGTGGGCCAAAAAAATGACATGTGGTCGTATGATTTATGTTTTGTTACCTCCTACACTTAGCGTCTATGTTGGATTTGGCAGGTCGTCCCGGACTGCTTTCTCACGTCTAACATCCTGGGTCTGAACAGTTAGCGGTACGAAACTACAGCACCTGTTCACGAGCACACGTGTCTATCTTTATCCCGTTAAAATAACACTTAATGCGGAAAAAAAAAAACACTTTTCTGGCAGTATC
>CM040760.1:25733601-26061101 GCA_022829145.1 Albula goreensis
ACTGCTGCAGGGCTCTGGGGAGGTTAGCAGAGACTTGTTAGCCGAGTCTCACCTCTTCCTTCAGCTCAGCGATATTCAAGATTAAAAAAAGAGAACTGATGAATCGAATTAAACTTTAATCAGAGTTTTAAAGACTTCTAACACTGTACGGCACCTCTGAACACACTAAGAACTGCTTTAAAAAAAAGCCATGTTCATTTTCTTGAAGACTTGATGTGTCCTGTGTAGGTGGCATACTGATGTTTTCAGCAGGAGAGAGATGGAGAAGTACAGATTGTTAGTGGATACTTATGATGGCGCATGATAATATGGGGTTAACTGTAGAAGTGGGTTACCAATTTTATTTGTTTTTACATTTCACCCTTTTGTGTTCTGGGGGCAGAGAGATTAGGCTACTGTCCTCTGTCTTGTTACAAGCAGGCATGGAAAGGCAGAAACATTCACTTAAGATACGTCTTTTCACCTCAGATGAAGACATGGGGGCTATGTGTTTTATTTCAAAGCGTTACATTATGTCCTCTGAACAGTCATTTTTATTTTAAATGGTGTACTTATTATATGACTGGAAGATGTTTGGCAAAGAGAAGTAGGAGACATTATTGTATCCTAAGGAGTAGATGACTCCTTTCCAAACGATCCTGTCCGGACTCTCATTAATTGGCTCTGTGTTTGGATTTGACATTGTCATGGGACTAATTTAAAAAATGACGTTCAGCTCTTGGTTTTAAGCTGTTTTAAGTTGTGCAGTGCTGAGTGCTCTACACGAGTGGCCTGTTTTGTGATGAGTTCTGATTGTAGAGAGATCCTCATTAACATAAATATGTCTGTACTTGTTTGTCTGCCTGTGTCCGTGTGTATGTATATAAAAGATAAATATAAATAAATAATATATAAATACCGACTCTCAGTACAAGATGTGTGCATCAATCAAGAGTAGACTGGCAGTGCTGAATAACCGGCTGTTTGTTGAGAACTCATGTCATTTTTACTTATCAACATGTAGTATAAATTCAGTATACCTGAGTGCTACCCACAATGCACCGCAGTTACTGCAGCCATGGAGAAGTACATTGGGGGGGTAATATATCAACTGTATCATAACTTGTCATAATGGCACCTAGGTTGAGCTTTTTGTATTGATGCATATGTTTTCACCAACATTCAAAATAGTTTTTCTTTCATGTGAGGATATGGTTTAGTTATTAATGTTGCGTGTTTCTCTGCTTATTTTTTTCCAGACACTTGATGTGGGACTGTATGACTGGCTGATTAGGTAAGTCAGAATTTTATTTTAATTTTCCTACCCACTTACAGAATCACCTGTGTCACACTCACACTGTACCTTTCCAATTATTTATCTAAACACCTCTCCAAACACCTCAAGCATTTGTGATTCCTTAGTTTGTCTGCTCGTCAATTAGCAGTGAATTCAGGTTTTTTTGTGCTGCTTACAAAAATCTATATTCAGCATCTCCTTGGTGGAACACCCTTTTTTTGTATCCGTTATAGTGATAGCTGGGCTCGCTGGAATTGTTCATTCAAATGAAAATAATCATAGCAAGGAAAAGCTTTTTTTGCTGGAGGCTTTCATGCAATCAGAGATGGCCGTCCCTTGAAAAGGCATCGTTTTCACTCAGTTTGGTTCAGCGGCGTTTGTGTTTGTCAGATAATAATGGCGGGAGTGTGGCGAGGGCCTGGCGCAGGAGAAGGTCACCCGGACAGTGTTTGAAGCCAATCGGTGCCCTCCTAATGACATCTGAAGTACGGGGGCACTGCCACTTCTGTCTCAGGCCCGTCCGTCTCCATGGTGATCTGAACTATTGCCACGCTGATGTTCCTACAGGGGAACACTGTCTGTGTGTGTGTGTGTGTGTGTGTGTGTGTGTGTGTGTATGACATTATGTGTGTGTGTGTATGAGACTGAGTTTTTGTTTGCAGACGGATGTGCGTGTTCGTATGTCTGTGTATGAGACTGTGTGTCTGTTTGAGAGAGAGAGTGTGCGTGTGTGTGTGTGTGTATGACATTATGTGTGTGTGTATGAGACTGAGTTTTTGTGTGTACACAGATGTGCGTGTTCGTATGTCTGTGTATGAGACTGTGTGTCTGTTTGAGAGAGTCTATGACCATGTGCGGCAGACAGTGTTTATGTGTGTATGTGCATGTATGTATGAGTGTGCATGGAGTTAAACCTGCAGACATTGATTTTTTTAAAAATTCATTGGCAGGTCTGTATCCCTGCATGCAGCTCCATGCACAGAGCAGTCTCACAGGGGGAGCTAGCAGCTTTTCAGCACTAAAACAGCCCGATTCCAAATGAAAACCGCTCCACAACTAGGCCAATGTGCCAGGAAGCCAAATAGGTTACACTCCTGCCAAAAACAAAAACACTGCTGGTACTCAAGTCTGGGGAGCATGAATTCACACTGTAATTGCAACAGATAGAAATTGTGCAATGCAGTGTATTAGTACAATATTATTATAATGTAATTGCATATGTTAAACATACATTGTCAATATGCCGGTAGTGAAGACAGGTCTGTTTTAAATGTAGCTCCACAGGGGATTATGGGTGGCTCATGCAGTGCAGGCGCATCATCGTGGCACATGTGTTGAGCCCTTTGATTGGGTGGTACATGTGTCGAGGCCTGTGATTGGGTGGCACATGTGTCGAGGCCTGTGATTGGGTGGCACATGTGTCGAGGCCTGTGATTGGGTGGCACATGTGTTGAGCCCTTTGATTGGGTGGTACATGTGTCGAGGACTGTGATTGAGTGGCACATGTGTCGAGGCCTGTGATTGGGTGGCACATGTGTTGAGCCCTTTGATTGGGTGGTACTTGTGTCGAGGCCTGTGATTGGGTGGTACATGTGTCGAGGCCTGTGATTGGGTGGCACATGTGTCGAGGCCTGTGATTGGGTGGCACATGTGTTGAGCCCTTTGATTGGGTGGTACATGTGTCGAGGCCTGTGATTGTGTGGCACATGTGTCGAGGCCTGTGATTGGGTGGCACATGTGTCGAGGCCTGTGATTGGGTGGCACATGTGTCGAGGCCTGTGATTGGCCATTTGATAATATGGTGTTCACACAACGTCCAAATCACATAACGTCCTGTTTCACAGAATGTATCCTGGATGTTAAGCGACACATACCTGTATATGCTGACTTTGTTTTCTTCTGACGATGCAAGTAGTGTGTGATCGGTTACGTATCTGCAGTTGTGAGGTCGATGACGGGAGGAAGTCGTGCAGTCGGCCGCTCCTTTCTGAGCCAGTGTGAGAGAGTGGCTGTGATTGGCTGCTGAGCTAGTCTCAGGGATGGGGAAATAAAAAGAATAAAGATGAGAGAAGCGTCTGGGTCGGGCTGACTGGGTAGCTCTGATCAGGGCCACAGACAGAGTGCTGGGGCGAGCAACTGACGCATCGGGGGGTCTCCAAGCAACAGATTTAATTGATGCCCACGTCGCCACGGAGATCAAGAAATCAGAATAGAAGTCGGGAAAGTCTGACAGCTCCCACTCAGGGGTGCGCTGATCTATGTCTTTCCCGTGTCAGGCTCTCGATTCTGATTGGCCGGGACGGGTCCGGCTGGACTCTCACGGACAAAGCCGACTGTAGCCGGCTCTGGGCTTTTGGCCTTCACAGCGCCTGTCAAAAATCCATCCCGATTCATTAAGTTTTTTTGGCAGAATAACTCGAACTTATAGTAGGTTTGGAAAAAGTGACGATGAGCCATAAATGATACATAAATGTATGCTTTGTAACATTCTGGATGGAAGCATAAGATTGAAGAGTTTAGAAACGTAAGGATTAATGACGCATCTGAGTTGAATTTTAAAATTATCCCTTTTTCTTATCAGTGCTCCGTACAGATTATTACAAATCCTGAAGTCATCCAGTCGCGGGCTGATAAAACGATGACCACCGTCAGTAGATAATGGCTTTCGATTCGTCTTGTCATCTGATTATATAAAACCAAGAGCGCAATTTACAAAATTAGCATTTAATAGTATCCCCGAACCCCAAAAGCGGTAAGAGAGTGAATTAATCAAGGATGGCGAGATGCGTCTCTGATTGAGTTAAAGTCACTTGTGTGGGAGGGAAGATTTTGAGAGCATCTCTTAAGTCCAGAGGGCGCATGGATGAGTCAGAGTTAGCCGTTAGCACGACTCTCTCTGAGGTGGCAATGACCATTTCTCTTTTAGTACAATAATATGCAATATTTTTTGTCTAGTAAAAAGATATTAGTATCTGGAGTTAATTAATTTAGCCCTATCTACACTTGGAAGTAAGTAATGAAACATCAAAAAAATGACAAAAAAAATCTTCATGGTTGAAACAGAAAGAAACTAGCCTTGCTGTTGTCATTCTTGATTATAGGTGTATCGGTCCTGGGAGTTTCTTTGAGGCGTCCAACTCAGATTTGCAAAATAGATTTAGAGATGAGATGTAATTTTTGTTTTTGATCAGGATTGGCAGTTTAATTTTTTTCACAGGCTTTTCATTGGTGTGTCTCTTTGTGTTTTGTCAAGTCCAAGCCCACTCGGCTGTGTCACAGATTTGATTAATGTGAAAAATAAAGCGTGGAAGTTTGCACATCTTAAAGAAACAAAGTTTATACCCCAGCAGACCAGATCAATTTTAAAACATACACTGGGTCCTGATCATCTTGTGGTGGGAAATATGTGTTTTTGTTTTTATGAGTACTACTTAGAGACAAAATGCAAAAAATACCATAGAAGAAGAGAGCTACAGTCCCAGAGACCAGACTGGTGACCAACAGAGGATTCAAGAGGGAAAGATGTTCATTTATCCATCAAGGACATAAATGGTTAAGTGACAAACAGATCAACTTGCACAGTAGCAGCCCTGTAAGAAAGCCATGGTTTAGTAACAAATACAATTATATCAAATCTGTAGCACAGGACAGAAGTATATAATCCAGTGACTATGGGTTAAGATGTGTCTATGAGGAAGATCAGGGGAGACAGGAGTGTTCTGGAATTGAGGCTTTCAAGTAGCGCTTAGAGTTGAAGCCCATTCAGGTGTGTGTGTGTGAGTGTGTGTGTGTGTGTGTGTGTGTGTGTGTGTGAGAGTGTGTGTGTGTGTGTGTGTGTGTGTGAGAGAGTGTGTGAGTGAGTGTGTGTGTGTGTGTGTGTGTGTGCGTGTGTGTGTGTGTGTGTGTGTGTGTGAGTGTGAGTGTGTGTGTGTGTGTGTGTGTGTGTGTGTGTGTGTGTGTGTGTGTGTGTGTGTGTGTGTGTGTGTGTGTGTGAGAGTGTGTGAGCTTGAGTGTGTGTGTGTGAGTGTGTGTGCGTGTGCGTGTGTGAGTGTGTGTGTGTGAGTGTGTGTGTGTGTGAGTGTGTGTGTGTGTGTGTGTGTGCGTGTGCGTGTGTGTGTGTGTGTCCCTTTTCTGGGAGTCTGAGTCCCTACTGCATCATTACCAGCTGTAGCCGGAGGTCTGCATTAAAAAAAATACCCATTTAACAATCGGTTTGAGTTAATATTTAACAAGGTGTCTTTCCTCCTAGCTTTGGAATGTTGTTGTTGTCAAAGTGGGGAGCTTTGTAGAAGCAAGGGAACTCAAGGAACTTCACAGCATCCCACTGTCCTGTGTTGAACCTCAAAAATATTTTAACGGGTAGAAATTTCAGCTTTTTGCTGTCTTAATATTCATCTGTGGTTTCATGATTTATAGCCCTTTGTTATTGCAACTTGCAAAGAGGCTGAGCAGAACAGAATGTTCAATAAATCCGTATTTAGAAAAAGAAAGATTTGCTGGTAGATCCCAGAAAATGGCAGGTTGCGCAGATTAGGGGCACGTGAGCTGTGGAGATTATACATGCGGGTGTGAGAGCATGCAGGGGGTCTCATTATGGGCCCCAGGGGGTGTTTGGTCCACTCCCTCCCTGGTATATCTGTGTGCGCTCAAAATGCCTGAACTGTTCAGCTCAAGTGAGCATCGATTTTTCTGCTATTGATTAAGCTGCCTTTTCACCACTTGTAAAATAGAAGGGAATTGAGGTGGTGTAATGGAAGGATTAGGTGGGGGCGGGGCTTGGGACCGAGAGGTTGCAGATTCGATTCCCATTTGGGGCGCTGCCTTGTGTGGTTTTAATCGGAAACACTTCTGTAAAAAAAAAATCCAAGAGTGTGAAATGTATTTGAAAATGTAAGCTGTACAATTTTCCTCTGGATAATGGCCCATCCACATGCTGAAACAATGCCTTAATGGGATAAGCCAATCAGCATCCTACCTTGATGATTTGTAGCCAACTGATTGGTTGATTGGTGCATACGGTTGAAGACTGTCTTGCCAGTTGAACCTCTCTGTTTATTTTTGTATACACAATCACAGGTTAATTAACATGAGCGATTTTCAGTAATTTCATTAATCAGCAGAGATTATCATAGTTGATTACATTGTTTATCTATGCAGCATTTGTGGCAGTAGGATGTGATTTTATCTCAGAGGGACGGAAGAGAGAAATCATATTAAAACTGCATCCATTATAAATTCCGGTACATAAACTCCTCACTCGTGCATTGAGCATTAACTTAGCATTAAGGAGCATGATGCTGCATTAATATCCTGAATAATGTTCACTTGTCTCCTCTTTAGGTAATTTTCCCATCTTCACATTTATGAGCGTCAAAGTGCATATAATGCAAGCATCATGTATGAGCACAGTATTCAAAGTTAGCCTTGTGTGTAAAGATAGCATAAAATTGTTAGCATGGTATGTCAGGATAGCATTTACTGTTAGCATTGTATGTGATTAGAGCATATACTGTTAGCATTTTGTGTGAGGATAGCAGAAATTGTTAGCATGGTGTGTCAGGATAGCATTTACTGTTAACATTTTGTGTGAGGATAGCATTGAATGTTAGCTTTGCCTGCTGTAGTTCTGGTTATGCAAGGCATGAAGTAGAATATTAATGGGGTGAAAGAAAAAAGCTATGAGGGAAGTTGGTAGAGTATAACACTTTGGATTCAATTGAATATCAAGTCGTAGATATTTTGGGGAAATTACTTGATGGATATGGGAATATCAGGTTGTTTAAGAAGTTATTTTGTTCAGTTGCAATCCTGCTTTTTAAAAGAAAAATGCCACAAAATGGTGAGTGCTAGGCACTCAAGAATGTTCATGTAGTTCTTGTTCTTGCTTGGCAATTGAAATTATGGTTATCTTCTCATTATTCTGCATTATTTAAGGAGATGACAAATGCTGAATTAGCTGGTGCCAATGTGATTTTTTTTTTTAATCTGGCTTCGTATTAGTAAAAGCATATTTTCAATCTGTATTCTGCTACTTGGTGTTATTTAATATGTTTGGTTTGATTTAGTCCCTCATCCCTTTGAGATCGTTTATTCTAAAAAAGAACCATGGAAACGCAGAGTTACTCACTCACTGCATGTGTTTTCATGGAGCCCCATTTCCTCTGATATTTGGGAAGTGTTAATACACTTTCTAATGAATTCTCATATTCGCAGGGGAACTGTGATAATTGCATATTCAAGAGCTCTGTTTCTGCTCCTGCGGAAAAACGGTGCATTATTGTATCCGCACAAAAACCTCCTGCCAATGTGACGTTCCCCTGAAACAAAGAACGTTTGATCAGTGTAGTATTTGCATTTGTCCGTCATTATGCAGGGTGCATTGTGAAACCTCACTGCAGGTGAACTGTTGTTGCAATATTGTTTTGTTTAGGTTTTTTTTCTTAAATGTTTTGTTTATTTTTTTGTGGGCTTTCTGCGCTCATCTCTGAATATGCGCATATGTAATCAGTGAATAACCCTATTGCTTGTTCATGGTTTTGTGACAGTTTTTTTTAATTATTATTTTTTTGTTCCATAGCATCTCATCAGATGGAGCAAAGCTCTACAGATGAGGCATAATTGATGTGTGATTGGCAGAATGGGAGCTGACACGGTGACATGAGCTAATAAACTCGTTCACCATTGGGTGCCTGACACGGTAACGTGCTAATGAACTCGTTCACCATTGGGTGCCTAAGTAAAGGTCGCCCCACACCATGTGTTAAGGCATCAGGGACTAACCCTAAGAAAACTGGCGACAGATTTCATGTTACATCAAGGGATAGATCAGAGAACAAAAAAAATAACATGCGAATGCTGTCCTATTTAAACTTGTATTATCTATCAGTGCCTAAGGAGTTATGGTACAACAGTTAGTGCAGTTTTATGAATGATTATTGAAATGGGGAGTCATGATCACCATTAGGGTGGAGCTATCCTCACCTGTCAGTCATTGACTTACTGGAACCAATCAGAATGTTTTTCTGTCCACTGCCGATGCGACCATTGGTCCAAAGCATCAAGTCACTGACAGTATATGGTCGCTCCTCCCACTTTGGTTCTCTTCATTCCTCCATTATCACATTTCATCAGTTTGTTTTGTTTTGTATATGGTTGGAATACACGTCTTATTGCAGCCCAGGGCTCGGTAATTGGTTAAAGCTTTGCCGGTTCTTCTGAACGATTCATGAATCCTAAGCTGTAAATCTCCATAAATACACGTATTACCAGCACACTTTTGTGCTGAAGTGGTCTTGGATTGCTTTTAACAAGCTTGAAAATGGCCTTAATTGTCTCTGGCTCTCTCTATCCATTAAGTGCTTAGGTGTTAAAAGCTGTTTTTCAAATGATTTGCCCCTCTCCTGCCCGTCGTTTGCCTGCAAAGTAATGCTGCTGGCATCTAAACAAGCTAAACACCTTTCAGCCCTCACAAGAACTGCCACTCATACAGGGTAAAACCAAAGTGGTTTAGCTTCAGTGCCCTAAAGTGCTTTAAAGGAAGGAAAAATCGCAGCGCTTCAGTCTGTGTTTGTGCCTTAACAAACGGCCTTTTAAAACATGCTCAGCTTGATTCAATCAAAGCACTTAGTCCCGTTAACATGACATTCAATCAAAACAGATTTTGGTCTCTTTAAGGACGGTTTAGAATGAAAATAACTCATTCAAAACAACATATTCTGACGAGCCCTGGTAGCTCATCCAGTAGAGCCCATATCACGTAAAGGCCAAAGCCTTACAGCAGTGGCCTGGGTTTGAATCCAGCGTCAGCCTTTGCTGCATGTCCTACCCCCTCTCCTTCCCTGTCTCTCTCTCTCTCTTCTGTCACAAGACTTCAATGCTTCAAGACTGTTTATTGTCATTGTACAATTGCCTGAACAACAAAATTAGCTGGCAAGTCCACAAGGTGCAAGGAAAGTGACAAGTGTCAGTGCAAGTATAAAAACAATATATACAATATAAGTGACAAGTACAAGGGAGATTGGTATATACAATGGCAATATTCAATACAATCCAAAACAATGGCAATTTACAATGGCATCATAAATAATAAATAATAAGGGGAGGAAGGGCTATAATCTGTAAAAAAAAATAAATAAAGGGTATTATGAAGTAGTTGGTAATTGTACATTTTTCTATAGATGTAGCACAAAGACATAGTCAATGGCAGCAGTGGGATGACTGGATGACACAATCAAATAAAAGTGAAAAATGCCAAAAAAAGAATAATCCTAAAAAAAACCCTCACATTCTGTAGTTCCAAATGGTTCCTGAATGATTCTATGTAAGACAAAAAAGTTTCCCCCGTGATTGCAAGCAACCCTTGGAGAGCCATGGATTTGAGAGAGTGTGGCTGAGACTGGTGCTGTCCGTGGTGCTGAACACTTCCCTGACTCTGGAGATGGCTCGTGTCAGAGCACAGGCAATCTGACCTCAGAAGAGAACAGCCATCTGTTGCAGTCATTGCTCTGGGTCACCCAACTCTCTACATGGGCAGCCAGAGTAAACTGTGAGGAGTCGTCTCTGCTGTAGTGCCTACCAATGTAAATTTGAATCTGGTGTATTTCTTGTAAAATCAGTTGTTTGCTTGCTAGCTAAATTTATATGGTGCTTGGGACAAATCTGTTGGCTGGTTTCCTAGACATAGTTTGAGCCTAGTCCTAAACTTAAAGTGAGAACTTGAAGCTTTTCACTGAATAGTGGAAAAGAGAATTTTTATTTTTTTCCTTGCAAACAATGCTTTTAACATCTTGTCTCTAGTTTGAATGGGTAAGTAATCTGCATCTAAATGGGTAACATTTAGATTGTATCTGATATTTCCCTGAAAGATTAAAGTGGTATTTGCAAAATCAAAGATTACCAAATCGTAGGACATGTCAAAAGTCTGTCCATCTCTGGAGTTTGAAATTATTTACTTGGTGTTAAACACTGGAGCCGCATTTCTCCTTCTGTACCTTCGTGTAAGGCAGTGATAAGTTTTTATGTCTTTAATCAGCAAAAATAAGATGAGCAGCAGTAGACAGTAGATTCATTTATTACTGGGTTACTCCAAATATGTATGTAGCTTCAAAGCCACAAACTGTTGGTGCTTAATATGCGTGTAGCAATTAGCCGAGCCAAAAATAGCCTCGCGTGCGAGGCATACAGACTAATCACAGACATTTCTCTGTGGGCATCGATGTCCATCGCACACAGACTTAGGCGAAGTACAAAAGCTGTCCTTTTGTAAATGACAGGCCCTGAAAAAAAAAGGTAAAACAAAAAGAAGGTTAGAGAGAAGGAAAATGACCCACCCTGCTAGCATTCAAGCAGACCTCACATGAGAGCAGCTCACATTTCACTGGAATAAATGCAGAGAGATAAAAAGCAGGGGAACGTTTCGAGGGTGGACAGATGTTTGTGTGGGTGAGACCTGCCTCAGCGTAGACCCAAAATGGCACACAAGTCAAATGTATTGATCAGCCACACAGACAGAGCTAATTAGTTCTTTTGTTTGCATCATTAGCAGGCAGTTATTTTGTACAGCTGTGTGTGACCTGAATAAAGGGAAAAGAGTGCCATAGAGGTGGGAGCATAGACTCAGCTTTGAACTTTTATAAACGCATCACTTTTATAAACATATGACATCATTCTATAGTGCTGCAGCCCTGGTGAGCCCACTGCTGTTCAGAGATAAACCGCACGGACATTACAAGAAATGACTGTTTTCTAACCAATCACACCACTCCAGAGAACGCAGCTCTGAGGTGAAGGTAAGGCGAAGGAGATTGAGACCTCCAGCTCAAACACAAACTTTACTGAGAGGTGTGTAAATACGACACACTACGTGCAATTCCCCCTCAGTCCGGGATCCGCCCCTTGTCTGGGGAGGCGTCGTCCTGGTGTCACGATCGCCCCCGCGGTACGTGCTGTTCCAGACAGCGAGGCGAGACAGCTGAAATCTCCCAGGGTCTGACCGCCAGTGTTCTAAGGCTATCCTAATTCTCCATCCCGCTTCCAAGCGGCCGGCCCCTGTGCCCTCCGAACAGGACTAGCAGAGCGAGTCAGAACATCTGCTATTGGCTTTAACAGTAGTGTGTTCCCGAGGCTGTGTGTGTGGCAGTGAACATAATAATGCCTCTCATTGTGTTAAGACATATTTATTTATTTACATTTCATTTTTAGAAAGCGTGTTATTCCTTTTTTCTTCCCTACCCCTGTGGAATTTTCCTTGTCATTGTCGCTCTTGATTTGAGGGAGTACGCCAGAGTCTGCTGTAAGAATGAGAGTTTTGTGAAATATGATACACAAACTTGATTTTGTTAGAGTGTCTTCAGCCACAGTCTGCTAAGCTGAATTCAAATACATGTTGTACATACTGAAGGCAGTAGCCAACCTGAATTTGAGCTGGATTTAGGCTTGTGTAAGATTGAACTGATCCCAAATCAGTGAGTAATAAAACCAACCTTAGTGCTAGAGTCGGAAGGTTTCTGCTGTCGCTGATCTCAGATCAGCACATACCCCCCCCAAAAGCGATAGTGGGTAGGCTTCTGGAAGAGTTGATCTCAGATCAGTGAATAACAGAAGGATCCTCCAAAGCGATAGTGGGTAGGCTTCTGGAAGAGCTGATCTCAGATCAGCAAATAACAGGGAGCCACCCTGAGCCACGGTGGGTGGGTTTCTGGGAGAGACGGTGGAGATCAGAGGCTTGTGGGGCTCCAGGGACGGACCCCCCCTCGCTGTAACGGCAGTCATTACTCACTTGCTGATGGGCCTGTGTGCTTCAGGAGCTGGGGGAGCTTGGGGGGTCTCAGAAGCTTGGCATTTACATTTATTTATGTTGGATGCCGCAGCAGCGAAGGGAAATAAAGAATGCAATCGTCCTGTCCTCTCCCAGTTGTTATTTGCAGCATATTAGCATGCCTTCGTTTATGTCGACAGTAAATGTGAAAGCCATGGAGGAGGGGTATATGGAAGACATCTTTACTTTGGTTCTCATGTATGCTTCCTTCTTGTCACCATTTTGGTCTCACAGAACTCTCAAATCTCTAAACTGGAATGTTAAGGTTTTTCAGTTTCTGAAGCGCAACATTGTTTGCCCCCGGTAGGTAAAACAGGTTAAAATGAAGCGGAGCAACAGCAGGCTCGTGCCATAGAGGCCCATGTTTTCGGTTCAGCCTTGAAGCCTTGCATTACTGACTATAGCCTGGAGGTCATCATTCGCAACAAATGGCTCAGCCTTGATGGTCAAAGTCATCAGTCTGATTGCTCTCTGGTGACCACTTCTGGCCAATGGGTGTACTGCAGATGTGTGCATCTGCAGTGTATTAAGAAACAAGGGTCAGCTGAATGTGAATTGCAGGTGTGAAGAGAGGGGAACGGGATGATGAGGTAATATAGCCGGTGGAGCGTGGTAAAGACAACAGTCTTAACGGACATAAAGCCGCAGCCAGTTCCCATGGGGAGCGATTTGTTTGCCGTTAAGCACCTGCAGCGCACTCTCCAAAGCCTGTGCTGTAAGGTACCATTTCCCCACGATCAGGAGAGCTCCTATTTTACGATTCAAGCCACTGTGGACGATCCACATGATGCATAAAAATGCGGATCTGCATAAAAACATGAAAGCGTGCTTTGCTGATTAGTGTGTATGAAGCCCGCAGATACAATTGAAGCTCCCTCTAATGTATAATTAATACAACAACGTGTTTATTTATGGCGGGAAAAGAGGACTGGAGGGGGGATTCTGGGTAGGAGAATTGGCCCACATACAAACCTCATTAGCACAGGCGTGGGGGAGGTGGTAGGGGTCTGGTGCGCTATGGGTGGGGTTGGCAAGAGAGTTGACCGCCACTGCCCTACATGAGGTTTAAACACCCACTTGACTCATTTTATAGCTGCTAATTTCAGGTCCTGTAGTTTGACAATGGTGTTGTACCGCTATCTTAATAATGGACATTTCACTGAAAGCTTGAGTATTTTGTCGGCAGAAATCGATTTTCCTTACTTTCTCCCTAAAAAGAAATCCTGTGTGCTGCGCAGTGTTTTTGCTTATTTCCCAGATTTGATGTTGCCAGCCTAAGATCATGTGCATGAAGTTGATGAGAAAATGAGGGGTGGCCTTCCTTTTCCAACTAGTTTGTGAACTACTCCATCACCACTCCATCACCACTCTGTGCCAGTTTCATTAGAGTCAGGAGGTGAGCTTAGCTAGAGGTGGCTTTGAAGTCAACTGGTGAGACTCTTAATGGCGCACCCGAGGCTTTAATCCTTACCCTCCAGTCCCAGCTCTTTGACAAATACTAAAGCTCGCCCCACAGCTATAAGCGAATGTGGTGTGATGACCGTGAATTATGGAAATGTACACCTCAAAAAGGGGCCCAGCGATTGAAATTCCTCCTCTTTGATATTGTCATCAGGCCAGAGAGAAGAGGGAGCTGGCAGAGAAAGGACCTCTCTGCTCTTAACGAGCTTAATGCCTGGGTCGAAGGAGATTGGTAGGGTTGTGGGGGTAGGTACGATTGAGAAGCGGTCCCTTTTTATAATTCTGCTCAGTAGAGACTTTGATGGAGTTTTGAATTTCAAATTCATTCCATTCCAGTGGCTCAGTCAACAAGCAGAAGGCAGGCATGTAATTAACCTGTTGGTCAGTATTCATTCCCACACTGAGCCGGCTGGAGGAGGATGGCCTCCCCCTCTTGAATCTGGTTCCTCCCAGAGCATCTTCCTTTCCACCTGTACTCTCTCAAACGGGGCTTCAGGCCTGGGTCTCCTGTGGATGCATATTGTGGTGGAATGCTCCATACAAATGAGCTTCACGATATGAAGAACATCTGTGGCAACAGGTACCGTGCTGTGTCCAGAGAGCTGTCCAACAGATTTGCACCATGTCCTCATACCAAGTGTTTTGAGTTTGGAGAAAACCATACCGTACATCCGGCCACATGTATGTCCTCATATATTTGGCCTATTCTACTCTGCTCTACCTCGCACACTCGCGTAAAGTGCAGGCTCTAGAATGTGTTATTGAGTTAAGTTCTCTGAACTGTGGTGCATATTCATATTTGCATACGCGTGAGTGGCCCAGTACTTGTGAACCGATGGCACTGTTCGCCAGTGCATAAGACAGCCACCCACACTGGTGTGTAATCCACCCTCTCTGCGCTTTTCTGTGTGGAAAAAACACCCTGTTTTTCTCAACATATGGGTTAAACTACTAAAAAGAAGGACCGTGGGCTGGGACTGTGCGCTCTCCAAGGCCAGTGTCAACGCCTGATTGGACGGTGACTAATCCTTTCCCATGGAAGGAGCAGCCGCGATTCCACCTCTCTGTCCGCCAAGAACATCCCTGCATAACCAGCGAGGGACTGAATCCCATTCCTCACAGGCCCTTTGGGAACACGGCGGCATCACTGTTTTTGTCTCAGAAGAATGATCGCTTGTTTTCTCTCGGTTCTCTTTCCTCTGGTTTTTGGACAGCGAAGTGCTGATTTGATTATTTTCTGGTGTAAAAAAAAAAAAGAGAGACTTTGTCCTTTTCGTCCGCTGTGCTGACATTCTGTGCGTCCAATTACTGCATGTTGAAGCATGGCTGGCCGCTTTTTAAATCCGGAACCTTTTGCACCATGAACCGGGTGTGTCAGAAGTTCTGATGTTGTTTGTGGGGTAGACAATGTTGCCTTGTTAAGCTGCAGAAAAAAAAACATCTAAATGTGAAAGGGTGCAGCATGTTTGGAGGATGGAAAGGAGGCAAAAGCATTTGCATGTATTTCCATGAAGCAAAATAAGGCACCAACAGTTTTGCAGCTTCAACTGAAGTTCCAGAATGGACCAACAAAGTACCCTATGACCCTGTAGTATGGAGGATAAAGTATATAATATGTAGTAAAAAGCATCTGTAAACTGTGCTTAATGCAGATTCTTAATATGGGCATGAGTTGGATGAGCCTGTGTTAACAACAAGCTGTAAACGGCTGGCAAGGTAGTCATCGTAAAATCGAGTTTTTAAAGAGGTGAAAGACGTGGCACATCTGTGCTGGTTTACAGGTTACGGTCAGCGGGTTTTAATTTTTGCCTCCGATAAAGATCTGTTTCTGTCGGTCTCTGATTGGTGCCAGCATGTTGTTGAAACTAGGAGGCCATGCGTTACGGGCTGAGGCGGTGTCTCGGGTTTATTCTCCATGGAGATCCTGTCGCCTCTCGCCTGAAGCATCCCTCTCTGCCCTTTCATGGGTCTGTAGACGGGGGGGAAAAGCTTCAGAGACGGCTGTGTTCATTAAAACATGATCTGTGCTCCGTCAGCCTTGAAATGGCAACCGCCAAGTACCAACTTTCTCCCAGAACCCAAAACCTAGGCATGCCATAAACAAAAGAAGAAAAGAAGAAAAAGGAAGTTGGCGGAATTAGTGTGAGAGAGAAGAGGGAGGGTGGAACACACAGACTGTTGCCTGAACGCCTCATCTCAAAGCAAAGAGAAGAGAAGAAAGGCTTCTTTCTTTAAAGCGCGAGTAGTTAATCATCGCTGCGAGGCAGCCGACAGCGGCCCCACAGGGGGCCGTTGTGTGAGCGAGTTGGACGGCCCTGCCGAGAGAGACATTAATACAGATCCCCAAGTTGGGCTGCCGCTTGTTTCTGTTCGTTACCGTTTTTTAATTTCTCTCATACTTCCACCTCTCACGTCGCATTTGAGGAACGCATAATTTCAGCATCGCACCTTATTAATCAAGCTTTTATTTTTTTTTTTTTAAACTTGAGTTTTAGTGACACTTTCAAAGACACATGGAATATTCTAAAGAATATGAGCACTTTTTGGGTAATGAGTAAAACTGGTCGTTCTGTTGGCCCGTTTTGGTTATTACCTGCAGCCCTGAGCAAGATAGCCAGCCTCATCTGAGCATGCTCAGTGTGCCTGCAGGCTCTTATTGTAGCCTGATTCCACTAATCTGGGCTGTGATTCGAGATCCTGATGAGTAAAGTGATCAGTGTTGGATTATAACAAAAGCCTGCACCTCTCAGATAAAGTGGGATACCCCTGTTTTACAGACTTTCCAGCATCAGATCCCAGAAACCTGGTTTGGGGCTGTTAACATCTTTCAAATTTGTCATTAAGTGCAACACAAGCATGCATTGTGGACCACCAGGACCGAGGACCCCTGCTGCAAGTATAGGTGGCTGTGCTAAAAATGCCTGTAGTGTTGTACTACAAAATGATGGTCAGGAATAGAGAGGAAATCCTAGTCTATAATCCTAGTCTGTACCACTGCATTTAAATGTCAGGCATACTTGGGCTAAAAGAGCTCGTCTCAGTTTATTCCCAAATTCTTTGGCTTAGGACTTTAATCATGGACCATTATGTGGCCCATCAAGTTTAAACTATAAGCTGTGTCAGGGGTGGCCAATCCCACTCCTACAGATCCACTGGGTCAGCTGGAATTTCACATGAAGGCAGTAGATTACACAGTTAACTCACACAATCTGGTTCCTGGAGCCTGATTTTGAGGCTGACCATCAGAAACCAGGACTCCCTGTATCTCTCCAGGACTATGGTAAAAACACATACCATATACATACACATACGGAATGTAGATACCAAAGCTGATTGGCTGTTCTTTTGTCTCATTCTCATCTTTTCATCTCAGATTCAAAAACATGCCTGAAGTCTTCAATATGCCTGAAGTGCAAAGCACAGATAACAAATTTTATGGTACTGTTTCCATTCATCTGCAGGGCACGCTGTACATGCTGCCATGATATACTTGATTTAGAGACCGTTGAAAAAATAATGAGGAATGACTTTGGACACTTAATTGGTTCCAGCTTAGCAAAAGGAGTCTAAAGGGGAAATTTAATTGAGGATTAAATTCATAAAAGAGTTTAAAAAGGTGAACGACAAAAGATTTAGTTTGAGATGGCTTATTCGGTCATGTAGAAGAGACAGAGACTCTTAGAGTTTTTAAGACCAGGCTTTACACAGAGCCAAATGTCCTCTGGATTGTAGGTAAACTGTGAGCTTAGTTGGGTTCTTCTTTTTGTGTCCCGTTTACTCAGGTGTCTCCATGTTTGTGTTCTCTACCTGTGTCCCTCCAGGTACATCTATGTCCCCGCAGGTGGCTCTCACCATGGGGCTCTGTGGAAGATGGTCTCCACGGCGCTGGCGTTCGGCTTTGTGTGTTACTGGCACGGTGGCCATGACTACCTGCAGAACTGGGCTCTGATGAACTGGCTTGGGGTGACGGTGGAGAACGGACTGAGGACCTTCCTCTTCTCCCCACGGGTTTATCCACATATTGTAAGAACATTAACACATTTTTTCACATGACAACCAATTCAGCTTTCCCTCCTTTCCACACTGCCTTTCCTTTTCTGTCAGAGGAGCTCGAAGTCAGCGTTTGATCAGTTCATGAATGTTGCAGTTTACCATTCAACCAGCAGAGGCCGCTAGATAGCAGTGAGGCTGAGGAATTTAAAGCATATTTACGCCTATTATTCTCCAGTGTGGCCGAGGCATTGTTTGCCCTGTCATTATGGACTCTGCCCATGGAAAGTGATGCTGCAGCTGGGGCTGTAACAGCCAGCTACAGGGCTCACAGCATGCCTCCATCACGAGATACACCTGGAGCCCCTGCATCCCCATTCAGGCATTCACCTGGCTGCTGTCCGAGGTCCTGCAGACAGCAGGTGAAGAGGAGGAGGAGGAGCCGCCCCTCTGCTGCTCCTCCCCCTCCACCCCTCCCGGAGTCACAATGTGCTAACCGTAGCAGTGGTAACCCACGACTGATAACACTGCAGGCGCCGCTTCCGACTCCGTCATCAATAACGCTGACAGGCCAAGCTCTGCGCCAGCACGCGGCTTGCATTTAACAGTTACATAATGATTTTTGGGGATGCCAGGACGCCACACTGTAACTACTCAACAGTCTCATTAAACACCCCGGGGGAGTACTGGGGGGGCGGGGGAATTCTGCCAATTCCCCAACAGAATTCAGTTGCTTACGTGCCATACTTGCATGCCGTCGAAATTCTTGCAGATTTATGTCAGTTTCAGAAGAGCCTTCACCCGTTTTCTTTTGCCAGTGATCTTCCTTCTTATGTAGGCTTGTTGGTTTGTTGGATTGGCATTGTCTTGGGGAATGGCCAGAGCTTCTCCATCACAGACCTTACGCTAATGCAGGTGCAAATCCTGCTGCGAGTTTGCTTGTCACAAAGAGTGATGTCACAAGCATTTTTTTTTCTTTGCCGTAAACACAACCCGATGCTCAGTCCCGAGTCTCACTGCGATTCTGCCCGCTGTAGACTTATGCTAATGCAATCATCACTGTACACAAGTGGGGAGCCCTCGAGGCCTGCTTTAGCGCTGGCGATGGACAAACACTTCCTGCGGAGTCAGGGGGAGCTGTGTGCTAGTGTTTCTGATAGGATGGAAACGGGCTGAGCCAGAAGGGCCTACAGGTGGATCAGCGAGTCAAGTCACCTGTTTGTGCCGCAACTGGAGATCCTGCACCTCGGTGTTAGAGTCCCTGCCACGCCTCACAGATCATCCAACACCTGGCTCGGCCCTGCCAGGGAATAACAAGCAGTTAAGGTAACTGAAATTCCCTGCTCTCTAGCACCCTCCCCTGGCCTTCTGGGTTCCTGAACGATTTGTTAAGTGTCCATCCAACAGCACAGGCAGTATGTGATTGTTGTGACATCTTCAGCGTGAAAAAGTAGTTTGGGCCGGTCATAATTTGAATTGGTGGAGGCGGGTGTGTGGCTTCCTGTTTTTGAATAAGAGAGAGCTGGTGAGGTGGTAGTGCAGATAGAATTGTAGGTTAGATTATTTGGGGAAAAGGGAAAGAAAATCTCAATTGTGATAATGTCCAATCACAGATTAGGGTGAATCCACCTAGCCCAGTTATGAGCAACATATACCTTCCTCCATCGGTTTGTCTTTCAGATGAGACATTAAACCAAGGGCCTGGCCCACTGAGGTCATGAAATATCCCTCGAAATTTATCACAGAATATAAGGGGTTCCCCAGTGTCCTGGAAAATCCCAGTCAACTGGGTCTCTTTACCAGATACCTGATCACCCGACCATCCTCCAGTACATCAACTCTTGATGTACTCTTCATCCTTCTTCACCTCAGGCTGACATGGGGTCAGCACTCTGGGACAAAATGGCTGCTGTGGATCCAGCCCAAAAGCCTCACCATGAAGCACTCTGAGATCATGAGACAAAAAGCGCAGTGTAAATGCAGTCCATTACTGCATTCGGGTCCACACGAGTGTGTGTATTCATCTGGAATTTAATAATTCATCCGTTCCCTTCTCTCAGAGTTGAGCAAGAAGGGCGGAGTGCAGCTCTCAGCATGATCAATGTTGCTTTCAGGAGTTTTCAGGGTTTTTTTCCCTCCTGCTTTCGCTGTTTGTTTTGAAATATGCAGTGTCCGAGCCCGTCAGTGTTCCCTCTCCACTAAAATCGGGGGTGGTGTCAGAATGCGCTCGCTACAGTCAGGAAAGACGAGTGCATTCTGGGCCCATTGATTCCCCAAAACCTCAGAGCCTTTGAGAAGTGCGACTCTGCATGTTTTGTGCTTTGATATCTGTTAAATACTGTAGCTGTCAGCTCTCAGGCTGAAACACTATCCACATCACAGTACGGGGGAATGGCTCAACGGGTCCACCTTATCCACCGTTACAGGATTGCTGAATAAGGGTTTTATCTTCATTTGACCATTAGAAACCCTACAATCATTCCCCTGAAGACCAAAAGCCTGACAAATCTGGAAAAAACTGGAGTCCAAGAATACATTTATTTAATTTGGAAATTTAAACTTTCTCAAATGTAACTGTTTTCACAAACTGTTTCCTGATGTCACAAAATAGTGCTGCGATTCAGTGTTGAAAAACGTTGCATTTACTAACTCATATTTTCAGAATAAATGTGCTGTTAATGTGAAGGTGAAAAGGCAGGCCTGAGTGACAGCGTTGCGACTGACGGCTGCTGTCCCTTCTGCAGGAGCGCTGGCTCTCTGCGGCCATGAGGAGGCGCTGTCAGGCCTTCCTCTCGGCCTTCTCCACTGCCATGCTCATCCTCTCCAACCTCATCTTCCTGGGAGGGAATCACGTCGGCAGAATCTTCTGGAAGAGGGTTTTCGTCCAAGGTCAGTCACTTAATTCACATGTGTTTTAACACTTTCGTCCAAGGTCAGTCACTTGTGTATTATCTGCCATGCTCTTTGGGTCTAATTTATCTAGCAGTTCAACACATAAATTTACATGTGTTTTAACACCGCCTCCTGTTTTCCGTCCCCAAACTGAGCTTGGCGGCCTGTAGCAGCGACCTTCTCCCAGCGTCTCAAAAAGGGGAAGCCATGATCACATGACTCTTCTAAGTCACGTAATGATTGGCCCTCGTGCAGAATTTGGCCAGGTGATTTTGGCTAAATCATGAAATGTGAATTTAAAGTAAAAGTTTGTATCACACTCAAAATCCATTCATGATGGGAAGGGTACATCAAAAGAATATTGTAAATATTAACTTCTTAATCACCTCAAAAAAAAAAAAAAACGGTTTAAATTTACAACTCGTGTTACTGCTTTGGAATGAGTCTCAGTGACTTTAAATCAAGCACCCGGGCTTGAGTCTGTCCTTTGCATTTGGAGATACTGTGTTGCACCATACAGAAAATAACTGTCGAAATAGTTTGTTAAATTTAGGATGTAGGTATGATTTAGGAGTGAGCTCTTTTTTTTTTTTTAGTGGATTTGTCAGCTCTTACATTGCGTTTTACTGAGCGCGCTCCGTTCGTCTGATCCTGTCACAAAGCCACTCATCCACATCTGTTCTCTTAATCTCCGGCTTCTGTGGAGTGAATGACAATTAATGTGCTTCATTAAAGCCCTTGACTGAAATACCTAATTCCCAGTTATGATTTAACAGACAGCCGCGCTGCTCAAACCTGATGATATCCTGAAGTTGTGTCCCGCGGGGCTGGAAGTCGGCCGACGCCTGAGCGGTTTGATGGGGCTGAATCCTCTGTATGCTCCTCCTGTTTGGTTGTGAAACTGAGTGTGAAACTCTCAAACGGCCTGAGCATTATGTGTGTCCTTTCTGTGTGTCACAGAGGATGTTTTCGTGAAGTTTGAGGAAGCCAGGCTGGCTATTTCTGAAATTATAAATTGATGAAAAGCATACAGTTAGGGACATTGGTAGGGACATTGGTATTTTTTGTGTGCCTACTTTCTCTCCTCCTCACTGTCTGTCCCTCTGTCTCCTCCTCTCTGTCTCTGTCTCCTCTCTGTCTGTCCCTCTGTCTCCTCCTCTCTGTCTCCTCCTCTCTGTCTCCTCTCTGTCTGTCCCTCTGTCTCTGTCTCCTCCTCACTGTCTGTCTGTCCCTCTGTCTCCTCCTCTCTGTCTGTCCCTCTGTCTCCTCCTCTCTGTCTCCTCCTCACTGTCTGTCCTCTGTCTCTCTCCTCTCTGTCTCCTCTCCTCCTCACTGTCTGTCCCTCTGTCTCCTCCTCACTGTCTGTCCCTCTGTCTCTGTCTCCCTCTGTCTCCTCTGTCTGTCCCTCTCTCTCTGTCTCCTCCTCACTGTCTGTCCCTCTGTCTCCTCCTCACTGTCTCCTCCTCACCCTCTGTCTCCTCCTCTCTGTCTCCTCCTCACTGTCTGTCCCTCTGTCTCCTCCTCTCTGTCTGTCCCTCTGTCTCCTCCTCTCTGTCTCCTCCTCACTGTCTGTCCCTCTGTCTCCTCCTCTCTGTCTGTCTCCTCCTCACTGTCTGTCCCTCTGTCTCCTCCTCTCTGTCTCTCTCACTGTCTGTCCCTCTGTCTCCTCCTCTCTGTCTCCTCCTCACTGTCTGTCCCTCTGTCTCCTCCTCTCTGTCTCCTCCTCACTGTCTGTCCCTCTGTCTCCTCCTCTCTGTCTCCTCCTCTCTGTCTGTCCCTCTGTCTCCTCCTCTCTGTCTCCTCCTCACTGTCTGTCCCTCTGTCTTCTCCTCACTGTCTGTCCCTCTGTCTCTCCTCCTCCCTCTGTCTCCTCCTCACTGTCTGTCTGTCTGTCCCTCTGTCTCCTCCTCTCTGTCTCCTCCTCTCTGTCTGTCCCTGTCTGTCCCTCTGTCTCCTCACTGTCTGTCCCTCTGTCTCCTCCTCTCTGTCTCCTCCTCTCTGTCTCTCTCACTGTCTCTCTCCTTCTCCAAATTCAAATTCAAAGAGTGCTTTATTGGCATGACAAAAATGGTTTGCAAAGCACAGTAAACAAGTTCGGAAACGTTTTAAAAATTAATGTCAACAAAAGTCTCTTTCTGTTGCTCTCTCTCTCTCTCTCTCTCTTTCTCCCTCTTGCTCTTTACCTTTCTCTCCCTGCTGTGTTCAGCTCCTCTCCCCATGGACCCCTCTACCCTCCTCCCAGAGTGCAGTAGGAAATGATTATCCAAAAATTTTGTCTCAGTTTGGTGTAGCCCTTTAGTCCCTTTTAGAGAAGACCGTTCTCCTATTTCCTCCCCTTTGAGATTCACCTGTGGTGTAGGTTTAGCGCTCTGGGTGACGGGGGCTTTTGCAAAGACAGCATCCGCGTGTTGGTTGAGCCCGGTGAGCTGTCTCTGGATGGATGTGGATGGGGGGAGCAGGTATTGACTGTGTTTCTGTGAGAGTCTTTGGGCGGTAGGTCAGTGTCTATACCCTGTAGCACGCAGGGGGCCAAGACACTGAGGAAGACCTTTTGTTGGGGGGCAAAGGACGGTCGCATCACAGAGCTAAATTAAGACACTCTTCTGACAGACTATTGACTTCCCCTGCGTTCCCTGCTGGCTGAAGTATCAGTCCGTTTCCAGAGCTAAACCTTCTGCAGTTTTCAAAAAAAAAAATTTTTTTTTTTTTTTATTTGAAGTGGTGACTTTGATCGTCGCAACACTCGTAAAAGACAGATTGCGAAGGTTCACTAGTCCAAGGCACACAATTTTTATTGAGAGGATTGTATTTAAAATGAGAGATGTAATTTCTCAGTAAGAAAGATGAGTCTTCTCCTTATTGGTCTTACCTTTTTTCATTCCTGTACCCTTGTTTTCCGGAAAGCTTCTTTTTTTTTTTTTTTTTTTTTACTGAGACGTCATACAGAAAAAGTGTCATAGTCCTCCAGTCCCGTTCTTTGATTATCGCTCACATCCTGGAAGAACGACATGTTTGTTTTAACTCCAGATTGCACACACATCCAGTTCAGGCTGGTTCTGCTCTGTTTCTTCACCTCCAGCAATCCCACAATCCCTCTCTTTGTGAAGGTGTAATCCTGTTGGATGGCCCTCTCTCTGTGGTGCAGGCTGGGCTCTTTGTTTCAGCACATCAAAGCTGAGACACAGGCTGAGCCAACTGAAAGGGCCCGGTTTGCCCCCGCTATACATGGATTACTGCTGAGGTTCAGTTGTTTGTGCCAGGGTGTACAAAAATATGTATGGCCATCTCATACGACCCCAAAGACAGGAGGTGCATTCAGTGCCCATTCTAGCTCCCAACCATGGGACGGGGTTAATTACTGGGTCATAACTTATAGTATATCCTCAGTTTCTGAAGCTATTGCAGGTGCAATTCACCGCACTGCTTTTAGAAAATGCTGTGTGTGTGTGTATGCGCCTGTGTGTGTGTGGTGTGTGCACACGTGTGTGTGGTGTGTGCACACACGTGCATGTATGTATATATATGTCTGTAAGCACACGCACAACCAAGCACACGTCAAGTAAGATGAAATTAAAACCCAGCCTGAAAGATTTATACGTCTGTCTCGCTTGTATTTCTAATTCATTAGAGTGGTTTTATTTCAAGTTTGTCATCTCACGTCCTGTGTGAGGATGAATTAGCTGTCCAGACTGAGGATCCTCCATTAATTTAACCACAACTGATTTCGGAGCTGCAGGAAGACTGAAAGTGGTAGAGTTTTACACCCATTTTGCGGCACTGCTGTCTGTGTAAAGCACATATGAGCTGTGCTAACAGCGCGGAACACAGAGGCGAACAAACGTGTTCGGTGCCGTTGGTCCATGTGTAAGGATCCTCATGCAACGAAACCGAAGTCATGTTGAATATGATTTGTTACCGGCACAGGTAAAGGTGAACAGACGCATACTGTCTATATGGTGTGTGTGTGTGCATGTGTGTGCGCATGCATGTGTTTATTCTCCGCGTTTGTTCTATCCTATTTGCCTGTTTGTTCGTCTGCCTTGTTTGGTATCGCTGTGCTGATATCATTATTTCTTCTGAAGTGCCTCTCTCTATTCTCATTAGAGGAGCGCTGTCTCTATTGACCTAGAGGCAGGTGTTTAAGTAATACACGGCTAAAGGCTAACAGCGGCCTTGGCTGTCTGTTCCCACGGCAGCCTGCACCCTCACTCAGAGCTAGCACGATAGCGCTCGTTAGCGCTTCTCTGTTAGCGTTCCCTGCAGAAGCTGCTCAGACTCGCTGTTTCGGGTCTGTTGGGTCGCGGCCAGAACATACTCACACAAGTCTCACGCATACTCAGAGGTCAATCTGTGCAGTGGTGCACATTTCCATAAACTTTAACCAAACTTTACCAAAACATTTGGCGCCCTCCCCACTTTTCTCTTCCACTCGGTCAAAGCGAAGGTTATTACTTTTGTATTGAGTTAGAACTACACTGACCAGAATGCTGTGTTACAGGAAGCAGAAGCCAACCCCCTGTGTAGCCCTGACGTTGTCTCTTTGGCATGTCACCTGTTTTGACCAGTCAAAGACGCCTTAAGAGGCAGTCAGTTTGCCAAGGAACTAGAAGTGAAGGAAGTGGTACGTTCATGACTTGTCTCTCAATCCAAAATATTAATTTGTGAAGGCATAATGAAGCTTGTGAAATTCTGGGCCAAGCGCTTTGAGAACTGAGGGGACTGCGATGAAAAATAATGTTCTTGTAAGTCTTTGTTGTTGCTGTAATAAATGTTGTATTGCGTTGTGGATAATTATCGACTGTCCCTCAAAGTAAATGAGTGTCATGACAGTGAGGGCTGTTTGCCTGGACATAAGAGCTCATCAGACGATTCACTTCGGTGCAGTAAAACAAGCTTCCCACTCACACCATTTAAAAGCCTCTATTAAAACACAATCAGCTAGATTCAGTCAAATGCGCTTAGTGTCTTTGTGGGTATATACTGTTTGTATTTTGAAACAAACAGCACACCTTTTAAATGGCATATTTGGTGGTGCTGTGTGAAGTCTGTTTTGATTTGAATCCGAATTGACTGATTGAATATGCCCTTAAATTGGCTTGATCAGGTCTAAAGTGTGTTGGATTGAATCCCGCCCATAATGTGTGAATGTGGTAACTGCAGCTCTTTGGATTGTTTGCTCTGATCGGAGGCTGGAGGGAGGCAGTGGGTGTTGGGGGTGTGGATGGGGGGCTGCAGCACCTGCATGCTGAGGAGCTGCGGTGCTGGCAGGGCCTGAAGGCTGCGGCTGTCCTGCCCACCATCACTCGCTGACATTCGCCACCAAGGGCTGGGAGACGGCTCCGCCCGTGAAGCCCCTCCCCCATGTCTTTCTCTCTGTCACTCTCTCTCATTCCCCATCTCTCACTCTCTCTCTCTGTCACTCTCTCTCCTTCCTCATCTCTCTCTCTCTCTCTCTGTCACTCTCTCCTTCCCCATCTCTCTCTCTCTGTCACTCTCTCTCTCCCCATCTCTCTCTCTCTGTCACTCTCTCTCTCCCCATCTCTCTCTGTCACTCTTTTTCTCCCCATCTCTCTCTCTCTCTCCCCCCTCTCTCTCTCTCTCTGTCACTCTCTCTCCCTCACCATCTCTCTCTCTGTCACTGTCACTCCTTCCCCATCTCTTCCTCTCCCATATCTCTATCTCAAACTCTTTTTCCTTCTCCCTCTTTCCTTTCTTTCTTCTCTCTGCCTCTCTCACTCTCTCTCTGTCTGTCTCTCTCACTGTATCTTGTATTCTCATGTGCTTGCTCTCTCACTGTCACTCCCTCTCTCCCCCCACCCCTCTCTCTCTCTCTCTTTTGCAGGAGTTACTGTCTGTGAGCTGTGGCTGGGTTGCAGATTTGAGCAGACAGCTGCAATTCCACATCTCTCCTCCTTGCTCCCTCTCCTTCTCTGTCCCTCTCTCTCCTCCTCGCTCCCTCTCCTTCTCTGTCCCTCTCTCTCCTCCTCGCTCCCTCTCCTTCTCTGTCCCTCTCTCTCCTCCTTGCTCCCTCTCCTTCTCTGTCCCTCTCTCTTGCTCTCTCCCTCTGTTTATCTCCACCTGTGCCTCTGTGTTTCTCAGTCTGTCTCACAGAGTTTTATTTGGCCAAAAAGGTTAAAATGGGAGGTGCCCAGTAACACCAATTTGAGTAAATCCTTGTGTTTTTTTTTGTTTTGTTTTTTTTGTGAAGAGCAAAACCATTTGATTGGCTGAAGCAAGTCAAGTGATTGAAGCTAATTGTAGCTCCACCCAACCCTGATGTCAGGATGCCTTAGCCACCCCGTCACTAACTGTTTCGACTCTCTGGCTTGTTGGCGTAGTGTGCCTTTTATCTGTGGAAAAAAATGTGACATTTCATGAGTGCGAGCTTCCTGCCAGAACCAATCAGCTTGTGTGATCTAGGGGGTGGTCTGCTGTAATGTGCCACGTTGCCATGACAGTGTACAGCAACCTCCTGACCGTGGCGTGCACAAGTCGTGAAGGTCAAGTTAGGAGTCAAGAGTTCACTGTCTGACCTATTAGAGGAGACAGGAAGAATATCACCTCTCATCTCCTGCTGTCTGACATATGGCCCCAAGATTCAATCAAACACTGACACAGTAGACTCTGGGCAAGAGTTTAGCCTTTTATGGGCATGTGCATTTCTGTCAAAATGTACCTCACTTTACATCATTTTCTTCAGGAATGGTATATTTTATTGAAGCCATTCAAACGTTTTCTTTGAAATTTGTTATTTTCATTTTAAAACAGAATAGCCCCTAAATGCCCTTAAAGAGATTAAAATATAACCCAGAGTCTATTTCAGTTTCAGTCTCTATTTCAGTCTCATTCAACTAATATGCCAGGCACTGAAAATGTGCACCACTGAGTGATATAGGGCATGTAGACCCGGCTTCTTTCAGTTTGCTTAGTTGGATTGTCAGCTTTGTCTAATAACTGCTTGGTGCGTTTTGGTTCTGGAAGCAAAAAAACACCGCATTAATTATCGGAAGCTTTCAGATTAATTGATGCATATTATTTCGATCAACCCCACAAGAGGTCACACAGTTGGGCGTAGTGTGTCCCAGGGAGGGAGGGATGCAATCCACAGGTCCATGTCTAAGCACTCACCAGCAACCTGTACTGGTCAGTGTAGCACAACTGTTTTTAAAGCTTTAGCACTCTTTTTTTCCTCTCTCGGTTCTGTTGAATTCACAGTTTGCACTTATTGTGTAGTAATATCTCTGCTCTCCTTATTGGGACTAAAATGGCTCTGCCCGGTTATTTCCTCAAAAAGCGTTAAGAAGCACTAAAATGATCTTAACTTGTATTGGAAAAAAACTTATATGGACTCCAAGACAGCTTCAGTTTCCCTTTATTATTTTTCTAGATTGTTTTACATTTTAATGTTCGGTTTTGGAACGATTTATGGATTTGGATGATTTATATTTTTCCCCCAAGCTTTTAAAGGTGTAATTTATGGGAGCCGTTCAGTCACTCTGCTCATCTCAGGGACATTGTAATTAAGAAGAAAAACCTTTTCAAATTAAAAGCATAAACCATACACCATGTACTCACTGGAATTAGGAAAGTACATTTCTGAAATATGATGGAGCTGTAATGTAATATTGTTAAAATGGCAGTACAAGGCAAATGAAATATTGTCTTTCTGTTACTGCACTGATCTGTTGATGTATTCATTGCAGAGACTCTGACCTGTGGATAAACCTGTCCCTCCACTGTCTTTCCGACTGGCCTATCCTACTTCTCAAGCCTGGTTCCTCCCAGGCTTTCTTCCTATCGGCTGCACATGAGGGAGTTTTCCTTGCCATTGTCGCCACAGGCTTGCTTTTGTGGGGGTTCACGTTGGGGTCTGCTGTAGCGCGTATTGTGGCAAATGTTTGCGAAGTGCGCTATACAAATAAAAGTTGATAGAGTCAGATCTTGAAGCAAAACTGTAGCGCTTGCCGATCGGTCACAGAACAGCTGGAAATTGGTCGATGGCCCATTAAAAATGAACAAACGTGACCCGGAAAAGCAGCTCAAATATTCTATAAATATATTTTCCTTGTTTCTTTTTTTACTTGATGTTCACTGAACCCAGAAACAACCTGTCTGTATGGAACATGAGCGATCAGAAATTCATTATGCTGTGTGGTTATGTTCTACAGGGTAATTACAGCTTTTATTCATTTTATTGAAGAAAAAGTTATTTTAACAGCACAGTAACAGTATTTTTTATTTTTTTTTTTGCAGATAAACCTATTAGGCACATTGATATATTAAATATTTAAACCCTCTGGACAATTATGCAAGAGAACCTGAGGGTAATACTTAAATATTAATAATAGTACAAGCAATGTCATGTCTGTCTCTTGATTTCCAGCTTCTGCTTCAGCTATCTGTGAGCAGGGAAATGTCACCCATTGTGGCTCTCTCATTGTCCCTAAACATTAAAGTGTAATCATTCAATATGTCACTTCACATATCGTGTCATGTATTGCTTGTGGCAGGGTCACTCTGAGAGCACATTGGACGTGTAGAATAATAGACCAGATCTGGGCCGAGCTTAAGCTTTCTGCAGACTCCACAGAGGTCATTTTGAATGCAAAGCCCCCCTCGTTTTACATTCGCGTGCCGGTCGTTTAGCAGATTCATTTTAATTCAAGGAGACTTATAGGAAGAGCATTAGTGAAATAGCATCAGGTCCTCGAGCCGTAAAATAATGTGAACGGTCGAACATTAATAGCTGCGGTTCAGTATATGTGGAGAGAAAGGGTTTTGTTTTATTTTCAGTATAAAGGGTTATTGTGGTAGCTAGTTTATCTGTATGGGAAGAGGGGAAGGGTAGCTCAGGAGGGGAGTAAGGTGGAGTCCGAAAAGGTGGAGATTTTTTGTCCATGGCAAAACAGAGATTTTTAGCCGTTTTAATTCAATTTTAATTTAAGGACACATAAGTTAGCCTTCCTGTCCCACATCGTCCTGCTCCCTTATAAACCTGGTGGTGCTGCTTTGCGGTTGCCGATAGCTTTTATGCGGGTGAGACTCAGAAGATTCGAAGAGACACCCAGGCCTGTGAACGTCATAAAAGGAAAGATTGGTGTGGCCCCTGTAATGGAGAGGCGGCCATTTTGGAGCACATGGAAGACTCTGACAGTGTACAGTTTTTATTAAAGCGTATGTGGGGACAGGCCCACAGACCTGCAGGATCACACCCCTCTAATGAGACACTGAGGGACACAGGAGGAGAGGAGATGGAGAGAGAAGAGTCGCTAGAGTGTCAGATGGCTGATTCCCCTCTGGCTCTTCTTCACCAGTCACTCTCAGGCTACACAGGTATCTCTGCTCCCATCTCTCTCTCAGGCTACACAGCTATCTCTGCTCCCCAGAATAGTGTATTTGTTGTCATGGCGTATTTGTAATGGTGTATTTTCAATACAGTGTTTGTAATGCCGTTTTTGTAATAGCGTTTTGCATGCCATTTTTGAATTGCAGTTTTTGTAATGGCATTTTTGCATGGAGTTTTTGTATTGCAGTTTTTGTAATGTCGTTTTGCATGGCGTTCTTGTATTGCAGTTTCTGTAATGTCGTTTTGCATGGCGTTTTTGTATTGCAGTTTCTGTAATGTCGTTTTGCATGGCGTTCTTGTATTGCAGTTTCTGTAATGTCGCTTTGCATGGCGTTTTTATATTGCAGTTTCTGTAATGTCGTTTTGCATGGCGTTCCTGTAATGGCGTTTCTGTAACGGCGCATTACTGAAATGGGGCAGATAATGAACCTGATGCAGTGGATAATGGGCCTTGGTAATCAGTCTGCACTGACCTTTCCGAATCCTTCAGCTCCAGATAAGCTTTATAACACAATGCGTTCTGTGTGCCACCGTTCCATATTTTTCTTTATAATGGTCAGTGAGTTTTAATGACAAACTCACCGAGCATTAATAATCTGCTTGTCTACAGAGCTCTGATTCCGGCTGGGGGGAAAAAACAATACCCAGGGTTATTATTGCAGACGGAATAGCTGATTATGTTTCTTATCACTCTTAAGGGCAATTAATTTTCCATTTCCTTTTTCATTACCAAGAGAAACAGCCCTATTTGTGGTTGATGCTGCAAAACGGGGCAATGCTATATCTGTATTCATGTCTCAGAGCAAGACTGCTGATCTAGAATCAGTTTCCCCGTCCTTATCTCAACCATATCCATAATAAGCTAAACGGCAAAACTGATCCAAGATCAGGGCCAGTATTTATCAAGCATCTCATTGTGAGAGTGCTGCAGTAGGAACAGGGATCCCCAGTTGGTATTATTACCTTATCCATTATGTGGTAAAAGGAAAAACTGATCTTAGATCAGGATCTGTGTTTGTGAAGTGTCTCACACGGTAGCTGTGCTGATCTGGGATCAGGTCGGAATGGGCGAGGTTGGGCTCTAACCTCGACCGTCATGAGCTACATGGCAAAACTGACTCTGGATCAGGGTCTGTGTTCATGAAGTGACACAGAATAGGAGCGCTGATCTGGGACCAGTTCCCCCCGTCCACATCCTAACCTTTCTTATGCTGAGCTAAAAGGAAAAACTGATCCTAGATCAGTCCCCGTGCTCCTGCTCATATAGCCTCTAGGAGTAAAGCACCTGGTCATGCTGTTATTTTAAGCAGGAGAATTTTACAGTCATGAAAAATAAAAATGATAAAAATATGAAGTCTGAATTGAAATACGAGTAAAAGCCAGAGCGTATAAAAAAGTGAAATCAACGGGCAAAACATGCGGTAAAAAATCAGTTTAAAAATACAACTGATCCAGGATCAGTTTCCCCTCTGGTTTCCATGGCTTGAGGTGCTTCCGGACAATATTAACAATATTGTAATTTAATGTTAATATTTCACCCTTTTATTTTTTGTGGGGTTTTAATAATGCAAAAAACCCACATTGGAATAAAGTAAAACCTCCAGTTTTCTGTTGAATTTTTCCGCACAATTTTTATCGCTGACAGGTATTGCCGTATCGTCATCGCTGTTTCATGCATTGCACTATGACATCGTTGCTTTGACTTGAGTACTGATTTACTATGACACAAACTGATCCTAGATCAGGGCCCAGGTGAATGATTCTGCATTTGTGGGCCTCCTGACTGCTGAGGAGGTTTTGTGTTCCTTTTTCTCTCCTTCCTGTGCACAAACTGACTCCGTAACACAGAGAAAACGGCGGCGATCGATACTGAAGGTACCGAAGCCTCCCCGAGGACGGGCACAGCCACGGCTCTTGACCGAAGCCGTTTGAATCGAGTGTGCGCGTAGTCAGTCCGCCGCTTCAGCTGAGAGGCAAGGCAAGGGCCCCGGTGGACCCAAAGAGTAAAAATCAGGATGCGTTTCTCAAACTTTGGCTGGATGCAGCGTAGGCTCTGCCTCTGCTCGATGGTTATCGACGTTCTCTCCAGTCTCCTGTTCTTCGCCCAGCTCCGTGGGGGCGGTCGTGGGCCTCGTGGCATGCTGTGAAGAGGAGAAGCTTGGGATGGGGGCTGGCCGCCCTTTCAGAAGATCTGCTTAGACTCTGAGCATCGTGGGGTGCAGTTGGTTGAGAGTCTGGCTTTTTGTTCACCTCATAACTTCATTTCGCTCCTCTTCATGGCATATTTATCGTAGTCTGATCGCGGTAGCCTGCTGGGTTGTCATGACGAATTTGGTTTTTCCTTCCCTACCAGATGGTCTTGACATTTGTTTCACACGGTTTGAGGGGAGCAGTCTGCACACTTGCATTCCTTATCGTCACATTTAAAATGACCTTTGACATATTTAGTTGAGACAGGTGGGTGATGTATTTCTAAAATTGACCTTTTTTTTTCCCAGTTGAAATGTCATCCTGGAATGTTCTGCTTTTTGGTGTCCAATGAAATATCCCTGTTTCCTGTAACTACAAACATAGGCATGATTCTGTTACAGTATTTCAATACTTATTATTATAAATATAATAATATTTACAGAATTTCGAAATGAACATAAGATTGCAGCTTAAAACAAGCCTGAAAAAGGATTAACTGGGAATCATGAATTCCCTAGGAGTGCTTTCCTGAAACCTGTTTTTGAGACAAGAAGATTTTTTTTTCTCCTGTTGCTCTGTAACCGTGGCTTCAGTAAACAGAAGAGGTTCACCGTGTGAAGCACCACTGGAGAGGCACACTCCGACCAGGCCTTAGGGACCTTTTTCCGAAGCGGTCGTCTGTAAATCCATACGGCGCCGAGGGTTCAGAGCGCTACCTTCGCAGCGCTAACAGTTACTCTGTTCTGCTGCATCTCGCCTCTCTGTGAGAGACCCCCCTCTGGGGGAACGCGGTTTAAAGACACCGTATCCCAACCCATTCAGCTCACAGGGCCTTAATGACAGGAGGGCGACTGGGGGCTTCGCCTCTGTGAAAACCGTAAACGCCTCAGGCCATTGCTGCCGGCCGGCTGTGTTCTGTTTATTTTTTGCTGCCATGCGCAATTTAAAATTAGTTCTGCTATTAAACTGAATGCTGTGACTGCAAGCCTGATATTGTTTTATAGCCTACCTTCCTCAACTGGGTTGCTGGGTGAGGGAGGTGGGCTTGTAGCTCAGAGGTTACAGTGTAGTATAATGGTTTGGGAGCTGGGCTTGTAGCTCAGAGGTTACAGTGTAGTATAATGGTTAGGGGCTGGGCTTGTAGCTCAGAGGTTACAGTGTAGTGTAATGGTTAGGGAGCTGGGCTTGTAGCTCAGAGGTTACAGTGTAGTGTAATGGTTAGGGAGCTGGGTTTGTAGCTCAGAGGTTACAGTGTAGTGTAATGGTTAGGGAGCTGGGCTTGTAGCTCAGAGGTTACAGTGTAGTGTAATGGTTAGGGAGCTGGGCTTGTAGCTCAGAGGTTACAGTGTAGTATCATGGTTTGGGAGCTGGGCTTGTAGCTCAGAGGTTACAGTGTAGTATAATGGTTAGGGAGCTGGGCTTGTAGCTCAGAGGTTACAGTGTAGTGTAATGGTTAGGGAGCTGGGCTTGTAGCTCAGAGGTTACAGTGTAGTATAATGGTTAGGGAGCTGGGCTTGTAGCTCAGAGGTTACAGTGTAGTGTAATGGTTAGGAGCTGGGCTTGTAGCTCAGAGGTTACAGTGTAGTATCATGGTATCATGGTTTGGGAGCTGGCAGCTTGTAGCTCAGAGGTTACAGTGTAGTATAATGGTTAGGGAGCTGGGCTTGTAGCTCAGAGGTTACAGTGTAGTATAATGGTTAGGAGGGAGCTGGGTTTGTAGGGAGCTCAGAGGTTACAGTGTAGTGTAATGGTTAGGGAGCTGGGCTTGTAGCTCAGAGGTTACAGTGTAGTATAATGGTTAGGGGCTGGGCTTGTAGCTCAGAGGTTACAGTGTAGTATAATGGTTAGGGAGCTGGGCTTGTAATTCAGAGGTTTGAATTGGCAATGTAACTTTACCTGAACTGCAGTCTGGAGAGTATCCAACACTGCATCAAGCCTGGAAATCAGTTTCAAGCGTTTTAATGTGCAACAAACAGTTACTTGGCTAATTTCCCTTTATACCCCCTTGCTGTTCTCACAGAACTGAACCTACAAAATCTCTCTTCACATCTTTTAAAACCTGTAATGTATTTAGAAATTGCAATGAATTTGAATTCTACACACCTTCTTCCCAGTTGTTGAATAGAAATGGGACTTAGTCCATCTGTGTTGTGGTGTCTCGATAAGTTGTACCAAATTTTCATTACATCATAAAGAAATAATGGCCAGTTTTTTTGGGAGGTTATAACATGAGAAGTCTGTTTTGACTGCTGTCAGAGGGCATTCTGATTTAATGCAGTCCATGCAGAAAAAAATGCAGCGTCGCAGCACTTATTTCTGCAAGGAGCTGCAAATTGACGAAACTCTGCAACCTATGACTGCAGCAAAAACATTGGTTTTTATTTGAGGAAACGTAACCGAGCCGGAGGCTGGAGCAAGCTGTCGTTCTTTTGTTTTCACAGCTCAAAGCAAACCACTGGACTCTGTGCCCCTGCAAGTCTCCCTGTGATTCACTGACCGAGCTAATCCTGTAAGGTCAAGTGTGTCGCCATCAACTTCCCCACTCTTAATTACCCATAATGCACTGCTGAAGTCCTGAGCTCATATACATACAGTAAGTAAGAGTGCTGATCGTGGGTCAGCTTCAGTATCTTAACCTCATCCATTATGAGGGAAAAATAAATCTGATCCCAGATCAGGGACATGGCATTTATAAAGCCTTTCAGAATAGGATTGCCGGCCTCAGAACTGATCCAAGATCAGCCTTGCAGTTTTGAGATGCCATACTAATACGGGCCTTGGTCCAGGGTCAGTCAAGCCCTTTATTTCGTAATGGATGAGACTGTAATACGGACGGGAAAAGTGATCCCAGATCAGTGCTTTGGCCGTGGTCCCCTGGGGAAGCAGAGTGAGGTGGATAAGTGGTGTTGACCTCAGGAAGGCCATACATCAACAAGGCTTCACTGAGCTTCGGAGCGTTCAATTAACCTGCTGACCAACGGACCGACCCATTTAAATCAATCCCAAATGAGATGATCAGAGATACCGCCCCCCACGCCGCAGCCGCATTTCCTAATGGGCGTCCAGCCACTTTCGCTCTCTTCCCCCTTCCCCTGCACCCCCGACGGAAAAGATCGCCGAGGTCGCCGTGCAAAAATGTTTTCGAAACTGATAGCTTGACCTTTTGCGGCGGGCGGGGGGTGGGGGGTTGGGGGGATGGGGGTGGGGAGAAAGGAAATGGGAAACAAATCACACCTTATAAATTGTGTGAGGAAATGTGCTGCTCCAGCAGAGAGAGTGTAAGGAATCATTACGGTGACCTTTATTTGACACGGGTTGTTAGCCAGTGGCAAACTCAGCTTGACATGTGTCTGTCCCTCAGTGTGTACTTAAGATAAGGCAAGTCCTTGATAAGACGTTATAGAATTTTGATGGTGGAGACAAAGAGTAATGGGACAAGGCTTAGCAGTGTTATATATATATATTGCATTGACCTTAGACACACGAAGCAGAGGCAGCTGAAGGTTTTTCTGTTTGCTTTTTTTTTTCATGTGCATGGCCACGGTTTGCAAGCTTCAGTCTGAGCATGCTCAGAACGAGTCCAGCAAGGCCCTGACTGAGCGTGCTCAGAGCAACCTGAGAGAGCCTTATGCATTGACTCTAATTACTCAGTCTAATGTACTTGGTCACATGCAATTCAAGCAAAAAGGACTTCATTCTGCAGCATAATTTTCCTTGAATGTGATGTACTCCATTGGATACAGGCAAGAATGGCCATTGAAATGTATTTGTTTTAAAATGTAATCGCATATGGCCTTAAAGAGACAGTGTATTTACTGAATCTAGATCCCAGTCTGAGTGTAGTAAGTGCAGAACCTCTAAGCTCTAGGCCCTGTTTTTAATACCAGCTGACGAACACGCCTCTTTGCCTTTTCTACCACCGGAGGAATACAGATACTGTTTGAAAATGCAGTTTTCATTTTGTTAACTGGGTCAGGGATGGCACGAATCTGTCAATATTTTGATGGTTTTTATTGGTTTTAATGGGATGGTTGCATTGTTTGAGTGTTTATTCCATCTCCTGCCATGCGTTGTTAATTTCGATCCCCAGTCTTTTCCCTAGTAGGACACTGCCGGTGCGCCCTTGAGTACAATATCCAGCTGTAAAAATGGAAATGAATAAAAAATGAATGGCTCCAGTTGCTGTGGGTGAGAATCTAAATGGGTCTGCTAATACCTAAATGGAAGTGTAAATAGGCACGCACAGACTGTCTGCAGCCAAAAGAAAATACTCATATGCATTTTATTGAGTCTCAACAGGCAGAAATGTTGCATTAGGCGTTTCTCATTCAGATTTCATTTATTGTCCTTGTGTGAGAGAGCCAAAGCTCGCTGCAGACGCGCACACGGAGAGAACGGGCAGTAACTAGGCGTTCTGTAAAAAAACACGTCAACAGCCCCACCGCATACATTATGTTACATTATGGTTTAGGCTTTTCAGCGGACCGTCTTATTCAGAGCGTCTTACGCGGTTTACGCTCGTATACACTAGCGATTTATGCAGCTGGATATTTACTGAGACAACTCAAGGGTGCAACCGCCGTGCCGTACTGGGGAATTTTAAATTGGTACATGTCTGGCAGAATCCCCTGGAAAAAAAAAAACAAATAGTGAGATGACTTTGCACTGTTCTGACAGTTTGCTCATATGGCAGTGTTATGTTACTATGGAACCAGTGTTAGCCGCTAGTGTTACACTTATACCTCTTTGCTAGGCATGACAAAAGCTAGCCATACAGTCCCATGAAGCAGAGAATGCTCCATGTAGCCGCTAATCCAGTTAGCCTTGCTGTTCAGAGATACAGTAATATTCAATGACTTTGCATAGGGTATCAATCACCGGGCTGTTTCGTGGCAGTTTCACAGTAAAATTTCAGCACTGAGAGATCTGGGTTACATTATACAGGTATGTTTACAGAGTGGCACTCAGAGAAGAGTAATACTCTATTATAAACACAGCTAACTGTCAGGACTTGACTGGAAACATAGTGGCAACATAAATAGGCTGAATTAGATTTGGAGTAGTCATATATAATACAGTTGTGTGTACCGTTTTCAGGAGCACTGCGTTGCACGGGTCTAAATTCATGGTCCTTGGGGATCGCATGGCCTTAGCAGCTACTCAGGAATTTATTGATTGATTGAGGCAGTCGATTGCAGTTAGTTAAATGGCCTCACCTAGCTTCTTGGGTGTGACGTGGCTGTTGAATTAAAGCTGAAAGCCGAAACCAGCACATCCTGAAGCCCATTAGGAACGGGACCAAGGGTTACTGCTGTATTGTAAACAGAACTGACTGTTTTAGGATTGAAGTGGAAACACACTGATAAACTGTGTAGAGGAACATTTCATGTGTGTGTTCGTTTATCCTGTGAGGATTCAGAAACAGGGTTAGAGTGAAACCTATTGCAAATGAGATTTTATTCATGAATTGAAATGCATTGGATTTTTTTTTTTTTTTTTTATAAACGGAACTGAATTTGGGTTCATTTCCAAGCTTGACCGGATTGTATTGGATTGGGCCTGTGTTTTCTGTGTGGTGGCCTTTAGCAGAGTTAAATGTCAGTTCGGTGAATGTGTCTGACCCCGCCATGGCAGGGCAGCCGCGCTGTGGTCAATGGACTGTGCTCAGGGCCATCTGCAGGCGACAGTAAATATGACCTCTTGACCTTTCCGGTTCTTTTCCATGCCATCCCTGTCATGTGCTTGTATTTATCATCTCTGTTATAAAGTTTTGTTGTTCATTAACTTTGGACATTGGCGGTTGTTATTTGTGACTTTTCTGTGCTGTGTTTTTTTTTCTGAGGATTTGCGTGTTTGCCACTTCATGATTTGGCTGGAGAGAGTAACTGCGCAAGCTCATGGTTCGACTTTTCAGGTGGGAAAATCAGGGGAAATGCGGAGAAAAAAGGAAATGAAAGCAACAGGGAATATAGAAGTTAAGGGGCGTAATGATACAGTAAAAGGTTGAAGCGAGCCCCGCCCACACGCAGGCCCTGGGGGACCGTGCTCTTATCTCCCTCCGCATGCCGTTTCGGCGGGATTAAGCGCCGGTGCGCGCTTGGAGAGCAATCAGAGGCGATTCCTGGCTTTCGCGGTCCCAAACGTACGGAGAGTGGCGCGGCAGTGGGTGTGTAATCCGTACGTTCGCGGCTTTGCCGGCTCTGCCGTTTCGCCGCGTCCTGATTACGGGAAGGTGAGATTGGGTCAGTCTCCCCTGTGAACTCGGTGCCGCTTTTGATGTCCTGGCATTGGAGGAGCATGTGAACGGGGCTCAGGGCTGGCGTGGGATCCCCCCCCCCACCTGTCCCCTCCACTTCCTGTGTTTTCCTTTCGAGATCATCAGAGTCCCATCATTAAGGATGTGCCACATTAAGCACTGGGGGTATAATGATGAGTCTCATAGCCTCACGGAAGGATTTCTCTACTTTTGATAAGTCGACAAAAAATGTGTTGATCGCCAAGTAACCAAGTATTCCTGTATAATTTTCATAACATGCATCAAAGTCGAATGTTTCATTTGCCACCTGCAGGGAAACCGAACGTTCAGGGGCTAGATTCAGTTGACTACACTTTGTCCCTTTGTGGGCGTATGCAGATCAATTTCAGAATTAAAAGAACACATTGCACAAGACATGTTTGCTATTCTCCAGTTAAAAAACAGTGCACTCAGAGAACATTATGTTGTATTGTAAAGCCTGCTTTGATTTGACTTGTGTTTGCCCTTGCACAGACTTAAGCACTTTTGATTGAATGCAGCCCTCAATATTACCAACACAGAGCAGAGTACCTGAGGAGTCTAAAGACGCTGCGGCTCCCCCAGTCTGCTCGGCCGCTCAGTGCCAGTCTGCGTTTCATAAACATTAAACTCTGAGGACATATTTCATTTCAGTCTTTCCCACGGCTCCTCCGTTCAGTGGGAACCTTTTTCCCCCTAATCTCCGTAGGTAGAGTGTGTTACGTCATTTGTCTTCCTCCTCTTATCCCCATGGCTGCGTTCCAATACTCAATTTCGTCTCCTCCTTTCCTCCTTTCCTCCCCTCCTTTCCTCCGTGCCCCGGAAGCTGATTATGTGTCCTCCTTTCCTCCACTGTTCCAAAGTGCAATCTCGTCTCCTCCTTTCCTCCTTTCCTCCTTTTTCGTTTCCTCCAAACGGAGGATACATCGATGTATCCTACCGCGGAAGTCTTTTCACCTTTCTGCGTGACATCATTGTGCTCACGACCAGTCAGGTTAAAAGACCATCCCACTGAATATTTTGATTGGCTTTGGAATCGTCAGAGTCAGTCGAAATTATTACTTCATCAATAGCCGACGTCGACTTTGATGACGGGCGAATCGGATTAGCTGTTCCAATATTCGATTCATCTCCTCCTTTCCTCCTTTCCTCCACTCGTTTCCTCCCCTCCTTTCCTCCATATATTTCCGGCATACTTCCGGGGTAGGAAAGGAGAGGAGGAAAGGAGGAGAGGAAAGGAGGAGACGAGAAAAAGTATTGGAACGCAGCCCATGACTGTAGCCTCGGTGTGTTGCGCCATTTCTCTTCCCCCCTTGTCCCCATGGCTGCGTTCCAATACTCAATTTCGTCTCCTCCTTTCCTCCTTTCCTCCCCTCCTTTCCTCCGTGCCCCGGAAGTTGATTATGTGTCCTCCTTTCCTCCACTGTTCCAAAGCGCAATCTCGCCTCCTCCTTTCCTCCTTTCCTCCTTTTTCGTTTCCTCCAAACGGAGGATACATCGATGTATCCTACCGCGGAAGTCTTTTCACATTTCTGCGTGACATCACTGTGCTCACGACCAGTCAGATTAAATGACCATCCCACAGAATATTTTACCATCGAAAAGTTCTAAAACATGACAAGGGATTTACTAATACTGAAGGATAAATGGGAGAACAGTAAACAATGTAATTTACATTACTGGGAAATATTTTGTTTTGAGTTTTCAAACATAACCACATTGACGCGATATATTCATGTTTTTGAGCTGCGAATGGTAATTTTACCAGTGTAAAATTGAGCGAGTTTATGTTGTGGTTATGTTGTGTGTGGCAGCCCGGGATAAGGGGGGAAGAGAAATGGCGCAACACACCGAGGCTACAGCCATGGGGATAAGGGGGGAAGAGAAATGGCGCAACACACCGAGGCTACAGTCATGGGGACAAGGGGGGAAGAGAAATGGCGCAACACACCGAGGCTACAGCCATGGGGATAAGGGGGGAAGAGAAATGGCGCAACACACCGAGGCTACAGTCATGGGGACAAGGGGGGAAGAGAAATGGCGCAACACACCGAGGCTACAGTCATGGGGACAAGGGGGGAAGAGAAATGGCGCAACACACCGAGGCTACAGTCACGGGGATAAGGGGGAAGAGAAATGGCGCAACACACCGAGGCTACAGTCACGGGGATAAGGGGGAAGAGAAATGGCGCAACACACCGAGGCTACAGTCACGGGGATAAGGGGGAAGAGAAATGGCGCAACACACCGAGGCTAAAGTCACGGGCTGCGTTCCAATACTTTTTCTCGTCTCCTCCTTTCCTACCCCGGAAGTATGCCGGAAATATATGGAGGAAAGGAGTGGAGGAAACGAGTGGAGGAAAGGAGGAAAGGAGGAGACGAAATTGAGTATTGGAACGCAGCCCATGACTGTAGCCTCGGTGTGTTGCGCCATTTCTCTTCCCCCCTTGTCCCCATGACTGTAGCCTAGGTGTGTTGCGCCATTTCTCTTCCCCCTTATCCCCGTGACTGTAGCCTAGGGCTGCGTTCCAATACTTTTTCTCGTCTCCTCCTTTCCTCTCCTCCTTTCCTCCCCTCCTTTCCTACCCCGGAAGTATGCCGGAAATATATGGAGGAAAGGAGGGGAGGAAACGAGTGGAGGAAAGGAGGAAAGGAGGAGATGAATCGAATATTGGAACAGCTAATCCGATTCGCCCGTCATCAAAGTCGACGTCGGCTATTGATGAAGTAATAATTTCGACTGACTCTGACGATACCAAAGCCAATCAAAATATTCAGTGGGATGGTCTTTTAATCTGACTGGTCGTCAGCACAATGATGTCACGCAGAAAGGTGAAAAGACTTCCGCGGTAGGATACATCGATGTATCCTCCGTTTGGAGGAAACGAAAAAGGAGGAAAGGAGGAAAGGAGGAGGCGAGATTGCACTTTGGAACAGTGGAGGAAAGGAGGACACATAATCAGCTTCCGGGGATAAGGGGGGAAGAGAAATGGCGCAACACACCTAGGCTACAGTCATGGGGACAAGGGGGGAAGAGAAATGGCGCAACACACCGAGGCTACAGTCACGGGGATAAGGGGGGAAGAGAAATGGCGCAACACACCGAGGCTACAGTCATGGGGACAAGGGGGGAAGAGAAATGGCGCAACACACCTAGGCTACAGTCACGGGGACAAGGGGGAAGAGAAATGGCGCAACACACCTAGGCTACAGTCATGGGCTGCGTTCCAATACTCAATTTCGTCTCCTCCTTTCCTCCTTTCCTCCCCTCCTTTCCTCCGTGCCCCGGAAGCTGATTATGTGTCCTCCTTCCCTCCACTGTTCCAAAGTGCAATCTCGCCTCCTCCTTTCCTCCTTTCCTCCTTTTTCGTTTCCTCCAAACGGAGGATACATCGATGTATCCTACCGCGGAAGTCTTTTCACCTTTCTGCGAGACATCATTGTGCTCACGACCAGTCAGATTAAAAGACCATCCCACTGAATATTTTGATTGCCTTTGGTATCGTCAGAGTCAGTCGAAATTATTACTTCATCAATAGCCGACGTCGACTTTGATGACAGGCGAATCGGATTAGCTGTTCCAATATTCGATTCATCTCCTCCTTTCCTCCTTTCCTCCACTCGTTTCCTCCCCTCCTTTCCTCCATATATTTCCGGCATACTTCCGGGGTAGGAAAGGAGGAGAGGAAAGGAGGAGACGAGAAAAAGTATTGGAACGCAGCCATGGGGACAAGGGGGGAAGAGAAATGGCGCAACACACCTAGGCTGCGTTCCAATACTCAATCTCGCCTCCTCCTTTCCTCCTTTCCTCCTTTTTCGTTTCCTCCAAACGGAGGATACATCGATGTATCCTACCGCGGAAGTCTTTTCACATTTCTGCGTGACATCACTGTGCTCACGACCAGTCAGATTAAATGACCATCCCACAGAATATTTTACCATCGAAAAGTTCTAAAACATGACAAGGGATTTACTAATACTGAAGGATAAATGGGAGAACAGTAAACAATGTAATTTACATTACTGGGAAATATTTTGTTTTGAGTTTTCAAACATAACCACATTGACGCGATATATTCATGTTTTTGAGCTGCGAATGGTAATTTTACCAGTGTAAAATTGAGCGAGTTTATGTTGTGGTAAGTGTATTTATTCCTTGTACAAATGTTTATGTGACATCATGAGCAGAATGCGTGAAACTGACATTTGTATTTTAATACATCAAATGGGCTGTAGGCGTGAAAGAAACATGATTGGCTTTGGTATTCTCGGAGTCAGTCGCAATTATTACTTCATCAATAGCCGACGTCGACTTTGATGACGGGCGAATCGGATTAGCTGTTCCAATATTCGATTCATTCCTCCTTTCCTCCTTTCCTCCACTCGTTTCCTCCCCTCCTTTCCTCCACATATTTCCGGCATACTTCCGGGGTAGGAAAGGAGGGGAGGAAAGGAGGAGAGGAAAGGAGGAGACAAGAAAAAGTATTGGAACGCAGCCCCAGTGACTGTAGCCTCGGTGTGTTGCGCCATTTCTCTTCCCCCCTTATCCCTGTGACTGTAGCCTCGGTGTGTTGCGCCATTTCTCTTCCCCCCTTATCCCCGTGACAGCAGCCAGGCTTGCAGTCCTGAGCTTTATCTGTGCTCACAAAATAATTGAGCATAGAAACACTCAAGGATTTAGCCCGGCTGTATTGGAGCTTGTGGAAATCGTTATTTTATACTCGTAACAAGTCCTTTTGCAGGCATCTGAGCTGTGATTGGGTTAGATATTACAAGCTTCCACAATCAGATACCTTAACTCATAATAACTGAATAACAACAACAACAACCCTAATAAACATGTAAATTAAAATGGCTTACAGCATTTTACAGGACAAATGTATTTCAGCTTAATCCATATTATCTTGTCCATCCACAAACAACTTATCTGATGCTAATTTCAACAGAAATGCAAAAGCTGTTTTTGTAATTGGGGGCACAGGATTGCATTTTTGGCTTTGTGCTTTACTAATACACCCTATTGTCACTGTAGATATTGTATTTACTCTCCGGTCTGGACAGAATGGATTTTTGCAACTTCAAAGCCAAAGGTCCCTGTACGGGAGTATCCAGAGGTCTAGTGCACCATTTTGAGTGACTTAAATAACGGTCTGCGTTCTGTCACCACAGTGAACAACAATCCATCTTTCTTCTGCGAAAATCAAAGCAAAGCACAAAAAAATAGATTTTCCCATGTCAATAACACGGAGGTAATAACTGCAGTAGGTCACGAAATCGCTCGGCTCAAGCCACTGCCAGCGCACCGATACCCCGATAATTAATGCCACAGTTCGTAACAGTTTGAAAATTAAAATTGATTTTTGTTGAGCTTCACCACCATTAAGAGCGAGAGAAAGAACAGAGGGAAGTGAAAGGAAGAGAAAAGGCCATTCAAGTAAATGAGGATTGTCATTTACATACAGTCTAGAGAGTATCCAGCTCTGCATCAAGCCCATTTACCTACAGTCTACAGAGTATCTAGCGCTGCATCAAGCCCATTTACCTACAGTCTACAGAGTATCCAGCACTGCATCAAGCCCATTTACCTACAGTCTACAGAGTATCCAGCACTGCGTCAAGCCCATTTACCTACAGCCTACTGAGTATCCAGCACTGCATCAAGCCCATTTACCTACAGTCTACAGAGTATCCAGCACTGCATCAAGCCCATTTACCTACAGTCTACAGAGTATCCAGCACTGCATCAAGCCCATTTACCTACAGTCTACAGAGTATCCAGCACTGCATCAAGCCCATTTACCTACAGTCTACAGAGTATCCAGCACTGCATCAAGCCCATTTACCTACAGTCTACAGAGTATCCAGCCCTGCATCAAGCCCATTTACCTACAGTCTACAGAGTATCCAGCACTGCATCAAGCCCATTTACCTACAGTCTACAGAGTATCCAGCACTGCATCAAGCCCATTTACCTACAGTCTACAGAGTATCCAGCACTACATCAAGCCTGAACTTGAACACTCCAGGGGTCTCTGTTTCTGTTTACCTATTTATCTAAATTGTTTCAGACAATCTGTTTTTAAGTATCGGCTGTGTTTCCGGGATGCTCAGACTTGAATGCCACCTCATCTCAGAAATTAGGTGGTCATATTTAGAGAGATCTCAGGACGCTTTCGCCTTCCCGTCTGAGACCAGCGGTTACTGTAGCAGCGATGGCAAGGCCCAGGAAGTGGCAGATCAGACACTGGTCAGATTCTCAGACGGCACGTTGCAGATCTGTGACATATTCATAGCACAGCCCCTTCTCAGCATCCATCTCAAAACTCTATACAGGAAGTTATAAGTTGTTTTTTTCCATAAGTCCATCTTTTCTCCTGCAGACACTTTATATCATTCACCAAGAAGAACCCCTCCCCTCAAACGTCTGTCAGTCTCAGTAGCTCCTATTTTCACGCATATACGGTTAATAAACAAGCATAAATTCAAAGATATATTACGTGACATATTTACGTATACTTTGCAGTACTGTGTAGGAAAAAAACACTCTCCATTAATTCACGAGTGTAAAATTTTTTTTTTTCTAATTTGGAAGGTTAGTTTAAATTTTACAAGCGTAAATCTGTTGCGGACCACATACTTTTCACAGTTTAGGGAAAGCAGGAGCAGGTACTTGGCACACGGTTTTAGTCGGTAAACTAAGTTTTTTTTTTTTTTTTTTGTACCCCAAAAATAATTTTTTTGTGTTTGCGGATTTCCGTAAGTCGGTTCTTCATAAGTAGGGGTCTAAGTGTACGGTGCTTCATGGTTTATGCCTGAATCACCTTTGCTGAGGTGCTGGGATTGGTCAGGTGAAATGTTGCGCTCTGAGCTGCACAGCTTTCACCAGGCTTGTAGCAGAGTAACATAAGCCTCCTGGGATACAAGGCTACCTGAAGTACTCAAAGTATTCAGAACTGATTCACACTCAGTCAGGTGAGGGACATTCCTCTCCTGAAGATAAGCCTCCTGGAATACAAGGTTACCTGAAGTACTCAAAGTATTCAGAACTGATTCACACTCAGTCAGGTGAGGGACATTCCCCTCCTGAAGTGGAGTGGGGGGGGGGCAGGTTTCCCTCCAGCTTTTTGTTTTTGTTTTTTTGTTTTTCCCCCACCAATTACCCTCAATAAACTGGCCAATTAGCTGTCACCTACAGTCTAACTCAATCAGTAGTAAAAATGTCTCGTATAGGGACACCAGACCCGTTCAGTTGGCATTTATGAATGAGCCGGGCAGTAAATGTAGTCGAAGTGTCGATCACATAAATGACTGGGTACGTTAAATTCTTTATGAGCTTATGATTCTGAAATGGACACAGGCGTCCGTGCTCGCACCCCGCTGCGCTCTCAGAAGGGATGGGTATAAGTGTAGTGTAAAGGTTAGGAAACAGAGCCTGTAAATTAAATATCTCAGGTTCGATTCAGATCGTAGTTTTCGGATGGTAGCTGGATATTTTTAACCGTGTTGCCTCTTTTGTTTATGAAGGGGGGATCTAAAGGTCCTTTTGAAGGCAGTCCTGCCAGTAACGGCAGAACCTCGAGGTTTCCTTATCTCAGATTAAGGAAAACTTCCTCCTGAAGACTCCCATCTCACACTGAACCTCTAAGGGAGGATGTGAATGGCATGATATAACATAAGCAGCAGGGACAAGTCCTTTCAATCAAATCAAAAGGGTTTATATGAACCCGAAAAACCTTCCTCATCCAAGAGTACAGGCCAAACATGCTTAGCCTATGTAAGGGGCATGTGCCATTAAATCAAAACAAACTTTACATCATGACATCATTATCTCTGACTGTGATTGGACACAAGCAAACACGTCCTTCAGAATGCCTTCTTTTCATTGTGAACCAAGAGTAGCATAAGGCCTTAAAGAGGCTATCCAGCGTTGATTGAATTTCATATTGCCCTTAAAGAGACTTAAGTGTAATTGATTGTATCCAGTCCTTAGGATTTCACCCTTTGGAAGTAAATTCAGCTGGTTATCTCCACTGATGGCGAGGCCCTCATATGTTAAAGCTGGACAAGCTTGAGACCCAATTTATTTCCCTTTGGGCAGTCCCTGGCAGGGTGGCTAACTCGTGGCTCGGCTGCGAACATGCAGGCACGCACACACACACACACACACACACACAGACGTTGCTATTGATTTGTGGTGTTGGTAGCCTGATTGGTAACTCCTGTGGCACGCAGTCTGCTGGTGAAATGTGACACAAAAACATGGTTTCTTAAAAATATTTTATTTTTTTGAACAGATCACTCACTTTCTGGTCTGTTTTTTTGTGTGAATATTTACTCCTGATAAGGCATGGCCCTTATCCACAGTTTGATGCCAGTAAAAGGCGGGGCGGGGGGGTTGGGAAGTCAGCTGTGGAATAGTGATTAACCTCCACTTGCACCAGCCTTTCAGGCCACAGAGTTTTGGCCGTAGCAGTTCACCCCCCCACCCCTCCACCCACCAGAGGAGGAGTCAGCAAAAATGCTGTAGGTGACCGTCACCTTGGCTGCTCCCCCCTTTACCCCCCCCCCCACCCCCCAGGAAATGGCAGAGTCTTTGCTGCAGTGGTGTCCATAGAAACGAGGCCCCTTCCAGCCCACAGATACCTCCATCTGCCTTCGGCCACTAAAGGCTGCAGGCTGTGTTAGCAGCCAGAACAGGCAGCTTATTGGAAGTCTTTAGGAGTTTAATCTTAAAATCTGAAAGTTCTGACTGCAGCTTCAAATTGAGATTGCACATCATGTCTGAAGTTATAGTTTGGCTGGGCTTGTGGTCAGAGGTTACAGTGTAGTGTAATGGTTAGGGAGCTGGGCTTGTAGCTCAGAGGTTACAGTGTAGTGTAATGGTTAGGGGGCTGGGCTTGTAGCTCAGAGGTTACAGTGTAGTGTAATGGTTAGGAGCTGGGCTTGTAGCTCAGAGGTTACAGTGTAGTGTAATGGTTAGGGAGCTGGGCTTGTAGCTCAGAGGTTACTGTTAGGAGCTGTGTTCAGAGGTTACATAGTATAAAGGAGCGCTTGGTCTTACAATATAAAAGCTGGGCTTGTAGCTCAGAGGTTACAGTGTAGTATAATGGTTAGGAGCTGGGCCCTCAGAGGTTACAGTGGTATAATGGTTAGGGAGCTGGGGGCCAGAGGTTACAGTGTAGTGTAATGGTTGGGGAGCTGGGCTTGTAGCTCAGACATAGTGTAATGGTTAGGGGAGCAACTCCTCAGAGGTTACAGTGTAGTGTAATGGTTAGGGAGCTGGGCTAGCTCCAGTGTAGTATAATGGTTCTGCAGGCAGAGTGTGTTAGTGTATTAAAACGTGGTCTTCAATAAACTCACTGATCGACCCCTTTGGGAGTCTGGGGCCTCCGTGTGGGCAGAATATTAGGGCCCTGACTTCGTCTGGGTTGCCTGATCGCGCTCTGCGACTCCCACCATGAAAGCCCAGAAATGAGTTTGGGCTCTGGCCGGATTGCTGGTGGAGTGGAGCGTATTGATTTCGCTCAGATCTGTATGCTTTACGGGGTGCCGCCGCTGGCCCTGGATAATGATGTCAGTCCATGAATACGCTGGGTTATGTGAGCGTTATGAACAGTTTCTGTGTGTAAACGCTTTAATGCAAGGCCTTTCAATCCTGGTTGTTTTTTTTTTTTTTTTTTTTTGTCGCTGCTCAGCACTTAATTGATCGATCAAAAGCAGTCGCTTGCATAGCTAACCCACTTCCCCCTGGTTTTCTATGGTCTGAACTGGTTGCTGATTTGAAGGTGGAAACAAACACACTGTGGCTCCCATGGACAACAGTAAGAATGAATCGTGCTAAAGGCCCGCCTCTGCAAAATGTACTCCCGGATTTTACTCAGAGGAACGCTCCTAAAATGGCAGGTGTGGAGACATACGAAATCACTATGAACTAATTGCAGCAATAACCCTACAAGTACTCTGTATCTTTTTGAACAGAATAGCTAAATCACTAATGTATAATAATGTAATAAAGGTAGGCCGCATGGGAAAGGAGGTTTTAGGATGAAGACAGGAAATTTACTCAAGACCAAAATACTCATGCTTTAACTGACCTGTCACCTGTTTGGTTGCGTGCACAAATTTTGTCAGTGATGGTGAAAAACCGTTTTCAAACTACAGGGTGTGACATTGAGCTTAAATCAACAGGATGAGGTGAGTGTGTCTTTTTTTAAGTCTGATTCCCCAGCACCTCTGTTATTTTGGTACAAACCAGTTGGCGTTTCCTGGCAGCTCTTGGCTCCCTCGGTGTCGTACGTGCCGTCTGGGTGAGATTATGTAGCAGGGCACCTGCATGGCTAACGGGCTCCAGCTCTGCTAAGATCATGCATTGGGTTGCCAGGTTTGGACTTCGGGTTGCCAGATATAGGATTTAATCCACACCTCGGCGTTGGCGAGGGCAAGCCAGGACTCCAGACAGACAAAACCCCAACGAAATCTGCCCCACGCTTTGATTTAAATCTCTTAATGCAGTGTTTCACAAACCTATTACACAGCGGACCGCTAACTAAAATTTAAGAGTCACTGCATACCTCCGATATCCAACAGTGTTGGAATACATCTCAGCAAAAACACAAATAAATGATGGTGGAAGAAGCCATACAGCTTTGCCAGAAAGCTTGGGGTATTTATGTTTTATGTAGTAACATTGACTGGAAAAGCAGGACAGTGTACCAGAAAAATGTACCTGGTGTCAAACAAATGTTGTTTGTTTTGAATTTACTCACCTCTAAAATTTGCCATTGCGGTACATAAAATACAGCGCAGTAGGACGTGATATCGGTTGCCAGCGTTGCCCCCACTTTGGCTACTTTTCAAGCTTAATCAGCTTAAAGTTAGAAGTCCTTTATAATGCTCTTGAATTTGATTGAAACATGGCTTGTGTTTACTGAGCTATTGAAAAGTGTATATTTAGAATAAAATGTCAGCTAGCATTCGAGGTGTAGCTCATTAGCTTAAACCGCAAGATTGGACCAAGCTAGTTAGCCTGCTGCAACGCTCTGTGTTAGCTAGCCAACATTCATCCACCTGCTGTTTCTTCCTGAACTTGACAAAGTAAAAAATATTCTGGTCCATGAAATGAGAACAGTATAAACAAAAGTACCAAAGGTTTGACTAAAACGTTTCCTTAACTATGTGAATCTTTAACTTGCGTAGCCATGGTAGCTGTCAGCGAATGAAAAATGAACAGTCTTCTCCTGGAGAACCGCACAAAAGGGACTTACTGGGACATGATTGGATTTTCCATTGTTCTTATGTACGAAACGGCCAGTCAGTTTCGAGCTTAGCCTAATTACTCAACCGGCCGAAGGTACCCCAACTCTATTCAACCCCTCATCTGGCCCAATTCCACCCCTGTCCGTAACCCTTTATATCTGAGCGCTCAAAAAAGTTTAATAAAAGTGGTCTATTATTAGGTGTTGTTAAATGGTCTCTGAATTGTTATGGGGTATGACTTCACTGCGCTGCTGCTTCATGATACGCTGGAAGCCTGAGCGTGATATGGATGAGCTTGGTGTGACAGATGTTTCCTTGAGAACTCAAAACAAATGTGGCAGGCCATAATCGTCTGTGCAGTTATAGGTGTAGAGTGGATTTTACTTTCACCGCGCGGCTGCTGAGAGACGTGGATGGATTTCTGTATCGGGTGAAAATTGCCCCGTCTCAAATGTTCATCTGGAGATTCCTACATCAGATTTATTGCTTTGGAAGCGACTGTGGAGACAGGGGCAGGATGGATGTCATCGACGTCCGCATCGTTCTCCAGAAAGTGGCTGCCAAAGACGGATCGGGGTTGGTTTGAGTGAAAGACGGGTGCGCTAAACGCTCCTGACGGGGCGCCGGCTCTGCCAGCGTCGCCGGGTGCACACGTGGGTACAGTCCATTGAGTTCTCGGGCTGGGCCCCTCGTTTGTGTTTGTCAACGCCCGTTTACCGTCTTGCTTTGCGGATACATCGCCTCGCTGGTTTGACTGACAAAAAACAGTCGAGGGAGGAAGTGAGACCTCGTGCATGAAAGAATGAAGGAACGAGTAAATGAGTGAGTGAATGTGCGCGTGGGTCAGAGAGGGTTAAGGACAGAAAGGGGTGATCCCTCCCCAAGGAAAGAGCAGGAGACAGATCGGTTTTCAGACTTACTTTCAGCTCTGTCAGTTCCTTTCTTAATTACCTTTTTCAGTCTTGAACTGAAATACACTTCAAAAACATTTTTGTTGTGCTGGTAAACTGATTGTCATCTCACTGTAAATAGTGTGTGAAATGTTTTCCTTAATGCTGAATGTGACAGAGCTAATTGGATGTGCTGTAATCTTTGTCATCCTTGTGTGTCTTCATAGGATGGTCGACTGCAACCGTGCCGACGCTGGTGTTTCTGTACAGCTTTGCGCAGATCGGGCTGGAATGGGACAGAAAAGAGGAGCTTTCTGCGCAGGAATGACCTCACATCCTGTGACCTTCAGCCCCGCAGCTGTCGGGACCTCAGAGTGACACCTGAACTCCAGGCCATTTGACCTGGAGCACCAACACGACCCGTACACGTATGTCGGAGAAGATGTGTCTGACTCACACGCAGTCCTGCTTTTTACTGTCCTGGCAGGGCTGACAAACTGTGTGTTCTTTCAGTTTTGTGTGTAAAGTTGGGTTCTCTGGGGGGGAAAAAACTGGATTGACCAAGTGAGTAACTTGGTAGTGTTTTGATAAGATTTTGAGGTCTAGCCAAAGGAACAGTTGGCTAAAGGAACAGTGTGATGAGTACACAAGTGATCAGGTAGGCTCTTCCTCTGGTTTATTGGAACTTTTATTAAACCTAGCTACTGATAATGTTAATGATCTTTAATGTACTGTTACATTTCTGCTGCTGTATCTCCCCTGTAATGTAAAGTTGCAAACCATGAATAGAATCTCAGTACAGATGGACTTCAACGGCTAGCTACCCGCACTTTGCATCATGCGTAGTTTCAACCCATCCCATTTCTTCAGGCAGCTTACCCATGATGCAACTGTGTGATGCGTTTGTCTGTATGGAGTCTAGGTTAGCATTAGCATCTTAGCCTTAATCACATATCTGTTTCACAGCACTAAAAGGATAAGCGGATCTGTGGCTCTAATCAGATTAGCGCGCCGGTCAAAGCAAAAAAAAGAAAAAAAAAACCTCTTTAATTACCCTCTCTCAAAGGAGGCTTAGATGTTTTGGGGACGTAAATCTCGCCGAGAACATACATCTGCAGTATTACGTTTTAAATAGCTTATCATAAGAGCGCAACCCTATTAGCCATGGATTACCAATGTAAGAATGATTTCATTTCACATAATGGTTTCACAAGCGGCCATCTTCCCAAGGAGAGGCTTTCGGGGATGTGCCAAACAGAGCGTTCGGGGAGTAGCGCACATTTGTGCAGAGGGACTGTAATCGCATCACGTTTGGCAGTAAGTAGCGCTGGGTGTTAGTGCCTGCTCACCCCGTCCTGTACCATTTTCCGATGCCAGTTTGTCATTTTTAGGCACCTCTCAAAAGCAGCTGGCCCAGTCGATGCTCACATGAGCCAAGGATAATTAAACTGGGCTTTGAAAGTTGTAATGTGTAGGAAACAGAGAGGAGTTCCATCAATCACAAAGACCAATGGTTAAAGCCAATGCAACAACACCAGCTGTGATTGGTGGATACTTCCTGTTATCTGCTCGGAATGCTATTGGAGTAAGGCTCTCTGTTTGAGCTTTAGCCAGGAAGTAGTGTCCACCAATCACGGCTAACGGAACACCTCTATGTTTTCTACCAGTGAGATGATGTCATGACTGCCATCCTGCTTCATTATTCCTGAGCCACAGTGCTCCATCCCATGATCCTCTGCTCCTCCAGAGCTGTGCCATATTCTCTTCGAAGGGTGATTCTAAAGCTGTAAAGATATACAACTTCATGCCAACATGTCAAATGTACTACAATAGCCTGCACCAAAGAAAATGAACAGAACTCCAAACATGTCTCTTGGGTAAAATTCCCGCCCCACCCCCAAATTTGTTATGGGTTATGGTTGCTTGAAAAGCGTAGCCATAATCGCTCACAGTGCCTCTAAATGGTGGCATTTATCCAATAATAAAATGCAGTGAATCATCTCAGAGCGTTTTGCTCAAAAAATTTGAGGTTTGCCAAGAAAAATAATGGCCCACATTAAAAATAAAAAAAAATAAATCCTCCGGAGAAAAATTTGGATATTTATTTGTGCTGTGGACCTTCTCTGCAGCTCCATACTGTGTGTAAAATTATGGCAGGAGGTGATTTCAGGGTTTGCCTCATTCATTAGTACTGTAAAAAATTGACAGTTAATAAATGTTTCCCTGGTGATCCAGAGCTGTCAGATGGAAATCATAAATAAAGCTAAATTCAGCACTGATTTCTGGACGTTTTTGTCAGTGTGTAGTAGAGATCAGGTGGAGGATTCTCTTCCTGGCAGACTGCAGCTGGTTCTCCATTTCATGCCAACTATTGCTCTGAATTTCTTCCAATTATTTCTTATTGTTTTGTGGTTGTCTTTCAATCAGCAGCGACTTTATGACCCAGACACAAGGTGTGCAGATATGGTGCCCTGTGGCGAATGATGAGCCTAAAACGGGCTGTTTTCGTAATCACCGTTTTTCACATCGAGGTTCTTTGAGTCGGTATGATTTGTGTCAGTGTAGTATCGCCTCGTGGCCCACAGAGTTAGTCCTTGTCCGAGTGCATTATTGCTGTAGCTCAGTCCTGCCGGACTCCACCTCAGAGCCCAGCCCAGAAAACAACAACTGCGCCAACAAAAAAAAATCTATCCAGAACATTGGGTAAGGTTTCAGGTATGGAGTTCTATTTGGTTTTGACAGTTAAATTTCCCATTTGAACCTTTTACTGTTCCAAACAAGTTCTGTTAGGAGTCGTGGAGAACAGCATCTAGAAAACTGAGCAAATTTAAACGTCTGTTTCCAGAATTTTTTTTTTTTTGGAACCAAAGAACCGATAGCTGGGAGTATCTTTGAAGCAATGTATTTTTCTATATCACATGGACAACTGTGCCACCACAAGTGAAGGAAGTGGTGAGGTTTTGTTGGACCAGAAGTGGGAGGAGACATCTTACAGTATGAGCAATTTTAGCCAATGATGACATTGGCCATGAAAGAAAAACAGCTTTGATTTGTTCATAGAGTGGCTCCACCCTAACAGGGTTCATGAAACCTCATTTCGGTGATCACGAACAACAACACAGACAGTTAAACATTAAATTTGCAAGATATATGTGCATAGATATGCTCTTTGGATAAGAATGCCAGCCAAGAACAAATCCAAAGATACCCATGTATAAAATAGTTTATTATAAATAATATTTTACATATCTTTACAAATACTCTTTTTGTGCTTACAGTAGTTAAAAGTTTTCAATACAGGAAATATTTTTTAATACAATACCATGTGCATAAACCACTTAGTGTTCACATATTAATATTTATGCTTAATTATTTTTCCCTTTCCTCTTAATGAGACATTCCAAAACAGTATATACTTTGCTACATGGCAGCGTTCAGAGCTGACCACAAAAATAGTTCCTACTAGTTTTTAGTCTTTTATTCTTCATGCTCAAATAAATGTATTCAGAAGTGCAACGTAAAAAATCAAGTAAGAGGTTTTTGGTGCTTGACGATGGACGGTAGGGTGTAAGCCCGTGAACACATTGTCGATGCCCATGCACGGAGACTACAGGGTAGGCCGTCAGAGAGCTTGCGGCCTCTGGGGTGACGTAGTGATGGGGAGGTGTCAGCTCCCCTAGATAACATCAGAGAGGTTTGCTTACATTCAAAATATAAATCCGAATTTACAATATGTGTATTGCATCAGTATAAACAAGCTGAACCTTTAGTGGTCAAAGAATTAGTTTTGAGGATTTCTGCCATCCTTGCAGCATGTGCATCAGTTTCACGGAGGACTGCTTCACGAAATCCAAGCTGGACCGTGGACATGTCATTTCTGAGGTCCTCCAATCAACGCAAGGTCCTCTGAGCACATATTTGTACCACGCCAACAGTCATGGTCAAACAGAACGATGCACAGCCTTCAGGGACGTGTTCATCTCATTAGTGTCATTTGTTTTTACCCAGGGCAGCTTTAGATACCCCTTTATTTGTTCACTCCTGACAGCGCAATGAGACAACTGAATGCAGCAGACTGATAAGAACAAACTGATAATTTTCCTTTTTTTTTTCAGACAGTATTACTGTGATCAAAGGCTTCTGGGTACTAAAATATGTCGTAGACTGCCTTTATGGTTTGTGAAAACGAGTGCAATCTTTGTGAGAACTTTTCATCCTCAGTAGTCATCTCACCCCCCCCCCCCCCACTAAACCTCCTTGGTCTCCTGACCTTCTCGCTCTGCATCAGGACAAAAACAGCGGCCAATCCCCCTCTTCCTTTACTCACTGTCAGCATCATTTAACAAGAGAATCAAAATGGCGGAGAGTACATTCGCTTACCACAGAGAATGTGATACGGTGTTATTGCTGGACACTGATAGTAAAGCAGGCAGCAGGTTCTGTTCACTCACTCAGGCACGCTCAGCGCGTTTGATCGCTGCGAGTGACTGGTAACTCCCGTGTTATGCTTTCTGTTGCCATGGCGCTAAGCTATAGCAAACTCACTGAAAGGCCCATATGACTGTTTTTCTGCTATATATAGCAGATGACAATACATAAAGTCCAAGAATTAACATGTCAGTGGAAGCATGAGTTTAGCCTTACATATACTTTGTAACATTACATTTGACATAGCTATCTTGTTTGTAAAGATAGTAAAGGACTGTGTTCAGTAAACCACTACATTACCTCCCTGTTCCATTAGCATTTCTTTGCAGTCAAAATTATTTCCCGATTTTACTCAGTGGGCCTTTAAGAGGATTTACAGCATTTCAGGTTTTTTCAGCATTTCATTTATTGGCGTTATAGTAAATCAGCATTTTTTTCTTTCTTTTTTAAAGCAGGCAGGTGAACTGACAGCCCAGTCCTCAGCTATCAACGTTCGGATTTGAAGCTCACTTTTAAGGGACAGAAACTATTCCTCTGGGAAATGTTTGACTCCAAACACTACATCTGACTGGATTATTGCTCAATTTCCATATTCAAGCATGCCGCCCCCAAGCCCCACCCCCGCCCCCAAACAAGATTTGGATTTGCATGATGAAAGTAAGGTTTCAGGTAACATTCATAAGTCAGACTATACATGAGATTCCAGGATGTTCTGTTCTTCCAAGCTTAATGCCGTTTGCCATAGAGATTAAGTCAATCAAACTGAAGCCTTGCAGTCTAGGTCCATGGCCGTCATTTTACATATATATATATATATATATAAAAAGCTAAAAATATTCAGGCTAAAACTGCTTAATTTGACAGTTGATGGGTTGCACTGAGGTACATATGGTGTATAACCTTGTTAAAAACAGTAGAATTTACCACTAAACTTGTCAGAAGGTTCTAAACACGGTTAGGGAGCACGTTTAAATGATGGTTCCAAAACTGTAGACACTAAGTTACATTAGAATGAAGCCTTGATTATAACAATGGCAGCCATCAGCCGGAGAACTGGGTTTCCATTTTTATCAGATTAATAAATTCAGCAATCACAAGGCAATAATGACCTGCTATTTTTTTGATTAAATTGATTTTTACCCATGCATTCATCAATTATTTACAGAGATGTTTTTTTTTTCCCCGTTTGATAGATTGTTTCTGAAGATTCACATTGCTAAAACAGATCGATACTGAGGCTGAAATGACATTCTTCGGTTTAATCGTGATTGCGTTTAAGCGTACTGTCACATAAATTAGGCGAACTCTGCTGAAACTTGAGTCGCTGGTCCTAGCTCGAGGCTGTAATACGAAGCTGAAAGAGTTCTGATATGATGGCATTCGCTCAAGTAGATACAAGTGTGATCGACTATTGGCTCTGATGGCGGTTGCTCTGAGCCTCTGTCCAATAGGATGGCTTCCCCAGGCTCTGGGGAGTGGCTTGATAACCCCCCTGTGGTCAGTAACAATCTCAGTGCCAAACGGGCCACCCAAATCTCCTACCTGCACTAAAGATATGGACACTGAGAAGCTCAGCCAAAGCCTGAACCAGAGGATAATGCAGCCCGATGAACTGTCATTTGTGCCAAGACAGGAAAACCGATCAGTGAGATTTCAGTACAACCAGGGACACCAAAGAAGGTTCTCCACCCCTCAAATATGACTCATAACTGTTTGTTCAAATGAGGACATTTCTGCTCCCTTATTTGACTTGTGTACTAAGCTGGGGGGAGGAAGGGGGATTTGCTGAGGGGGTCAGAGTTTTGGGGAGTTCAGGGTTTTGAGCGTTTAAGCTCTGAATGGGGTCCATGCCCTACCAACTGCACATAAGTAGCGGTAACGCAATTGGATGGCCATGAGCATCGATATATGAAAACAAGGTCAGAAAGCATATGAAGACATTTTGCTTTTTGATGTGGACGTGGAAATTCACACACAGAGGGTGGAAACTGGAGACCGGTCATACTGTTGGACAGTCAAGGCCACAAGGGTAGAAAGATGTGTGTGTGTGTGTGTGTGTGTGTGTGTGAGAGAGAGAGAGAGAGAGAGAGAGTGTGTGTGTGTGTGTGTGTGTGAGAGAGAGAGAGAGAGAGAGAGAGAGAGTGTGTGTGTGTGTGTCTTCAGACCTGCTTTGCATTGCAGTGAGGGGCCTTGTGTTTTTGTTTTTTTGTTTTTTTTTTTTTGGAAGACCCTCTTGATTAGGAAACTTGTCAGTGCACTCCTGACTCTGTACATTTTGACCACCTTGAACACTTTGAGGCCCCAAGAGCAATCGAGAAAACAGAAAACATCACACAGAGCAAGGATACAAACCCCTCCCACATGCAAACAGTGCATCATCATCATCATCAGAACAATTTGAAGGTCTAACAATATTTAAGTGCAAAAAGACAATATCTGAGTTTCTACTTAAATTTCTGTGCAAATCTGTTTGGTGTGTGATGTGCAGAATCGAGGGTTGAGAGTCAGACAGTTTGGTGTGAAATCACGCAGAAATGCACAGGGAAAAGCAAAAGCAACGACAGTTTCTCACAGGAGAAAAACATGCTGTCGAACGCTGCACACTGAGGGGAAGAGGGAGGAAACGCAAGAACAGTCCTGAGCTCTCATTCATGACGGTGGCGGAAGAAACTAAAAAACTAAAAAAACTAGAGAAGTATCATTTAAATCAGCTGGGGAAAAAACAAGTAGCAAAAAAAAAAAGTCAAAGAAAAAAATGGTATAAATTTCCTCCAGAAAGAGTAAGATACGTTGATAAGATAAGCACTTCCCACAAGGCTACTGTATGTTGATTTAAAAAAAAAAAAAACTTTCTGCTTTGAAAGAAGATCCATCGGAACTCATATACCATGTAAGCTAATAGTACTGAAGAAACAGAACAACGGGTGAAGCTGAGATCCAGTTTAACCCCAGGCCCGACCCATTCTAAATCCAGGGGTGTGACAAGGACACAGTGCTGGGCTGGGCCAGGCCCAGAACCTGACCCAATCGTCACCACCCGCATCAGCCGAAAGTTAAGCCGACTCCTTTCATACAACCACAGCGGCCCTGTCCCCTAAAAAAGATTTCAGAAAAGCAGGGGGAGCCATCAGTAAAAACGCAACCTGCCACACCCGCAGCCCATGCACTTAACACTGGGATATGTTAATCTGTTTATCGTCTCCTTCACCAGCAGAGCCCCTTCCGAGATGCGTATCCCTTACACGAGGAGGTTCTGGCCTGGAGACAGGGTCAGTATCTCTCCCTCTCTCTTTCTTTTGGAGTGGTGAGATACACTTCTCCTCACGAGAAGATGTCCTCTTTGTCGGATTCTGGGGAGGCGGGGTGGGAGATGTCGAAGAGGGCATGAGGGGAACCGGCGGCCCCCCGCCTGGATTTGAGTATTCTCAGAACCTCCGAGAGCTGGTCCTCCAGGCTGGCCATGCGGCCGTTCAGGGCCTGGATCTCCTCCTTCAGCTCGTGCTTGAGCTCCAGGATGGAGGCGTGGATGGAGTGCTCGGGGATGGGGTAGAAAGGGTGCCGGGCCTCGGGCTGGACGGGGCTCCGGTCCTGGGGGGTCCTGGCCTCCACGCTCCCACCCCCGCTGCCCCCCCCAGCGTTGTCCAGCCGCAGGTCGCTCTTGGTGATCCCGCTGTCGCAGGAGTCCGTCTTCTTCAGCGACGTCTCCTCGTGGGCGGCGGCCTTGGTTCTTTCCGGAAGGGTCTCCATAGATTCGGCCTTCGACACCTTGCTCCAGCCGTCAGCCTTGATGCCCACAGACTCCCTAAAGCGGCCCCAGCCTTTGCCCTTGGTTGCGGGCTCCGCTGACTTTGTCCCTGGGGTGGGGGCCTGGAGCTTCGCCCGATTCATGGAGGCGGCAGCAGTGACTGTGGCCGCAGCCGTGGTGGAAGCCCCTCCCCCTCCGGATGTGGAGGCGGAGCCTGATGGGATGGGCGTAGCCGGGCTCTCTGTTACCGTGACAATGCTGGTGGTGGCTATGATGTCGTGGCGGACGGGGGCCTGCTCGATGCGGGCGAGGCCGCGCTCCAGGTCAGGCTCCTCTGGCGAGCAGCGCTCAGCCGCCATGCGTGCCTCCTTCTGCTGGCGGAAGCGCTGGAAGAGCCGCCGTACTGGATGGTCCGGCGGGAGGTTCAGCGGTGCCTCGTTCTTCCTCCTCAGCCGCTCCTCTTCCTCCCGCTTCACATCGCTGATCTTCCGGAACACGATCTGAAATGACACGACAGCACAGCACACCTGGGTAAGACGCATATATAAACCCCTGCCTTTAACTGCTGTTCACATGGCGATTTCATCCAATCATCTGATCGTTGATTTTGTCTTAATTTTTAATTTTTTTTTTATTTAAAAAAGGTAAACACATAGAGCTGATTCCTCTTAGAGGTTCGCAGTGGCTGGAGCTGATAGCAGCTCCACTCACCAGGAGAATAAATATGTGTTTGGATCGGACAGCTGGTGTAATCGATGCTGGTCTGACGTGGTGCGCTTCAGGGCAACACTCTGCAGTGTTTTTATTTACAAAATCATATTTATGATGGAATGAGATTCTGATGTGTTATTTTCATCCATTGTGCTGTTTTCCCTTTCCCTAGAATAGTTATAGGTAGTTCTGGTTCGTGTGTTTAACCATTGCTATAAAATATTGTACATATAAATTATCACCACATGCTATAAAAGTCTGCACTTATCAACCAAACCTCTTCACTGACATTTCCTTTGCCAGGATGCTTTTGTTGCTGAATTGTGGAAACCCCACAGGGGTAGCAGAAAGTCAGCCAAAATGCAGGCGGTAAAATGGAACCCAAAGCCACTTCATAACTAATTCAAACCCATTTTTCTGACCACATGAGGAGAAACATGAATTTGCTGAATCCTCCCCTTGAACCTTATGAAAGATTGAGAAGGTCTGGTCTCTCTGACTCCTGTGAAAGCTTTTGGGTTTCCGTTGTTTTAAACACGTCAGAAACGCGAAAAAGGATAATTTAACACCCATACAACGAAAGCAGCTGGGAATAACCTGAGTAATGCATATCCCATGTTCTCATTCCAGAACTTTCTGAGCAGTTCCAGAATGAAGTGTTCCTTTTCTGTCATGTCTAGGAAGCCATCCAATTCCTTTAACATTTTAATTGATTACATTTTAGGCTGGCAGAAAATCTTTGGGGTGCTAAATGTTGGAACTAAACCATTTGTATAAAAGTTCAAACATACAGCAAAATGAGCCAAGTTTTAGTAAAATATTTGAGATAAGACATATATAACTTAGCTCCCAGTCATTTTCTTAGAGTAACATGCATTTTAATCAGCTGTAGCTGATTGAGAGATTGGCAATGACAAAACCCAGACGGGGAAGCCCCAGCAGTAATTTTTATTGTATAATTTATCATATTAATGAACCTTGTCCAGGCTTTAATGGATCATAAACCTGCAAGACCCACGAAGGTTTGTCTAAACGGACGTCTCTCTTTGCTGGAACAGAAAACCACAAAGAAACCCACACAGAAACAAGAGGTGCTTTACGCACCGACCACCAAGAAAGCTCCCCTTCTGTTTTCCTTAGATGTGCTGAGTACGCCCTTGAGGGAAACGGTGAAATACATTACCTCCTTCACACCGAGACGATAACATGGTCAACTCTCCGCTTTGAGATGCTAATTGAGGTTGTGTTTTCAAGCTTGGTGCTAAGTAAAATCCTGTTAAATGCAGTCCACTAGTTTCAAACGTGGGGGTATTTACCGTCTAATTTAATGTTTTTGAATGTTACGTAAGGGCTCATCTCATTGCTCTCATATTCATTCTAGCCTGGAGGCACAGATAAATCTAACCTGATACACCATTAATGCAATTTATGCTCGTATTCCCAGATTAATTCCCTTAAATTTATTACATAATTCTTCCTGAGTAGGGAATTGTATGTCCATGCAATTGCTGCTTCGAGTGAGATGGAAGGGAACGCATGTGGGTGTGAGGTTCAGGACCGTTGGGTTATGTCCACTGTATCACTGCAGACTTCATGGGCCCAAACACAGACCGAATTTGGACCAGTCATCTTCGCCTTTATCTCGCCTTTAATTCAGATAACAAATGTCTGGTTCAGCAATACACTATCTGCAAGCTTTTTGATGCCCACGTATTTCTAAGGACTGATTTGTTTGGCCGAGATAAGACGGAGAGCAGCTCGATCAGCTCAGAGGACTGTCAGGCGAGACGCTCCCACGCCACAGAGCAGTGAGGGTTCTGCGTCTCCTCCTCTCGCTTTGCGCTGCGTTTGTCCGGCCCTGGTCCTGCCGTTCTGCCGAGACAGGGAGCCCTTTCTGGTGATGATGATGAAAGCAGACCTGTCTTGTGTTAGCTCTGCACAGACAGTGGGATAAATCACATCTCACCGATGGTTATTCACCAGCGGATCTTATGATCACTTAGTCATCGCTCAAACACACTCTACTCAGCCCATCTGTGCCAAATATTCTGTTTGAAATGTTTAAACCCTTTCAAAACTAAAATTCCTACTGGTTACTGAAAATGTAGAAAGGAGGATCTGCTCTGAAATTGGACAGCTATGCGCCATCATTGTCAGACTACAGGATGTGATGTCGGAGATTAAAAACATCAGGATGAGCTAAGTGGGTCTTTAAGTCCTTCATGTACCTCTGTGACCCAAATGTGATGTATAACACTGGCTCCTCACCTGAAGTAATAAGAGTGTCAGTCTATAGAAGCTACTTGGTGTGTATTGTGAAAATTAAGGACGTGGTGATTTTGTTGATTTTGTTTAAATAATAATTATCATGCCCATTGTTACGTCATCTCTGTTCTAAGTGTGAACTTAAGTATTTTCCATTGTCTGTAGTCACACTGACAAAATGTGTTTCCTATAGTTCCGTGATCAGATGTTTAACATACCTGTGACGAGATACATCTGAATCCTCTTACAGCGTAACTCCCATAAAATGGCAGATTCAAGATATTCTCCCATCAGTCTGATGGGCTGTGGAAGAGTCTCAAAAGGGCCTTAAAAGGCAGCCAGTCACATCTATACAAATCGGCTCATGTTATCATGTGGCGCATTTGTGTAGCCACTAATAATCGATGCATGCATGCAGGGTGCTTTATTGATACGTCTGTGACTCAGTTACGAAGAACGCCGTATGTCTACCCCCTGCATTGTGTCTCTAGGGAAAGTTAGAGTGCTGTGTCCCAGTGTCATTCCTGTGTCACTGTCATTGAGTGACAATTAAACCTATTAGTGGTTCCTAAATTCGGGCCTGAAGAGAGAGGCCTGTGGCATCTTTTGACCTATGAAGGTAAATGAAGTATGACCATTAAATCCCTCTCCAGCTAAAACTGGGCTTGTAAGTCTGAGGTTGCAGGTTCAAATCCCAGGCGATGCACAGCCCTGGAACACTCGAGCTAAGGTGCTTAACCTGGGTTACTGGAGCGAGTATCATTCTGTGTAAATGAACAGGGTCTGCGGCTCTGAATGTGGGAGATTGTGATGTAGTATAGAACAGGTTCGGGTCCCGCGTCTCTGACCCTCCTTCCCCCTTTGCGCTCAGATGGAAATGTCCCCCCGGTTTCCAAACCAAACCCGCATCCAGGGCCTTCCACATGAGCAGAGCTCACAGGGGCCGTGACTGTTAGAGATTTCAGCTGCGTTCTCAGGGGCATAGGGGAGCCAGACCTGGAGGCTGGTGCCCCCCCCAACCTTACCCCAACCTCACCCCTGCACACACAATGAAAAGGTTACAATCCGTCAGCTCCACAGGGGGGCCAGCGAGGGGGGGTGGCACTAGGGCATTATGGGACTGAGGATTTACCAATGCAGAGTTTTTGCGTCTGATTCTGTGACGCCAATGTTGACAATTATAAGCCGATTACTAATTTATCTGCTTTAACTTTCTTGTGTGCTATGGAGAAGTCTAGAACTGGTTAGTTTGATGTAAATCAAAAAACGCTCTGCAAACCGCCCTGTGAGAATCCGTCTGAAGTCTAAGCTGGCATCTAACCGTTACAGTAGATGCTCTTCCCAGGCAGTGAGATGAGTGTATTGAGACCTTTCACAGCCTTGCCATCTGGATTTTGAAACTAGAGAACCAGACTTTTCACTCAGAGGTTGCAGGTTCAAGTCCCAGTTGTGGCACTGCTGTTACATCCTTGAGAAAACATACATAACCTGAACTGCTTCTAAAATATCCGACTGGATAGATCCAAAACATAAGGCTAATTAATTAAGCTTTGGAATATCCTTCAATGTTAAAATTAAAATTACTTAACTATATGACTAGAGGCAAAATGTTAAGATTTTTATCCCAAATTTACTGCACACAGCGGGTGGGGAATGTATGATACCTCATTTCTGTAATGTAATGGAAACAATGATGTGGGAGATTTCACTGAAATGGGAGGAGTGAACATTTGACCAATGACCTCATTGGCTATGGAGAGAGAAGGTTTTTGATTGGTTCAGGTAAGTCAGTGATTTGACAGCTGGTGTAGGTCCACCCTAATGGTGCTCATAAACCTTCATTTCAACCATCACTAACTGGCAGCAAAAGGTAACGCAATCCTTTTTACCAAATTAAATAAAATTGTTTTTCAAGTCATGCCTTTCAAAGATAAGGTATGGAAATACAGTCTCTTTGTCGCTTTGTGCTTGTGCTGTCACCTGTCACCAGTCCCTTCATACACTGGGACTCTGTCATTTACAGAAGTGTAGTTATCTTCCAAAGGGCAACAGTCTCTCCGCTCGGCTTTGAAGCTTTTCTCCATGGATCATTACTGAAGCTTTAATTTGCTTCACTCTTCAGAGAATGCTGGGTAAACGTACAGCGAGGGCGCTGCACTTTCGGCATCTTTACAGCAATCACGGGGGGATAATGAACGGCCAGACCTGCCCAATCCCTTCATCTGTTCAGCTACGCTGCTTTCGATTCGCACACAGTCCGGCGGGACCCAGAGCTCGTTATGGGGCACCCATCATCTCTACTGTCACCCCAACCAAAAAATGGCTCAGATCAAATATTTCTGTGTAGCACATTTCACAAAGATTTGCAACGGTACGCTTTATATGCGCCACATACCCCAGCCATACTCCCCACGAAAAGCAAGCTTAGGGCCTCAGTGGCCAGGAAAAACTCCCTGTGTGAAACTGGCCTGGAGAAGTCACACAGAGGCATGGTGTGACTTTAAACACGACGCCTAACCCGTAAGCTCATTTCACAAGATCTGAGGCCAACACTTTTTATCAAACGAGAGATTTAATTTCATCAGTGGGTGAAACTGTATGTTTCATTTCCAGCAACAGTGCATTGCTTCTTCGACAAAGAGAATCTGCCGTGGTGGGAATGGGCGGAGCTCATTCGCCCCCATTGGCCAGGCCTTCCGTACATGGACAGCCAACTCTCCCCCTCAGAGCTGCAATGAGAATCGCCACCCCCGCACGCTCTGTCCCATTTTTAATTAAGCCTCGTAATTAATTACTCTGTCACATGCCCCACCCCTGGTGGCCACTCTGGAGCGGGGAGCCGTCAGCATCGCCATGCCAACCAAATACATAACTTTCACAGCAAACCCTGCCCCCCCCCCACACCGATGGCAGGCTGATGGGGCCGCCACACAGAAGCTGCACACGTGCAGCAAGCCACGCCCTCAGAAAGGATGAGCTCACATAATGCTGTCAATCAAGAGAGGGTGGGCGGTCTTTAGCATCACTCAAGAAGAAACAGCTTTAGAGCTGAAATACTGTCATGCTCTCGTGTTAATTTTTGGCCTGGGACCGTTGCGTAACCAGGGGTTGTGATGCCGAGCTGAAGAACATCTGGGAGGGCCATGTGGGCTTTTAAATAGGCCGAGCTCTAAACGTTTGAACTGGCGTGTCCGACACCTCTTCACTCGGCTTGCGGACGCCCGCACTATCGCCATCAAACAAACAACGCCAGACTCGCGCGCTCTGGGTCTCTGTGCTAGAGACCCGTTACAGACCGACCGCTGCAGGCGGACATAAACCTCCCCCTCCCCCCATCACCCACCCCCGCAGCAGCAGCGTGGGCTCGATGACAGCGTGGCACACGCAGGATTGATGGCAGACACCACGGAGAGACAGCGCCCGTGGGGCATCCGAGCCGTCCGGTCGAGCTTTCTAATATGAGAAGCGTAAATGAGAATCTGTCTGACCGTGCCCCACCGATTAATGCTAAATACAGCAATTCCTCACTGAGCGGCCTGGGCTGCTGCTTCCGCACCTAGAATGCAGCACTAGGATGCGTCTGCATGCAGATTAATGCTAAATACAGCAATTCCTCACTGAGCGGCCTGGGCTGCTGCTTCTGCACCTAGAATGCAGCACTAGGATGCGTCTGCATGCAGATTAATGCTAAATACAGCAATTCCTCACTGAGCGGCCTGGGCTGCTGCTTCTGCACCTAGAATGCAGCACTAGGATGCGTCTGCATGCAGATTAATGCTAAATACAGCAATTCCTCACTGAGCGGCCTGGGCTGCTGCTTCTGCACCTAGAATGCAGCACTAGGATGCGTCTGCATGCAGATTAATGCTAAATACAGCAATTCCTCACAGCGGCCTGGGCTGCTGCTTCCGCACCTAGAATGCAGCACTAGGATGCGTCTGCATGCAGATTAATGCTAAATACAGCAATTCCTCACAGCGGCCTGGGCTGCTGCTTCCGCACCGAGAATGCAGCACAAATGCGTCTGCATGCATGTTTTTTTTTTTTTTTTTTTTTTTGGTGGTGTGTCAAGGCCTCTCTTTCGTGGCTGTTGCATGGTACACTCATGCTATTTCAGTTTCCGTGGGCGACCCACCGGTCCTGGCTGTGCTTGTGTTTTTTTTTTTAATGGGGTGTCACTGGAGAGATGCGCTGTAGTTCCCCGGATTCACCGGAGCGATAGTGCAGTGTGACGCAAAGCTGCCGCTGCTGAAAGATCGGCTCATTTTCTGTAACGCCGCACTCATGATTTCTCTCAGCACTGTCCTCGTGGTCCTCATCTCCCCTGTCTATCTCTATCTTCTATGAAGGTTACACAGCAATATGGCTGACCTGTAGTCATTATCCATCATGGGTCTGGAGAGAGAGGGTGCAGTCTTGTACATTTGTTTCTTGCAACTTGTTTGGCTATTGCCACTCACCACTGGAGGTACATACAAATTTACACATGTACACAGATGCACACACACACACACACACACACACACACACACACACACAAGACAGTGACTCGCGTCTCTGTGCTCGTGTGTTTGTGTTTTTCAAAGCGCCCGTCTGGATATGCAGCTGCGCCAGACCACCCGCTGCAGATGCGGCTTCCGGAAAGTTCACACACCGCCCGGGGCGACCGCGTTGTTTCTCCCCGCTGTTCAGCGGGACGGCAGGATCAGAAAAAACAGGAGCCTCAGAAAATCGTCTGGGCCTGTGCCCTGTGCTTCCCTCATTTGCTGGTTGTCAAAAAGAAAAATGTTGCTCAAACACGCGCGCCCGTCACACGCTGGCGAACAGCGAACGATGCCACATCAAGTCCAAAGATCCAGAATTAAAGATGAAACGCTCAAAACCGGCCTTTAATTCATAAATCACACATAAATGAATCAGTGAGTAAAATATCAACAGAATGAAATATTACAAAAACAAAACAAAAAATCCCCCCCACCCCCCCATGCATCCTGCTAAGTTTGCCAAATTCTGTATAACCTAAATGGTTCAGTCCCCAGGAGAGACCACCCTTTGATAGGTGGAGGTGACCATCAATCACAGGTCCTGTCAGCTCTTCAAACCAATGAGACTGAACGTGGGAGGGACTTGGAAATGATACTTGAGATTTATAATAAACACCCTCAGACCGAAGGTTCCCAGTGACGCCTCTTTTTCTGGCGGTTGTAAACATTGCATCATCTCTACGTTCCAGAAGCAGAAAGTGGCAAGGCGACCAGCAGGCTCACACCTTTCAGGGTTCAGAAATCAATGAGCGAAAGTGACAGAAATGAGACCCACGCTGGGCTTTCACACACAAAGAGAGCAGTCAGCCAATAGCAGGGCTGGCACTTCAGACACCATCGGTCACGGTGGGAATCAGAGTGGACTTTTGTCCAGCCAAGTGCAAACGGTCCTTAGCGATGGAAGGCGCTTTACGGTGAAGAACAGAAAAATGAAAGCAGCGTAGCGGCTGAAGATCGCTGTAACCTCTCCCTCATCTCGGCCTTATTCATCTGTGCTGCTGGCTTTCTCATTACGGCGGTTAGAAGGACAAATCTGTTTGGTACGAAAAGCAGCAGAACTTCAAGAGCAGCTTCAAAAAGCGGAGGATACAGCCATGCGTTTCTGTCCTGAAAACACAAACAGAAACAACTGTGGATTCTGAGCGCTGCCAGAGAACAGAGATGACACAGAGCTGGGTCCACTCCTGCCGACACAGTGAATAAAACTGGCCTGAAATGAAGGTAATTATCTTTATTATCATCACAGCTCCCGTTAACCACACCGAAGAGCCCAGCAGAACTTACTCCGCCCTCGTGTGTCGAAATTCCCTCATGAGCCCGTCTGTTTCCCAGCAGGCCATGAGTGTACAGCCCCGACTCTGTGCAGCCCACATCACTAAACCAGACTGAAGGTATAACTGCTAGCTTAACTCTATGAATGATATATATTTGTCTGTGTGTTTTCTGGAGCAATCACAGTCGTATTCATATGTTCTCTTAATGGCAATTTTCTGACTTGTGATCGTTGTGCAACACCACTATTAAACTACAGGATGAGACATATCGGCTGAAAAATATCAAAATGAATCGTCATGGCTTTTAAAGGACTGAAATTGCAATGCACAACGACGCTGGAGAGTTTAACAGGGAGAAAAGGCACAGGGTTAAACTCCTTTCTTTTTAAATTTCTGAATTTTTTATGTCTGTTCTCTTAAAAACAAAACAAAATAAACCAGGTCATGTGGGTGTGCAGAAACCCATGTGGGAGCCTTTGGCAGCTACCCCGCTAACGTCAGTGAGGTTCTCTGTAAGGAGCATGTCTGTGACTTCATGCCCCTCCTCACACAGCATAGAACTGCTCCATCCCTCAAAATGAAGGAGGTGGGGGGGGGGCACTTTAGCGTGTCACCGATGCCGAGACAAGACTGATGGGCGTGAAGTGAGCTCACCTGCCAGGGTTCAGGTAAGAGTCTACCAGGTGTGTCTCAACAGTGCTGCGCACTCTTACTCTTACTCCATACACACACACACACTCTTGCGGTAGCTCTGATGGCCAAGCCTGGCCAGAAGTCGTTAGTCTCAAATAGGGTTGCCGCCTGTCCCAGATAACATTGTTTTATCTCCTTATGTTTCCCCATCTGGGCTGAACCTCTCAGCCACACTGCAGCTGGAGCTAGCGGCCCACCTGATGACTTCCGACGACTTCCTCTGATTCACGCGCCTACAAGCTTGCCATTCTTCCCACCGCACCTGTACCAGACAGACTACACTACTGGAGGAGCATGAAGTCAACATAACCTCAGTTTATGTCCTTCCGTGTCAGCTACAGAGAGGGACACGGTTCACTGGTCTGACACCCCTAACCAATCCCTCTGAGGTGGAGCCAGTGGTGATGTCACAGCTGGGATGAAAACGTAAGGTCAAATGAGGGTTCACCTGAGGGTTCACCTGTGCCTTTCCTGTATAAGCCCAAACCTACTAATCCTTCAGTCATCCAGTCACACATACCCTCTGTAGGTGGCTGTATCACACACCTACGCAGGTATAATGGATTATATGCTGGGTGTCCTGTTTCCTCTCCTCTCTCTTCATCAACCTGATTTATCTGTCTCCAGTTGGAGTCTCCAGTTTTCTATTTTCTTATTCCAGCTCCAAGCAAAACAGGAAAGTGGAAAACAATTCCCGCTGTTCATTTCATCTCCCTTCCAGCTCATACAATCTCGAGATTTTGATGTTTTGTTGTTGTTGTTGTTTTTCAATGCTAGATGTTTACTTTTATTATGACTTTGGGCATGTGACGGTGTGACTGACAGGTCTGGTAACACTCCAAAGATGAAATAATCACAGAACACGACCTCTCACAGACCATTTTCACATCTGTCCGTCATCCCGGAGAGAAGCGTGGCTTTTTATTCATCACTGCTTTGGTTTCCCACCCTTTTTCTTGGGCCTTTTGTCGGATCGTTGTGCAACGAGTTATGACAAGTTAGAAATGAAGTTGGACTCAGGAAAGATAATGGACCGTTTATAAAAACACTGCAGTTTCTGATTCTACTGTCAAAAAAAAAAGAGAATGCAAGAAATGTGTCCAAAGATATCACTCCTTCAAAAGTTATTTAAAATAAAAATAAAAGGGTTCTCCAGGCCACTTCATCTGCTTCAAATTCATCGGACCGTGGCTTTCACTGAAAATAGCCCTCAACTGGACATGCTCTCTGATCCGAGTATCTGAAAGTCTGGCAAAGGCAGGCTGATTGGCTGTCAGAATTCTGAGGTTACACAGGATTGGCTGGGGCTCTAACAGCCCGTTCTAATTGGAGGCACTCTGACCACAACTGGCCAGAAGAACACACAACCACTGGTTTATTAGCAAAGAGCATCCTCAGAGTCGGGTGGCTCGGCACAATGGAGGCAGTAGTTTGTCAGGTCCATAATTATGAGCCAAACAGGAGAGGATAAGTTAAAAAGTGACTCCAGGTCCGACTCCAGGCTCAGATGACAGAGATCATGACAGTGAGTCACACTGTCAAACTGCCCCTCTGAGCGACCCTACATTCTGCTTTAGCACTCCCATCAACTTAACAGACTGAACAAAAGTGACAATGCTAACAATTACAAGCACATACGCATAATACGGTAAAACTGTGATATGACAATGTCTTTTTTGTCCTCTGAGTGAAATATTATGCCTATAAAAACAAAAGGTGAAATCCAGAGGAATTACTAGAGGTTCCCATTTTCTCCCATCCTTTCAATATTTCATAAATTGCTTAAAATAGAATTTCTTGACAGGTATCAGAAAGGTGCAGTGCAGTACTCTGAGGCGGCCGTGATGACAGCTCTCTCTTCCTCCCTCTCTTCACTGTCACCCAGACAAAACAGCCTGTGAGGCGAAGCTCCGCTGCTTCCTTCTGCTTTCTCCCATGGAAAGGGGCACCATATTTAGTTGTGATTTTTGCTGGACGGAGCTGTGAGAGAAAATTGCCAGTTAAATACTACCGGGTCAAGGGGGAGTGGGTGGGGAGCCATATTGATTATTAGAGCGAGCTATATTTGCTCGTTGAAAAATGTCAAATGCTATCGATTCATCCTTTGATGTTAAGAGCTGAATATGAGAATTACTGTGACAAATAAAAAGTGTGGGTCTGTTCGGGGTCTGACAGCGCTAACTCTTATCCTGAGACTGTGTGACAGCGGTAAAATGTTAGCCTCCCCGGCGCGGTGCAGCGGAAGGCTTCGGCCTTTCCTCCGCGGCATCGCGGTTCAGCTTAATTTAATGTGCATTACGCCAAAAGGGCTTTAATCCCCTGCGAACCGGTGCGGTCTTTGCACAAAAGAGGAGAAAGCAGAAACTGGATGGGTGGAAGGAAACACGGGACATCAGTGACATTTCTTCAGTGGGTGAAGGATGTATGACTGTAGGGCCCCCGAAATTAATTGGATTTCAAATCAAAAGTCTCGAAGAAAAGAAGGTTGAAAGGACGCGTGCGCCATAAAATATTGATGGACAGACAGCCTTTGATGGCCGATCCCTCCGCTGTGACATCACAATCGATCTTAAGGCTTTTGTGTATCCGTAGCCTTTATGTCACTGATGGCCGTTCCGTCAGCGTGGGTCAAAGGGAGTCCTTACTCATCAAATGAAATTGAGTAATGGAATTTTATGTCTCCCTCTCCTCTCCTGAGAAGGTCAAAACTGACCTGAGAGTCCATGATGGCTCTGAATGGGAGTCTCTTCATCGTAGTTCATGATCAAACCTGACATCACCAGAGGTTTGTTTATTTATTTATTTATTTATTTATTTATTTATTTGCTCTTCCAGACATGGGAAACGGCCATGCCTGATAACCACTACAACCCAAGGATAATTCATGTATGAAATTCAAATCTGGATTTAATATCTGTCAGCTTTACAGACGCCTGGGGTTTAGAAAGCGGTGTGTGAGAGGGATGTGGTGCATCCTGGTTATTGGTTTGCTCCCCTCCTCCATCCCCCTCTGTCTCTCGCTCTCTCTCCTCATTCACACAGAATGATTTCATTACTTCTCAAGAACCAGCAGACAATAATACGCCTTATGACAGGGCTCAGTGTGCCCCCGGGGGACTAACACTGCCGCCGTGGGAACGCCCTGACCTTATATTCAAAATTAAAAGAGCAAAATGCCAAGTTCAAACGAGAGTATCACTTTAACATCTTAATTCCCATGCATGCCATAGCAACCACAACTTGTGTGGTTACTTTCCTGGGTACTTTTCTTTGCACAGGTGTTTTCCAGTTTACTTCGCAGAAACGGCTTCTACCTGTGAGGATCAGCCTCATTACATGGCACCTGATAGGACAGGTATCATTCCTGACTGCCATTTACAGTCAATATTTACAAACACAAGCTCCACAATTATCCAGAGCAGCAGTGAATGTCCCACTGAAGTACGGTTTATTAAACGGCTGAGGGGAACCGGCCCCTTTCATATCTGCATTTTCTTGTCTTTCAAAAACATAGTTAAACCACAAACATTTTGTTTGGAATATTATGGTGATTAGCTTTATTTATGATACTGTTTATGAGTGATTAAGTTGGGGAAAAATGTATGTGTCAAACTGTAGATCATTTTACAGATACACTTTGTGAGTATGGTGTTAGGAGGTCTGACTTTATCTGTTCCCTGTAACATGTTTCAATACCAAAGGTACATCATTCAGCCGCTGAGAGAAGGCGTTTGATAGTATTCAGGAGCTGGACTCAAAGCTGCCACACCCTAAATATAACCAGGTCCTGTTTGCCCCACAAGGTCATGCTTCCAATTTACAAAGCTATATAGTTACTTGATGCTTACTAGATGCTTCTTCAGGTATGATTATTTTCTCAGATATGAGAACACCTGACATGGCCAGGTATTTCTGCAGCAGTGGACCTTTCTTTGGAAAAGGAAGTCTGAATCACAGCCCTGAGACTGTGTGTTGAACCAGGCGGTACTGAACAAGATGATTGATCCGCGAGATAGAGACGACTCCATGATTAACAGTAATTTAATTGGATAGAAATGAGCTCATTTGGATTAATTACGGGGCATAGTACTGTGTTAACACAGAGCTTGCATTGGGCAAACTTTCCTTCTACAGCATAAATCACTGCTTGATTCTGTTTTACCTAACTAAACTCTCATTATTCTGATCTGAAACAGGTCTGACACATGAACTGGTTATTTGCTCCCATTAGAATATACGTGATCAAACGTTTCTGAACTGAAAGATCTAAACAAATGATGCAGAATTTCTCTGCCAATTAGGGCAGTGTAGATAAATGTTTTTAATCATTCCAAGAACAGGACTCCCTGAAGGGTACAACAGACACATGGCAGGTCTCATAACCCGATCAGAGTTTTGTGAGGGAGTGAAAACAGAAACATAGTTATAATGTGACTTTGTTCAATGAGAGAAAGTTGCTGATATTACAAGACAGCGCATTCATTTTTTATGAGAATGCACAGCTAGGTTATGCTAAGCGTGGTGTAAATAAGACTCTGCGACGTCGCTCTCCTCTGTGTGTGCAGCCCACGCAGAAGTCTGATCTCACTACGTGAAAACCCCAGTTTGTGGCACAGCTTTGGGGTGTGTCCGGCAGCCGGGGGGGTTCCAATCTCAGCCACACCATTGCCAGATACAGCCAGGGGTCCACACTGACCAGTACACAAACCACATCTGTAATGTTGGTGTCATGGGAAGACAGCACTCACTCATTTTTGATTGGAGCTGGGTAGCATTCTTGGACCTTCCCATAGATTTCCATTCATTAATTACAATTTCACTTCTGTAAAATATTCATGAACGATTTTTTTGTTTAAGTACAAAGTCAGAAAACTAATGACATCACACGATTTGACAGACAGGTCACTTCTCATACTTGGAGAGCCATGGTGTGCCATTTTGAGGCTAATATAGAGCTGGAAGACGTCGGGTGGAGTTTTAAGTCTGATTAATCACATATACTCATTCAGTCCTGCGCAGTCAGCATGGTCCAGCAGGTCCTGCATTTCCAGTGTTTAACTGCAGGAATGCAGGTCAGTTTCGCCCACAGTACCTAACAGTGCCTAACCCTGAGCGTCCGACAGAGCATGGGGTTTGGGCTCATGGTTACTGGGAGCAGGACCTCAGTAATTAAGACCGGAGGAAGCGGAGAGCGTGCACAGAGTCTGAGGCGCTGACAGATTAACGGCGTGGGGAGGGAACTCCTCTCCATAAATCTCATAACTTCTCCAGGAGTGGTAAATCTGAGCGTGACCGTAAACCACAGAGCAGCAGGAGGAAGAGGAACCGTCAGCAAAGGTCTGCTTTGACGCTTTGAACCTTCACTCTCCTCTCTCTTCTTTTTCCCTCCTATACCCCTGCCTTACACCCTGTTCTCCTGTTCTCCTGTCTTACGGGGGCATCCTGTTCTCCTGTCTCTATTTCTCTACAGCACAGCTCCATGTTGCCGCCTCACACACACACACACACACACACACACACACACACACACACACACACACACACACACACACACACACACACACACAAACTCAGCATAGACAGGTCAAATGGGTGATTAACTCATAAACATTCTGACACAGTTACAGTATTATCATGCCATTAGCACCACCTTATTCACCTGAATGTAAATTTTACCCTCAAACAGTCCACTTAAGGAATGTTTTATCAGCGCTCCTGGGTGCATTTTCAATGCATATTCCATTCCATTACCTTAAAAACACTGGAGGGAACCAAACAGGGAACAAGAAGGATATATTTTGCAAAGCAAGTAATTTTCCACAGAGTTAATTTGAAGTCGCTTAATTTAAGCATGGTGAATGAAGTAAGACCATCCATTACCACATTCCTTTAATTACACTGTACTTTGCTAAAGAGCAAATAATTCAGAGAGAAACTGTACACTGAAACAAGTCAGGGAAATAAAGTTTCAGCTAACTAAAACTACTTTCCAGATTTGTTACACCTCACTTTTTGGCAGTGTACTGAAATGCACACTTTTGGCAGTGTGTACTGAAATGCACACTTTTGGCAGTGTGTACATTCACACTTTTTGGCAGTGTTACACTGAAATGCACACTTTTTGGCAGTGTGTACTGAAATGCACACTTTTTGGCAGTGTGTACTGAAATGCACACTTTTTGGCAGTGTGTACTGAAATGCACACTTTTTGGCAGTCTGTACTGAAATGCACACTTTTTGGCAGTGTGTACTGAAATGCACACTCCTCGGGGGTCTATGGGGAGGGTCACATTAGCCAAAGGAGTCTCAGGAGCTCCATCGGTCCTGCTGACAGAGCTCAGGTGATTGGCCAGTATGTCGCCGTGGCGATCCGCTCCGGGGTTAAACTGCACACGCGGGTGGAATGGGACTCCAGCGGTGAGCTGTGAGCTCTGCGTGGATCGAGTCTGAGAGAGAGCCAAGGATCCCTGGCCACGATCACGCAACGCGTGGCCGACGCCGCAAAGGAATCCAATCTGAGAATCCATCTCTAAGAGAGAACAATATCTTTATTCCTGTGGTCGTATTTAGGAACCAAACCGCTTAGGTCGAAACTAGGTTTTTTAAGTAATTTATGGGAGTGCGTTGTAACCACAAAACCGTCGTAACTCGAGACCGTAGTAACCCGAGGACCTCCTGTACTGATACTTTGTTTGGAATGGTGAGAGCATCACATACCTAGCTGCCAAACACACCCCGTTCCGCTGCAAAGCTTCAAATGTCACCTGACGCCTGCTTTGCCTTTCCAAATTTCGCTCGTTGCATTTTGGAATGCAAGGACGTGAGAAATCGATTTTGCATGGCTACAAGCGTCCTGGTCACATACCTGCATGAGGCGTGTTTCAGCGCTTAGATCGGTCATGAGAGAGCTTCCATCTGCCTAAGGGCTACTTTTTGATGAGGTCATGAATGGAAGCTGTTCTTGTGTGAATCGTTTTCACAGATTTTATAATGCCCTTTTTCTAAAAAAAAAGGGGGTATAAAACCTCACCACTCAGGAAGATTGTGCTGCCTGTAAGCAGCATCACATACTGCAGGTCCAGTGTATTAACATATTACCACAGGGCCCTTACGATTCCTGTGATTTTGCACTCAAGGTTTGATGTATCAGTGTCTTTTCCGTTTCTGATATCCGTATCTGAAACATGCAATGACGCTAATCTTGTAATGTCCAGATTCATACATGTCTTTAGATCAGATACTCCAGCGAGTCCATCAAATTACAGGACGCCGTCAGATTTATTTTCCTGAGAGTTCAACTCTTAGCGGCTCTTAAGAAAAGCAATATGCTGCCTTTACCGGCTACGGTCCCCAAAGGGCGCCCATACAATTATTTCAGAAGGTTAGGAGTGGGTTTACTGCACGGGCTCCAACCCCCAACAGACGTCCCTCTCTAAGGAGGAACTCCGCTGCCATCTCTGAGGCCAGCAAGCCTGATATCGGGGTGCAGATGGCAGGGGAGACGGCGGGGATACACCCCCCAGTTTCATAGGGACCCCGATCCGCCCCTCCCCCTACTTTTGAGGAAAAAAAAATTAAAAACTTAAATAATATACATAAGTATAGGTTTAAAAGTTGAGACCTTTTGCTCACAGTTTGGTCCCCCTCCACTTCAAAACTCTCTCCTGCACGGCTGGCCTGATGTAAGGGTTAAAAATGGGTTAAAAATCAAGGATATAAATAATAATAATAATAATAATAATAATAATAATCATCATCATCATCATCATGACTGCCATCTGTGACTCACTAAAGCCGAATCCATATCGGATTTCATCCTCGTTTTATAAAACAGGAACACAACTTCCTTAAACCCCCCCCACCACCATTTATATTTAGATGCTTCTAAACCTTTATCTGAAATTGTAAATGAAAAAGAACAGGTATTTAAGAGGTTGAACTCTGTTCTCTTTCAGATGCAAAGCAACTCTCAGCATGACTCACCAATATGAGGCTCAATTATCTCAAAGCACAAAATACACATCTGAAAAGTTAGGTCAGCTACCTGTGTTTAAACTATAAGGGTATAGGCTGTGACAGATGCTAAGACAGAAAAGAATGTGATACATATTTTTATTTGCTAAAGACAAACTGCACATGAAGGCAGAATATGAATCAGAATTTTGGTGATTCTACACCATCGATCAAGATCTGTTTTGAGAAAGAGGCTTTCATGGAAATGAGACTCATCTGGTAAAATAAAAGTTCATGAATGAGTAATTACATACATAATTAGCTGCAGAAGGCTAAATGATAACCATAAGAAAAACAACACATGGTATATTTTATCCACTGCATGTAGACCCATTTGGATGAACTGTTACTGAGTCAATTCATCAATTTATCAGCAAAATGAAACAAGAAAAACCCTTGCCAAACATAAACCCAATGCCCAAACATGAGGAGTCATGTGCTCAGCCTCTCCTCCCATAGCCGGCAGAGCGGGTGCTGCGCCAAGGTCAACAAGTTGAGGTTGGGAAAAAAAAACCAGATTTGGTATAAAGAAGAGATTTTGTTGAAAGCAAAGATCATTGCCTGATTGCACATGTAGCCCATTCTTTTCGGTTTATCACTTAATAAAATAAATAAAAAAATGACACAAAACAAACAGAGGACATGATCCCCGCATCTTCATTGGTCATGACGACCTTTAACAGGACTCATGCCTGCATTGCACACACACCGCAGAATTACCGTGTGCGCCAACCAGAGGCCCCTGAGATAGAGGTTTTGAGGTAGGAAATGGGTGAAATAGGACTGAATGGAGCTCAATGATACTGAGTCTGAGTAACACCTTGGGTTATGAGACAGATTCCACACCTGCAGCCCAACTCAGGATGTGAGAATGCGCGAAGAGCCAAGACCGCTGGAGTATGAAAAAGTGCTCCTGTCTGATCTAAAAAACAAATCCATGCTTGGATCTCCGGCAGTTCCCCTCTGATTAACACTGCCGGAATGTTCTTCATCAGGCCTCTCTGAAGCGGTATGAATGTGCGTGACAGTGTGTCTCATTTCGAACATTTTTAAACTTGTGACAGGATTGTGAGGAAACAGGTGGGGATCTCAGCTGCTCTATTGGAAATGACGATGAGGTGGAATATGTCCTACATTTCTATTAAAATCCTCAGGGGGAAAAAAGCAGCTGATAAGGAGGGGAAAAACTTGAGTGGACTGTCATTCCCACCTACCCACTCATTTCTCCTCTCATCATATAATCATTTCTCCTCTCTTTCGATGGTCCCAGCTGCAGGCCTTGCAGAACGCTGAAATCAAACATGATTGGTGCCGTAGGTACCTTAATAAATGCTCTCGGCCGGCGCACTTGTTCTCTGCGCCCCGTTTCTTTAATCAGAGCAGTCATTTCTATTTGACTTTCATTTCTGTGTCTAGACGCCAGGGCAGTGTGCCCCTCTCCGGATCACCCCCACGAGTCTGTCCGTCAGCCCGTGCGTGCGTGGGGCACACCTGAACCTTTCTCTCCCCATATTCAACAAGCATCTCCTCAGACAGCGTCCCGCCCCCCCTCGCCTTATCCATCGGGAGCTACAAGGCAAAAACTGCGAGCAGAATACTGATCCAGGATCAGTTTTATCCTCGTCCACATTCCAGTCTTACCCTCACCTCAAATGAAGTTATGTATGTGCAGGCTTTCATTCACATCTGCTTTTTTATATAATCCTTTTTCTTCAAGAAGGAGGCTGATAAAAGTTTGGTAACAGAATGACAAAATGTCATTTTAAAGGTGTCTGGGTTTTAAGCTATGATGTAACAGATTGCATTCACAAGGGAAGGTTGCGTTTGAAAAAAGGACGGAATCGATGCTGGAACCTGCGCCCTGAGACCTGATCTTGCTGACACTTCACCTCGATGAGAGGGAGGCGGCTGGCATGGAGCGCTTCGCGCTGATGGAAGGCGATTACGTTCTGCTCCGTTGCCATGACACACAATCTGAATCTATCGACTCTCTCCATCTCCCTCACGAAAAATTAGACCTTAACGCCTCGCTACCTGGGACTGGCACTCTGGATGTGTGGAGGGATGGTGGGGGATAAAGGGAGGGAGAGAGAAAGAATGGGGGGTGGAGACAGAGAGGGACAAACAGAAAAGAGGGAAAGAAAGAGAAAGAAATAAAGGGGGAGAGAAAGAGATACAGAGATGAAGTGAGAAAGAGAGAAGGGGACAGAGAGGGAGAAACAGAAAGATGGAGAGTAAGAGAACAAGAGAGAGGGGAGAAAGTGAGACTGGGATAGAGAAGGATAGACAGAAAGAGATGGAGGCACTGGCCAGACTCCAGAGCAGAGGAAGGTGGTAAGAGCTATGGTCTGTGCCTGACTCCGGTCTACAGATGCTCGTAGCACATGCTAATGAGAGCTGGCCAGCTGTGCGCCTGGCCACAGCTGTGATTTCACACTCACTTCAGCCAGCGCATCCTCAGGCCTCCTCCACTGCAGCCATTAGCCGTTTACTCCATGCATATGACTGTCAAAGCACTGAAACTATATGCAGGTACTAGAATCACTCTGAGACACTGATGATTATGATAGAAGCAGCAACACAGGAACACAATCTGCTCAATGTTGTCAAGCAAATACACGCACACGCGTACACACACACACATGCACACACACACACACAAATGTCAAAAATAACAGCTGCAAGGTAATACACACTCTGATGAGAGAGCTTCATTCTTTACTTCTTGTCCGCGGGTGCTTTTTCACCACGTCATGTCAAATTACTGAAACGTTGGCATATAAATTTTTGTGATATTTGTGCTTGCATTGTGCTTATGGAGTGGAATGTGAAAATAAATTGCTCACTGCAGCTTTCCAGCGCTCAGGGCGAACTGCGGCGGCGATGGCTTAACCCAGCGATGCGGGAAACGTGTAATATAATATCAATCATGAGGACGACACTTCAGGACGACTGAAAAGGTGCAGCGTTCACATTATGAGCGCCTCGACGTGCGCGGAAACCTGACGCATCACTCTGCTCCAGCAAACCGCCCCGTCACCGAGGCAACACTCTGCTCCAGCAAACCGCCCCGTCACCGAGGCAACACTCTGCTCCAGCAAACCGCCCCGTCACCGAGGCAACACTCTGCTCCAGCAAAACGTCACCAAGGCCTCCCGTCACTGAGGCAACACTCTGCTCCAGCAAAATGCCCCGTCACCAAGGCCTCCCGTCACCGAGGCAACACTCTGCTCCAGCAAAACGCCCCATCACTGAGGCAACACTCTGCTCCAGCAAAATGCCCCGTCACTGAGGCAACACTCTGCTCCAGCAAACCGCCCCGTCACCGAGGCAACACTCTGCTCCAGCAAACCGTCCCATCACCGAGGCCTCCTGTCACCTAGGCCTCCATTTCTGTGGTCCAGGCAAATGAGCAGTTCCTCCAGTCCACAAGATCAGCTTCTGATGAAGTGTTGGGGATAAATCTCTAACTTTTCTGGCCCAAGCCTCCTGCAATGTGCTCCTGTGATTTCTGAGACGAGATCTGGTTTGAGCATCATTATTTCCAACACTAACCCCTGAGACAGGTCAGAAGGAGGGGTTGACCACTGGCTCGTTACCAAAGCACACTACTGGAAAATGAACAGGTTTATACCACATCATGGTGAGAAACTAGCTGGGCTATTAGTTATGATGTCATCATTATGAGCCCGGCAAAGCAAACTGGGGCACCCTGGGGAGTATGTTTGGGATGGACCTCACAATGTGCTGATGTGAAAATGCATCCATCAGAGATCAATGTGTCAATATTCCTGATGGACCAGGAGACGTTCACTTTGGCTCGGCGTGTCCTTCCATCGAATTTCCCTCAGATTATGAATAATGACCACTATCCCATTATAACAGCACTTTTAAGGCTGAGATAATGATTCATCGAACTCTCAGTTCACACATTTTCAAATGGACACTCATTTTTTTTGTGTGGAACTTAAGTCAACTCAGCAAAGGCGTGATCTGTCAGAGCCCACATACACACAGACTCCAACACTGTACCAGTGACCGTTTCTCACTTTGCTTATTCAAATCTGCATTCTGGGTACACACAGGATCTGCATTCTAAAATTCACATTCAAGATGGAAAACAGAAGCTACATAAAAATTCACACACTCACACACACACAAACTTACATTTATAAACACACACACACAAAAACAAGTTTTCTCCCTTCTCTCTTTCTTTCTCTCAAAACACACACACACACACACACTCTGTCACTCACTCACTCACACACAAAAACAAGTTTTCTCCCCTCTCTCTTTCTCTCAAACACACACACACACACACACACACACACATACTCCCTGTCACACTCACACACAAAAACAAGTTTTCTCCCCTCTCTCTCTCTCTCTCAAACACACACACACACACACAAAAACAAGTTTTCTCCACTCTCTCACACACACACACACACACACACACACACCCCTGTCGAAGAGCTGTCTGGGTCTTAATTACAGCCAGCAGAAGATCCTGTCCTTTTCAGTTACCGTGGCGAGACGGCCGCCCGCCTGTCACCGCCCCCTCTCCCCCATCTCCTGCTCTGCGCCACAGCCCAAATTTAATTGGAGGGGATGGCAACGTCAAATTTTAATTCTCCACTGATTGCGCTACATGTCAACCACAACCTTTCAGATGTATTGTACTGATGTGGGGAGATGCAGTGTGCAATTTCCATAATGAAAATTAAAGCTTGTGTGAGTTATGGGCTACTCAATAAAGACGTAAAGTCAGGAGCTAAAGCAGCAGTATTTCTGTGGAAACTTCCACAGCAAGGCCTCAAACATACCTGCACACACAATGTCTGTATTTACCTAGCTTAGGCTACAGGTAGGACAGCAAACCTGAGGACAGTTACCAGGTAAATACCCCAGTTTCACCTTCACAAGCAAAGCACTTTCCATTAAATAAAGAAATAAGACTGACGTAGACGGCACTAATGATTAAACTTGCCTTTGGTGCAACAAATGATGGAATGATAGGCAATGCAAACCAAATATCCATTAAACACAAAATATATTTTATATACCAACAGCAAGACTTCTGTCCAAGTGCCATGGGTCACGTGTTCATCAAAAGCATCTGCACGGAAATAAGAGTTCACATTTACTGCTGCTCTTCAGACTCCATTAAAACCTCAGAGCCTAATAAAGTGCCTCTATTTACCTTAATTTGATTTCCTATTCCTGGGATACTAAGAGTGGACTGTAGGCCGGAATTAATTTCCGAGAAACGAGCTTTCTTGCTCTCCACAGAGGAGCTCTGACGTCAGCCTGCATGATCAGGTCGAGACAACGGTTTGTTTCATGGGCACAATATTGCCCCGCTGCTGGGAGCCTCGTCTCCACTCCAGATGGCCCATCACTGACAGAGATAATAATTTCATTAACGTCGCTGGACACAGCTTGATAAAATTTGACTGATGTCAGTAAATTCTTGCAAATTAAACAGCTACCTTTCAAAACCATCCGTATAACTGAATTTGAGAAAACTGATTTCAGTTTTTTTAATGGTGATGCAACCGCTCAAAATAAATGTTCTGGCAACTTTGAGATTTTAACCCAAATCCTGTACAACCTAGCAGTCTAACTGAGGATCCACAGAATTAAAACATTTGTCAGTATTATAATTTTTGCTTGGAATCTGTATGAATAGGCTCTCTAATTGTATTTCAACTCACAGGTGGTTTTTTGCATCTGGGCTCGGTCACCTTTGAAAAACAGATTCTCAATGGGTTCGACCTTGTGAAATTTAAGAACAAATGAAAGATTCACCCTATCCATTGAACATTAATAAACAAGTAAACAAATGTTAAAACATCACCTTTAAAAGGAAACTGAGGTATAACATGATATAAATCAGTAGACAAATTAATCAAAGTAAGTTGTTCCCTCGACAGCAGACGTTGTCATATCCTGAAACACATTCATTATCCTCTGGACGTCCATTTTAACCGTTACACTTTAAATCACGTGTGGTGCGTGATTAACCACGCTGCGTGCGGATTCGCTCTCCTGCTCTTATAGCTGATTTACAGCGATAGCGGCGTGCGCCCCGCTGCACAGACGTGTTTACCTTACAGACAAGAGTCTTAGCGTGGCTGCTAAACAAATGATCTCGCATTCGCTCAAGGTTAATGTTAAAACCGAGGCTCGCTCACTTTTCAGGGATGTTTCGTCATCCGTCAAAGTCAAACGAGCCCCTGAAAAGCAGAAACCTGTCATGCTGCTTCATAGAGGAACACATGGCTTTAAAAATCAATTCTGTCTGCTGGAAACTCGACAAAACACAACCGAGCAACACTATCTCCATGCAGTCTTGTTCTTTTCTGTGGGGGGCAACTTATCAAAGCTCCCTTGCAGTGAATATAACTTCCTACTTTTGGCACAGGAATTCACACAACTAGTTGGAAAACTCACGCTAGTTCTGCTCAGTAACTTCATGAAGGCAGGATAGGTACCTCACAGCAAGAGTATGGGTCATGGTACATTGGAAATCACCAAAAAGTTCACTGCCAAAATATTCATACTTTCTGAAAATGTAAATTTTTGGATGAGGTCCATTGTGCAACATCATTACCAAAGTACAGAAGGTGATATATTAGCAGAAACATATCAAAATAAGTCAAAGCGCCGCATCTGCTAATGTCTGGGGAGTTCAAAGCACACCCTGCGGAGCTGCAGCACCAGAACAGAAGAAGACAGGTCCTACTGCACAGGTCCTATCGCCCAAATAAGGGATAATCCCAAAACCCTGACACTCAGACGGGCCCGGGTTCAAACTCTGTTCCCATGACACCCAGCGCCCCCACACCCCATTAGAGGAGATCCAGCACATGTCTCACACACAGACTGCAATGCATACGGAAATAACATTAATTTTGCCCCCAGAGAGGAACTCAAAGCGGGATGGAGCGCGGTTGCCGGGGGGGTATAAAACGCCTCGGTCTGTCTGATCCACACTGGGGCAGACTAAGGCCCTGTCCAAACCTCATCAGTAATGAGAATGATGGGCACCGTGAGATTTACAGTAAGCACGATTACTCCAGCTCTTACCACAACTAAGCATTAACCTTGAGGGGAGGTAAGATGCGTCTTACCCAATGGCCAGCGGGGGGCCACGCCTGAATAAGGACCGCAAGCACCGCTGTAATCCCCCCCCGATCCCCCCTCACACCACTCATTACATTAGCTGTGTGTTTAAGAGCTGGAGATTGTGGCTGTGATTTACGGGCAGGTTCTTACAGGTATGTGCACCTCGCGTAAGGGCCCCCCCCCCCCCCGAGAGAGGTGCTTAACCCAAGTTTATAGGAGGAATAAACTCGGAATGGGGGGGATATTTCTAAGATAATGAACCCCCCAGCCAGGGTCCACTCAGCTAATAAATAAGGACAATCCTGCAGAGTGGAAATAATTAGAGAGAGACCGATGGAGCGCTCTGCGCGATGTAATTGGCTGGAGCACGGGGCCAGACTGAATTAGAAGAGTCGTTTTTCATCCACACCTTTTTTTTTCTGTATACAGTAAATATGGAAATTCATATGGAAGCCTGACCTTCACACAACAGCCTCCAAATGACTTCCTGCCTTGATTAACTCAGTTTTAGTGCAGTTTTACACTCTGTCTCACAGGCTGAGGGTCTGCGGCACATTATTTTAATTATCAGAAATGGTGAACCTGTTCAAACTGGGCTCAAACTTTTCAGAGGGGATAAAAAATAAAAAGGTGTGGTTTCTAAATTCTGTGGCCTGACTCTGAAATGTAAATGAGGTGCAGATGAATCAATCACAAAGGTTAATATCACCTTCTGTTAACATCACAGTTTATTATGGACTTAATATCACTAAGAAGGTCATTCACTGTTCCCTTCACTCTTGGTAATTACTTTGAGGTAATTTTATTTTTGGCCTTTAGGTAGATCGTTTTAAAATCGTTGGTTTAACTAGCAATACTGCACTTAAATGTGAGCAGCGAGGTAAAGAAGGTCGGGTAAGCGCACTGAAATTCCCTTCCTGGGATAAAACTGACTGAATCAACGCTGGTTAACTCTTGGATCACACTGTGTTTTAAAGCAGGGGAAGTTTATAGACTTCTTTTCAACTCTTTAAACTCACTTGATAAAGCACTACAACACAGAATATTGCTGTAGCTGAATATTATAAACATTCAGCAATGGTTCACTGTTGATGCGCCGTTGCTAAGGTTACCGCCACAATCTTGCGCTACATTTTGAATGTGTTTTAGAGTGTGCTTTCGCTTGAATTTCCAAAGTATGACTTTACTGTGTAAAGTTGAATTTCCTGTAACTTTGTGTCGCTGTTGGTGTTTTAGCTGAGGTCTCTTTTGGAAAGAGATTTTTTTCATCTCAGCTAAATCTTATTACCTTTACTAAGGTACGCAGCAACAAGCTGCACCATTAAAATGGTGCTGATTTCCTCACCAGAAACGCTGCGTTTAAAAACAATAACTAGGAAAAGAATGCAAAATACACGGAACGATCAGCACAGTGGATGCTTGACTGAAATGACACTAAATGATACTAAACAGCACATTAGAAAAAACAATACACAGGAAATGATAATAAAGAATGAGCATGAAAATGACACACTTGATAAACTTGATGCTGGCGAAGGGACGCGCATCATTTCCTTGTTGTCATTTCCGGCATCTACGCGCGCCAAACAGCGCGTATCACATTCCGGTCCCCCCACGGGACCCCGTGGAGCCGGTCTCAGATACGCGGGATCACCCCCCTCCCCCCCACCCCCCGCAGCTCGGGGGCTCCAGTCAGCACGCGAAGCGAAGACGCGCCCATCCATGCCAAAATCATTTAGCATAATTAAGGATAACGACTTCCACCATGGAAACTTCGGCAATGCATTATGCAATCAGCTAATGGGGCTCGCTGAAGACCTCATGGGCCCACTGCCTTTACAGTAATGGAAACCTATAACTGGAAGGCAACACTTATAAGGGCCAGCAAATACGGTTATTAATATTTCCTTCCTGCAAGTCTATTCTTGGACCTCAGATGGTCAGAAGCCAGAGGAGGGATCTAAGCCAAACTCGCCTTATTGTCTGGGCCCAGTCAGTACCGTAGCCTCCATGGCCACGCCTGAAATCCACCATCTTAGAAATCGGTCAGCGTGACGTATTTGGCCTGTGCTTTCCCCTTTCTTCTCTGTCTCAGCGATTATGCTGGAATTGCTGGTTTGAATTGAAGCCTTCAGGCAAAAAGTATGTTTCGCTTTTTCTCTACAACAACAGTTTGGCGGGTTTAACTTTCACAATTGCTGAACAACGCGGTAGTTACAAGCCCAAGACCATTACACTGTACCACCATCCGATACCTGGCAACACACCCAACACACAGCATGATATTCTAAAGGAAACAGAAAACATCCCAGACGGCCTTCATCGCAAATGACTTCCTGAAGAAAAAGAAAAGATTCAAAATGACATTTGGAGATGAGTTATGAGGAAAACAGCATATGACTTACTATGACTTATTATTATGATAATAAGTGTTCTGCTCAAATTGATTCTCTGAGTGATCACATACGTCCTTCAGCACCACCGTTTGCTGTAAACCAGGTCACCGTGTTCCCGACTCTGCAACAGGCGCTTCACAACGTCAGGCCCGACTCCATCCTGCTCTGTCCATGCACATCACCATTAATTCCCTTTTCTGTTGTTGCGCTGCTGTGATATGCTTTAACCCCCCCCCCCCGAGTGCGGGTCACTTCACTGTAAGCTGAGCGGACATGGACAGAACCATTTGCCGTGGTGTTGGAGTCAAGCGCCCTGACACACTCCAAGTGAGTGCTGAAGTTCAGCGTTCTCATCACCAGCCCGCACGGGCCTACACTTCCCATCATGCCTAGGGTGAAGGCGAAGCTAACTCTGCTGAAACAGCAGGCTAAAGGGTAAATCGCTTTTCCGTGCTCTCTGCGTAGTGAACGGGGTCCGCCAGAAGGGGCCGGCCTCTTTGAGCGCAGGCTAAAAAGGTTTCAGTTTACCCTGCCGTGATTAGAAAAGGCCTCATACCCATATATCAGTGGTTTACGGCAATCTGTGCTGGAAGCAATTAGGCTAATATATGGAGTGAGGGCTTGCCCCCGGCCTCTGAGGCGTGCTGGAGTGGGAGAGACGTTCGGTTCGCTCCTCGCACATCGACCGCCAGCTCCGCCCACCCCCCGCCCACTCTCAGATTGATTGGCTGGAGGAAGCAGGCGGCTTTCTGGCAGTGGCCCAGATGGCCAACCCTTTACCATCAGTCTCTCGCATCTTCCCCGCGTTACGGTCACTCTACACCGGGCCGGGCCGTTTCACGTGCATACTGTCACTGCCAAGAGTCATAGATCATGTACAGTCTGGCAAACTCGTACCGCCATGATGAGAAACAATAAACTCAGTTTCCAGGATCAGAGATGAGGCGGTGAGTTGTGCAGCACACCTGGGTTTGGGTGCGTGCTGCCCCTGGCAACCCGCCTCAAGGTCGTCCTGCGCTCTTACTCCCAGCACTGAATCTCTGCCATCAGTGATTAGACTGCAGACCACTGAGCCTGGCCAACTGGTCACCCGAATGAAAGCACATTCTCGCTCATCTGGCTATGACGCACATTCAAGCCATGAAAGGAGTGAGAGACGAAGGAAAACATGTCTAAATATTAACACGAAGGAAAAAGTGTAAGTACAAACTAGCAGAGATCACTATCTCAATATCTAAATAAGAGTTCAATATGAAATATCTGATATCGCAATATCTAAAATAATGCATGGTTATTTTATGGCTGGTTATTGACAGTAAAGAAGCACAGTGCTGTTACTGAAGCCAGTGTCGCGGCATATCTACTTCACTACATGTTTGTGAATCATAACAGCCGAGCCTCAAAACCTTTCTGAGGGCAAATCAACTACCAGGCGGTCTGATTGATTAACTCCAGGCATTTTTCCAACCTGAAAACCAGGTGGATGAGATCAAATCTTTTCAGCTGCACCTCCATTCAGGTAAGCTGAAATCGATGGACCCCTAACCAGGCCCCAGTGAAGACATCGCTGGGATTTTGGGCCTTCCCACATACTGGAGCTAACCTTCCTGTTATCTAATTGGTGCCCACAGATTTCTGCCCTAACCAATCATTCCACTCAACCACTGTACTATGGGATTCATCAGAAATTGTAAATGAAAGTTGGTACACTAGCAATGCATATCCCCAGAGGTTCTCCTTGTACGTTGCTTTGGATAAAAGTGTCTGCTAAATGAATAAATGTAAATGTTGTGCAGTAACTGTTTCAGTTATGGAGTTCTACCACAACAGAGTGAGACATTGTTCAGTCTCATTATTATGATGTCATAATTATACGCCTAAGAATTAAGGCCACCAACATTCCATGAGCCTTCCATCCAGTATAACACAACTCTGGATGAGGTGAGCCTGGCCACACTCTGCCATGGTGACTCAGGGTTCATGGTGAGTCACGCTGTTTAAATATTGAGCAGCCGAGGCCTCGCTCTGCCTACGCACACATCTGACGCTCCCAGCACTTGGCTTTCAGGTTCCCGCGCGTTGTAAAGGTAAATCATGCACAAACGGCTGTGATATTTTATTAAACGGAGAAAGAAAGAAAGCAATTATTGGGCTATATTTTGTGAGAGTGTAATCTTAAAGGTTATGTCCATTAGGGCTCTATTCTGGCATTCAAATAGGGTACTCAACAAGGACACCTCAAATAGTATGTCCCTGGTGAATGTGTGTGTGTGCGTGTGTGCCTGCGTATGTGAGTTCAGTGTATTCCAGTTACACTCTGGCATTGTAACAGGATGTGACAGCTTTTTTGACTTCCTGCTGACCATCCAAGTCCTGGCATTGGAGTGTAGCAGGACAGCCGTAACCCCAGAAGGTCAGCATGACTCTGTCCCCATCAGCAGCAATGACTGCTCATTTCCTCCATCTACACTGAGGTCATGAAAACTCTGCCTATTTCTCACCACCAGGTACAGGAGTATATGTGGAAAGTCTGTGTCACAGGTCTCAGATCAGTACAGAGGGCCGTGTGTGGGCAGGTTTTTATTCCATCCAGTCACTAACGCCTTCATTAGTGGAATTACTCATTCAAACTGCGTGCATGTAACAGCATATTTTCCAAATTAAAGCACAGAATACATAATGGAAACTGATAAAAAAAAAACAATGGATCTAATCAAATATGTTATGAAAACCCTTCAAAGAACATTCCCATTTAATATTCGCTCTGACATGATGAATTACAGAGCCTTAAGGCCATGTTCATAAAGACATTATGAACCGAGTGTAAGTGTTCCCAAAGATCTTTTCAAAGCCAAACTGGGAATCCGGTCACAGATATGAAATCAAACAGAGATGAGGGAAACGAAAGAAAAACTAAATTTTCCTTTCCGATCCCGACTAAAGAGTTTGAGACTTGTCACATTTGCAAGCACAAGAAGAGAGCCGTCTCCTTTTCACAGGGAGACGTGGAGTCTGATCTCGGTCTGGGTTTAGAAACGGCACACCGGCGCACACGGGGGCGGGGCCCAGACGGCGCACACAGGGGCGGGGCCCAGACGGCGCACACAGGGGCGGGGCCCAGCCGGCGCACACACTTCTGCTGAATTAGAATGAGGTGCACCGGACCTCCGCGCAGAACATCTGGAATGCGGAGGGAACGGAACTGTCAATGTCACATCCAGCAGAAGTCAGGACAACGTGCTCTCTTTGCCATCCGAGAAACACTGCTGCTCTCAGCCATTGGTCCAACTGCAGTAAACTCTCTCTCAAAACACCCTGCATCGGCGAAGAAACTATGGGGAGACGGGAGGTAGTTCTGTCAGTACAGGAAATGAACCGGAATTCAATTAATGAACTGGAATAACTATGATCCATTTCAATTAATTAATTGACTTAATGGAATTTCACTTCATTTGCTGCATTGACTGAAACATAATGGAAATCACACAAACCTGCCCCTCCCTCCCCACTCAGTCACCAAACAGAGGGCTGCATGGATTAAGTCTGCGGGATTCAGCAACAGCCGTTTAGAATGAGGCTCTCTTCATCTGACGGACACGGGTCGAGCCGTGCGGCACAAAAACCCGTCAGTTAAACACTGAGTAACACCAGCGCAGCCTATAGCTCTGCAGGTAAATGACAGACGTAGACGGGCTGCAGGTAAATGACAGACGTAGACGGGCTGAATGATTGTGTCACCACATGCTCTGATGTTATGGATGAATCCACTCAATCGATGTACAGTAAATATCGGATTGAGAAAAAAAACGTACAGAATGACACAGTGAAAGAAGGATAAACACACCTCTATGCTGCGCTGCAGGTGTGCTGGACAGACCGCTGCCAGTAGCCATGGTTTCACACCTGTACCTGAGATCAGACGGCCAGACTTCCAGAAGGCCCTCGGGAAGTGGCGGCAGCAGGTTGTAGGTGAGTGATTAGGTGAGGCAGCTTAGACACAGGAAACATGCAGATCTGTGGTTCTGCGCTGAGACGCGTTTCGCCAGGGTCACAAACGACAGGTGTGAGTCTGACAGCTGACCTGTGATCGGGGCGGCGAGAGATTCTGCGCAGGTGAGGCAGATAAACTACCAGACCTGTCAGCTCAGCGGGCGCAGGGTGAAAGCCCTGACTGGGGCAGTGTGACACCGTGGCATGAAGGTTATCACCATCACTGTCAAACGATTAAACGCCCGAGCCCTCCCCTGACCTTACCGAAACTAAGGTCTGAGTCTGCAGGTTTAACTCCAGTCCTGGAGGGCCGCAGTGTCTGCAGCTTTAACTCCAGTCCTGGAGGGCCGCAGTGTCTGCAGCTTTAACTCCAGTCCTGGAGGGCCGCAGTGTCTGCAGCTTTAACTCCAATCCTGGAGGGCCGCAGTGTCTGCAGCTTTAACTCCAGTCCTGGAGGGCCGCAGTGTCTGCAGCTTTAACTCCAGTCCTGGAGGGCCGCAGTGTCTGCAGGTTTAACTCCAGTCCTGGAGGGGGCAGTGTCTGCAGGTTTAACTCCAGTCCTGGAGGGCTGCAGTGTCTGCAGGTTTAACTCCAGTCCTGGAGGGCCACAGTGTCTGCAGGTTTAACTCCAGTCCTGGAGGGCCGCAGTGTCTGCAGCTTTAACCCCAATCCTGGAGGGCCGCAGTGTCTGCAGCTTTAACTCCAATCCTGGAGGGCCGCAGTGTCTGCAGCTTTAACTCCAGTCCTGGAGGGCCGCAGTGTCTGCAGCTTTAACTCCAGTCCTGGAGGGCCGCAGTGTCTGCAGGTTTAACTCCAATCCTGGAGGGCCGCAGTGTCTGCAGCTTTAACTCCAGTCCTGGAGGGGGCAGTGTCTGCAGCTTTAACTCCAGTCCTGGAGGGGGCAGTGTCTGCAGGTTTAACCCTAGTCTCCACAGTGTCAGTAACTCTAGCCAATAAGCAACTTAATTTGAGCATTTAAAAACCAGCAGTGTGCCCCGGTAGCTCATCCAGTAGCCCAAGCCTTACAGCAGCGGCCTGGGTTAGAATCCGGCCCGGGCCCTTTGCTGCATGTCATCCCTCCTCTCCTTCCCTGCCCCTCCTGTCTCTCTCCCTACTGTCACTATCAAATAAAAGTGAAAAATGCCACAAAAATAATCCTTAAAAAAAAAAAAAAAAACTTGTAGACATTGCCACTCTCCAGGACCTCTGCTGTAAGGAGCAGCCAATTGACCAATTATGTCACAATAGAAGGCAAAATTTAACAAAATGTAAAACAGCAGGAAATACCTCAAATTACATATTGGAAAACATTTTATGGAGGGAGGAGGGCTGGCCCCTGCTCAGAATTAAGGGAGGCTTGTGTCTGACTCCTGAAATGCACACAGCAATATGGCTCCATTCTGTTCGGAGGATATTGAAGTTGCAAGATGGCGGCCCACTAGAAGATACAGCATAATACCCCCATCAGCACTAATGGGAAATATCCAGCCCAGACCCTACTGATGAGGACTGGGCTATTGCCCTCATCCTTCAGATTCTTTGACCACGACCCGGATAAAAAAGCGCACTCCACAGCCTGCCCCACCCTCCCCGGTAGTGTTTGATCAGTGCACAGAATAGTGTTAGTGGAATGGAAGTCTGCTTTTGTACCAGTTGCCTCGGAACCTTCCAGAACCTTCTAGCTAGTGATGGGAGAATGGGATCAAAAAAGTTAAGCTGCTGAATTCAACCAATCATTCAGTTTTTTTTTCAGTGAGGAAAATAATGTTTTCATTGGTACAAATGAGTCAGTAATTGACAGCTAATTATACCAGTGCTGTCCCAAACGATTAGCATAGCTTACATTTTTACACAGTATACATTTATACAGCTGGATATTTCACTGAAGCGTTTCAGGTGTAACACCTTTTTTCAAGCGATACAACAGCAGTGACCGAGCTGGGAATCAAACCCGCAACCTCTGAGTTACAAACTTAGCACAGTAAGCCATGAAGGAAATACCCATGCACTCACCCTCTTTCTCAGGTTGTAGGTGAGCAGCAGGTTTCGGGAGAAGTGGTTGGAGAAGGCGGTGTAGAACTCCAGAACTTTCTGCAGGGCGTCGCGCTTGATGACATGGAGGTCGCAGTAGGTCAGTGCTCGGACGTTGGCGCAGGCCTGGGCCAGGGTCACCTCCTTCCAGAACACATCCCCGAAAACGTCTCCCTTACCTGGGAATAGAACAGACTGAACTCAGTGTCTCTGTTCATCCCCTCTAAACCAATATCAATGAAAAAGTACAAATTAGCACTTAGCAATTTACCTTCTCAAGCATATCACAAGTTACCCATAACCATATCGTACTATGAGCCTGACCAGGCTGCTCATAACCTTACAGCGCTATGAGCTGACCAGGCTGCTCATAACCTTACAGCACTATGAGCCTGACCAGGCTGCTCATAACCTTACAGCACTATGAGCCTGACCAGGCTGCTCATAACCTTACAGCACTATGAGCCTGACCAGGCTGCTAATAACGTTACAGCGCTATGAGCCTGACCGGGCTGCTCATAACCTTACAGCACTATGAGCCTGACCAGGCTGCTCGTAACCTTATAGCACTATGAGCCTGACCAGGCTGCTCATAACCTTACAGCACTATGAGCCTGACCAGGCTGCTCATAAACTTACAGCGCTATGAGCCTGACCAGGCTGCTCATAACCTTACAGCACTTTGAGCCTGACCAGGCTGCTCATAACCTTACAGCACTATGAGCCTGACCAGGCTGCTCATAACCTTACAGCACTATGAGCCTGACCAGGCTGCTCATAACCTTACAGCACTATGAGCCTGACCAGGCTGCTCATAACCTTACAGCGCTATGAGCCTGACCAGGCTGCTCATAACCTTACAGCACTATGAGCCTACTCTGAGGGATATTTTTCCATAGAAATAGTATATTCAACATCGTCCTCTGTCACTTCATTTAAATTAATAAGATAAAGTTGAGATGGGCAGTATTGATATGCAAATCCGAGGTGCTGTAGAGTTCAAATACCAGACGTTTGTGAATCCGTCATATTAAATCTACACCGCTTTCTTTTCTGAAAGGGTTGGAAAATCCATCTGATATATACCTGGCGTTATTGGCTCAATACGCTCTGACAATAATTGGGAAATATTTGGCGCTGATTTCAATATCAGAGCACAGTAACGGAAAATAAACAGAAGGATGCATTTTGATTAGCGCGGTGTCAGCACAAAGGTGCTGCGAGTCATCGGTGGATCATATTAAAATTCCTGAGTATAATGATTTGGTCCTGAAAGCGCATTTTTAAGAGGCACGGAGTTAATGAAACGAGGGATGGGGGGAAAGGAATCAAGACTCATTCTCTAGGCGCATTCAAACACTCTTCATCAATTTGCATGGGTAATCGAAAGCAAGATGGAAAAAAGAATCCTACAAACAGCACAATTTTATTCCTACTTTTAGTTAGTAGACAAAAGAGGATCTTAATATTTCCAGACAATGATTTATAAAATTTTCTGTTGGCCCCCTGATCCAATGAAAGGAATTTTCATTATAATAAAAATTAAAAAGAAAAACACAAAGTACAGAAGACGTTTCTCTGATCTTTCCCAGTGTGGATGACAGGAAAATGAATAGATTTGTTTGTTTATTGAGAAAAGTGCTAAATCTTCATCCAGTAGCTGTGTGGGCAGTGAAAATGAAATGAAATGAAATGACACTGATGGTTCCCTCAGTTCAGATTTAATAAAGTCAATCACAAGCTTTCAGCGGGATTCAAAGGACAGCGGTTTGTTCCACACCATTTTGAGTTTCCTTTGATTTTTGTTCCTCCCCAAAGTCAAGTATTATGAAGAGTTATGTCACTGCTTCCAATGCTGTGAGTATGAAATAACTCATGTCAGAATTTCAATGGCCATGTTTTCTGAAATCTGCCTGGATAGAATGGCACTGTCAAGCCCGACTGTGCCATAAACTTAAAACAACAAGGCACTGTTCCAGTGTGTGGATGGGCCCCACGGTCTGCATCCTGTTAAAGCACTGTTCCAGTGTGTGGGCATCCTGTTAAGGCACTGTTCCAGTGTGTGGATGGGCCCCACAGTCTGCATCCTGTTAAGGCACTGTTCCAGTGTGTGGATGGGCCCCACAGTCTGCATCCTGTTAAGGCACTGTTCCAGTGTGTGGATGGGCCCCACGGTCTGCATCCTGTTAAGGCACTGTTCCAGTGTGTGGATGGGCCCCACGGTCTGCATCCTGTTAAGGCCCTGCACCAGTGTGTGGATGGGCCCCACAGTCTGCATCCTGTTAAGGCTCCTGCGGTCTGCATCCCAGTGTGTGGATGGGCCCCACGGTCTGCATCCTGTTAAGGCACTGTTCCAGTGTGTGGATGGGCCCCACGGTCTGCATCCTGTTAAAGCACTGTTCCAGTGTGTGGATGGGCCCCATGGTCTGCATCCTGTTAAGGCACTGCTCCAGTGTGTGGATGGGCCCCACAGTCTGCATCCTGTTAAGGCACTGTTCCAGTGTGTGAATGGGCCCCATGGTCTGCATCCTGCACTTCCAGTGTGTGGAGGCCCTGCATCCAGTGTGTGGATGGGCCCCACAGGTCTGTTGCATCCTGTTAAGGCACTGTTCCAGTGTGTGGATGGGCCCCACAGTCTGCATCCTGTTAAGGCACTGCGCCAGTGTGTGGATGGGCCCCACAGTCTGCATCCTGTTAAGGCACTGTTCCAGTGTGTGGATGGGCAAAACAGTCTGCATTCTGTTTTGGTGTTTAGGTGATTTTCCTAAGGCTGATAGATGCACTCCCCCTCTTTTTCCATTAATTAAGCATTTTGATACTATGCATTTCAAAGACTTTAATGGTTATCTCTTGTATTGGTCTGTTTTTTTGCACGTTTTTAATAGCTTGCTTTCTTGTTCTGCAGTGCTCTATGAGAGGGAGCAGTTTAGAACTTGACTCCTCGTCATAAAAACAGAATACATAAATACATAAATGCGAATCGTTAGGCTTTAGAATATATATAAAGGTTTCGATCGTTCATATTTAACAGCTTTAATCTACGGCTGGGTGGAGATAAAAACCCAAAATAGTCTGGCCAACCTTGGACCGTGCTCCGTTTTTGTAAATTACGGCTAATTATCTGACGATGGAGTGCAGCTTTTATCTCACAGAGGTGGCGGGGTGACCGCAAATGCGAGGGGAAACAGCGCAGGAGCTAGAGTGCACACACACCCCCCCCCCCACTCAGCCTAAAACTGCGCTAATGTGCTCCCAAACATAAACGTTTTATTTAAATAAGCAAATTTAGACTGAGGGTGGCAGTGTGGTGTAGCGGTTAGGGAACTGGGCCTGAAGCTCAGGTAGGGCATTCTGCCATTGCACCTTTAAGAAAGGTGGGTTACCTGAGTAACAGATCCAAGGATGCCCCTCTGTTCAAAAAGACGGTGTGTAAAATGTAAGGCTGAATGCCTAAAGTGTGAATTCATCAAGACCACAGCATTGTGCTTTCCTTCAGTGCCAGGAGCGCTGAGGGAACATTCCCAGAACGCTGGAGAACATTCAGGGCACGTTCCTTTTAGGTTATGAGGCCACTGTGCAACAAGAGCCTTTTACAGTCCCAAAGACACAGAAATGATCCGGGAACATCCCAGGAATGGGTGCAGAAGTGCATGCTGGGAAACACACACACACACACACCCAGCTTTCCCAACATTTGCAGGAATAGGGAATATTTATCCGGCTTCAGTCCGGAAAACTCATGCATGTGGTTTTCGATGTTTATTGACATGTGAGGCTCATTTTGCTGGAGTGCTCTTCTTTTCAGAGTGCTCCCTGGCAAAAGAGTGCAGCAATTAAGACCAAATTCAATAGTGGGCTGGGGGCAAACGCTTATATCTCTAATGACAGAGAAGCAGAGATGAGCAGGTGGAGGAGGCTGGTTTCGGCTGAAACTTAACTGAACATAAAAGATGGAGGACTCCTCCTGAGACGCTTCAAGGTGGAGGTGATTGACAGACAGGCAGAGGTTTCTCAGCAGTGCGGCGTGTCGCTCTTCCTGTACAATAGAAAGCGCGGCGGCTCTGTCCTTCAGATCGACGTTTCCCCTGATCCGTCCTCTAACGGCTGCTGGTGAGGCTGTCCATAATCTGACAGCGGATCTTTGTGAGCATGTCGAGGTAGACGCGTTCACATCAAAGACGGTGCGAGAGATGTGAGAAGAGCAGAACAGTCTCAGAGCGTCCGTCGCCCTGACTGAAGGTAGTGTCGACTCTATACATGTGCTTTCTGACAAAACGTTTCAAATGCATGAACTGATTTCGTTGCCATCGCTGCTTGCAAGCTGATTGGTGCCCTGAACAGGTGCCTTTTCTAGAACTGCATGCCCCGTATTTGAAAAACCTCCCAGAAGCTGGATGGAGGTATGACATCACAGTCTGGCTCATACTTATGATGTCACAATTATGAGCCGCATGACACAGTCTCCTCAGATGGTGCAACAATGATTGCCCTGCAAGGCTCACAATAGAAAAAGTTTGGTAAAACGGTTAGCGCGTTGCTTCTTTGGCTTTTGTATGTCACCGTCTCGGAGGAGAGAAGCTCCACTCCTTTAGTGCCGGAGCGTACACATTCATCTGCTTTCACCAATTACCACGGCTCAGTCAGCTAACGAGCCGCACACACCAACGCTGCTTAAACAACTGTAAAACATTCCATACGGCGACACTGGAGCCGTCTTCAGCTGTAATTCATGAGCTCATTGTGACATTTTAGCTAAAATGTCAGGTCACTTGAGCTGATTAAATAACTGGAAGTGCAAGTCGGCATGAAATTGAGAGACCGTTACGGCCTGCACTGCCCACCTCCGCCCTGCGTGAACATCAAAGGGTCGCACTAAAGAGGTAAAAAAAGAAGATAATATGTCGCTGCAATTAACCGGACAAACACGACCGGGAAATCAGATCACAGTTAAGCACATGGTTAGACCCAAAGGAGGAGGTGTTCCCATAGGGGCGGATGGGGGCGGTTTGGCCCCTCTCCTCTTTCAGCAGACAGGAGCGTCGATCGCAGGGCTGGATCTAAGATTCATGAGGACAGCGTGTGCCGTGTGGACTGGGGCTGGCCCTGTTACCCAGAGTCACAGCTCCGGGGCTTGCGTCAGTCGCTAACCCACACTGTCAGAGGCAGAGACTCTTTCTCTGCTCTGATTTCTGTTCCCATCGGAGGACGGGCTTGCAGGAACACTGTCCAGCGCCAACGGCAGTCAAAAATAAATGTGTATTTACTGGGCACAATATGAAGCAATCTCAAAACTGACCCAATACCGTTTAGAGTTGCATCAGAAACTACAACCATATTATTGGCTAACCAGAGTTCTGACTCACATCAGTCAAATGGTGCATTTTCAGAGTGCTGTATGTTGACAATGTAATGTACATGTAGTGTGTCCGTATATGTACAACTTAATGTGTAATACTGTGTTGCTGGAAGGATGTGTCCAGGATGCTCTCGACCCCTTGCATCTCTGCTCTGCAGACAGAATGCAGCAGTAGCGTGAAACGAATGCGCTTTTGCTACGTGCGGAGCCGGTCGAAAGGCATATGGGGAATTTCACTCTCCATTTCATTCCCGTCAACAACAACACGGGCGCATGCTTGCGTGCCTCACCCGCTACAGCCGCCAACACGCTCTCAGGTGGAGTTCAAAACCAAACTAGGAACCGTGGGGGACCAGGTTCCCTGGACCAACTCACACACATCTGATCCAGCGATTCACAATGAGCCACAGAGGAGGCAGCAGGAAAAGCGCTGCTTTCATTATGACATCACACAGTGCTGCTTTCATTATGACATCACACAGTGCGGTTCTGATTATGACATCATACTCTGTCGCAATTATTACCTGTTTAAATTTGTATTTCACAATAGGTTATACCAGGTTATAACATGTTATATTTAATTTGCACTTTGGAGCATTAAATGTATACTTAACAATAATAATACTACAATTTGTGTTTTGGGTATGCTTTCAACAGAAACAGTGAAACCGTTTGGAAAGGAAAGGAATAATCAAACTAAGTCTGAGTGAACACGATCCACTCTGAACCCTTCCACACGTTCCTCTAAATGAAATAAAAGCTGTCCCAAAACCAGAAGTACATTGCAAAGGGTTGATTTCCCTCCAGTGATAAACTGAGAAATCCCCCCGCCAGTTTGCCGAACATAAGGACCATGAAGTGTCTTAAACAGCCGCTCAGCCCTGCAGGGTGATCCGCCCCCCCCCCGAACGGCAGTGATCTGCCCGTCTTCGGCTGCCATGACACGCATTACGCTTCCATTATAACATAATGCGATTCCTCTGCATGAGTACGGCTTAACACCACAGACAGCTTTACTAAACTCGCACACTTTTTCTCTCTCCCCAAACACAATGTGTGCGGAGGCTAAAGACAAAAGCATTAAGGAAATTACAACGTGTGTGTTATGTACTGTGCATATGCAATAAACTTCAAATTAAATAAATAAGTTAAGTATTAAATACATTACTTAATGCCTTTGAAAGCAAAAAAACCTGATGGCTTTTAAGTCTAATCAGGATTCTGATCATTCCATTGGGGCAAATAACCTTCCTGAAGTTTTTTTTTCAGCCATTGGATCATTTACATTCAGAGTGGAAGTCAATAAAGCCACACATGATTGAGCGTTAATGAGGACGAGGTCGCACCCTGAGCCCTCCCGGCACCGGTCCATTGGGCCGTAAACACAGACACACAGAACCAGGAGAGTCACTTCCCCAGGGCCACTGACCATCACAGGGTGGCCGGTCCCATCGCAGAGACAGGAGGAGTATCAGCCTGCAGCTAACTGCACCAGGGCTGCGACAGGCCGAGCATCAGCCAGCAGCTAACTGCACCAGGGCTGCGACAGGCGGAACATTAGCCTGCAGCTAACTGCACCAGGGCTGCGACAGGCCGAGCATTAGCCTGCAGCTAACTGCACCAGGGCTGCGACAGGCGGAGCATTAGCCTGCAGCTAAATGCACCAGGGCTGCGACAGGCGGAGCATTAGCCTGCAGCTAACTGCACCAGGGCTGCGACAGGCCGAGCATCAGCCTGCAGCTAACTGCACCAGGGCTGCGACAGGCGAGCATCAGCCTGCAGCTAACTGCACCAGGGCTGCGACAGGCCGAGCATTAGCCTGCAGCTAACTGCACCAGGGCTGTGACAGGCGGAGCATTAGCCTGCAGCTAACTGCACCAGGGCTGCGACAGGCCGAGCATTAGCCTGCAGCTAACTGCACCAGGGCTGCGACAGGCCGAGCATTAGCCTGCAGCTAACTGCACCAGGGCTGCGACAGGCGAGCATTAGCCTGCAGCTAACTGCACCAGGGCTGCGACAGGCGGAGCATCAGCCTGCACCAGGGCTGCGACAGGCGGAGCATTAGCCTGCAGCTAACTGCACCAGGGCTGCGACAGGCGGAGCATTAGCCTGCAGCTAACTGCACCAGGGCTGCGACAGGCGGAGCATTAGCCTGCAGCTAACTGCACCAGGGCTGCGGAATTATGGGGCTGGGGTTAGGGTAGGGATGGAAACACAACATGCTCAACAGGCCAAAAGCATCATAAAACAAACCTCTGTGGTGAACCACCTCTAAAATCACAGAGTCTCTCTTGACAGCTTCACAGCTGAAAGAGGAGAGTGTGTATTTTAGTAGGTCGAGCATTAGGGTCTGAGTAAACGATAATTACTGCGCTAATGGGTGACCTTCCTGACATCTGTGAGAACTGTAACGCATGTCATCTGTACCGTGTCCCGGAGGTCCATGCAGCATAAATTAACATGAAGCTGTTGAAAAATAATTAGGGTATTAGAAAATTAAGAGCGGCAACCAGTAGAACAAGTTCGATAATAATTTAAAATGATACATGTAAATAATTTGTTAAAAGGGTGTTGCAAAATCAGTTCAGTGTTGAAAATGAAATTGAGCTTAAATGTAGATGGAGAAAATTCCCAGCTCAAAATAAAATGGCAAGTAGTGAAGATAAACATGCAGCGCAAAGACTGATCAAGAAAGTCTGAAGTAAGCAAGCTAAAGGCTAAGCTAGCTCTGTGAACAGCTTGGGAGACCAACATTCAACTAAATGTCATCTTCAGCAGCTACATTTTTTTTGCAATAATTTGAAATGTTTTCTTTATTTCTTGGTTTAATTTGCAGCTTTTTAAAAATAATTTTTCACTAGTATTTATTCCTCCTATGTATTGTATTGTTTGTAATGTTGTTTTATTTGCCAAACTGTTCAGTACTGTTTGAAGAACTTAACCTTTTCCCAAACGTTGCTACTGTTAATTTTATATAGATTGTGCCTCTGGGCCACTGTACATCTCTTATCATTGAAGAGAGGATACTGGGATAGTCCTAGTCCTCCAAGGCTATGATTAAAATCTCAGCCTTCATTAAGACACTTAATCAGGCTGCATGCTAAAAGGAAAAGCTAATGGGTCCTTACTGAAGACACTGTTCACCAGCTGTTCACCTGTTTCACTTCTTCTGTTGCCCTATTTCAGGGTAGCAAAGGTGTTGGGCACAGCCACAGCCATCAGCCCGTCTGCTGCGGCCACCTTGATAAACTTTGTCAGACGTACTGTAACCATAGTAACACCGGAGAACGTTCTCGCCGCTGCGCCACTGCGCATTGCTCCCCGCCGCAACCGTCTGCGCATCGGTCGCCGTTGCCATGGTTACCCGGTACATTTGTAACCACCCCCCGCCTCCTCTTCCCCCTCCCCCGCCCAAGTTGAGTACTTGTACAACCCTGCCCAAATTGTTTCTTTTTTTTTAAAAAAGGAGGCCGCAACACATGGCCAGGCAAACCCAGCGGAGCATGTGAGGCAGGAGCAATAAGGATGAAAGGGGGAAGATATGCGTGAGGACAACACTGAGATGTATGGCGACCAGATATGGTCTGGGTTTCCATTCCAAACAGTGGGGCCTGTGTTCATTTCCTTTTCTGACTGCTGTTCCTCAAAGCTCCGCTGCTCAGTCACTTTCGAGCCACAGCACACACTGAACAGATGGTAGCATACTGTGAGAAAGCAGCAGCCTTTAAAAATGCATAAACAAACACCCCCCCAAAAAAAATAAGATTCTGCAAAACACCAGCGTGACAACTTCTTCTATAGGTGTACAAGACTGGGAGTAAAACTACAGGGAAACAAATAAGCAAACTCCAAACCGCCCGCATTTTACTACTACAAATTAGAGTTCATGAAACGAGCGCAGAGCTGCACGGTCCCCAGTTGTTTTTGATTACATTTTTTTATGTCTTGTTATGCTGAGGAAAGCGATTTAAGCTCATATCCTTCAAGCTCAACACACAATGAAGGACCAGCCTGTGGAGACTGCGGGTGGGAATAAGCCTCAGAGCAACAGAGAACACCGATCACTATCATTCACTACCCGTTTGCTCACGATCATTCACTACCCGTTTGATCACTGTCATTCACTACCCGTTTGCTCACTGTCATTCACTACCCGTTTGCTCACTGTCATTCACTACCCGTTTGCTCACTGTCATTCACTACCCGTTTGCTCACTGTCATTCACTACCCATTTGCTCACTGTCATTCACTACCCGTTTGCTCACGTTCATTCACTAACCGTTCGCTCACTGTCATTCACTACCCGTTCTCTCACTGTCATTCACTACCCGTTCTCTCACTGTCATTCACTACCCGTTTGCTCACTATCATTCACTACCTGTTTGTGCCTGAGACCGAGACCCTGATGTTTACATATACTCTGCTTAACTTCAACAGTGCAAATGTTGCTCTTACACACAGGTGACTTTTTAGTTTTACAGAAATGCATCCAGTATATTACCAAATACATAAGCAACAACAGTTTAATATGCATTATTAATATGCTAATTAGACACATAATATGCTAATTGGGCACTGAATAGTTATCCAATACCTTTTCCAGTATCTAATTTGCTGCAATTTTTAAAAATGGATTTTACACAATCAAATATTAGTTATTTAAACACACGAACTCCTGCCTAGAACCTGGCACTTCTTATATTGGCCATTAATGTGTGACTGCACTATGCATCCTACATGGAAGAACTTATTTCCTTTGTTTTTTCCAAGCTGATAAGACCAAACCCCAACCCCACACGCACACACACACAGCCATACCCAAACACACAATCACTCAGCCCTTGCTCAAATGGTCCACAAAAATTTCCCCACCCTTTGGTGGCCACAGTTTTTGGCGTAGGAGGATGAAAATTGGCATGGGGGTTAAGTGAGTGTGTGTGAAGGTGTGTGTTTCTCTTCATGCCAATTGGCTGAAAGGGGGCATGGCAGTGGGAGTAGCAGTGTGGACCTCTGCAACTTCGTGCTTGTTTTGTTCTCTGAAAATCTAAAGAATGGCAAAACCAGCTTGAGGTAATCTTGTAAACTGTGGCACAAACACAAGCCCTGCTGCTTTTCCATTAGCTCCCCATAGAGCCGCTTTATCAACAGCAATGCCAGGCAGAATCCCCCTAAACACTCACCCAAAATGGCCACCACCTCGTCGTCCTGGATGACCTCTAAGGACCCCGACACCACGAAGCAGAGGCTGTCCACGCTCTCGCCTGCGTGGTAGATGAGGTCGCCGGGGGCGCAGTGGATGGTCTGGAACTCCATCGCGAGGGCGCGCAGGCAGCCGTCGCTGGCCAGCCGGAAGGCCGGGTGCTCCTTGAACACCTTCCTGTTCAGGTGAACGCAGATATCCGCACGCATGTCCTTAGGGCAGATCTGCAGCACCTGCAGGGAGGGGGGACAGGTGAGACCGTCAACCACCTTCGCACAGTTTACTTCACTCCCGCCTCATTTTCAGTGATGACCTAACGGATGAAGAAATGTCAAAGCATTAATGCATTTTAAGCTCACCTTGGCTCTGGGCAGAAGCTGAAGCTGAGTGAAGCTGAGACTTCAGCCTGATACAGATTCAGAGAGATTTGACAAAGATGGAAGCTGATGTGCGAATACCCGCCACCCACAACTAACCATGTGTGGAATTCTCCTTGGTAAACCCAGATCAGACACAGCATGTTGGATGAATGTCCATGTGAGTAAAGAGGTGGAATGCATGTGTAATTTAATTTACCTGCATGCTGCGTGTGGCGCACTGATGAATATAGATGGCTTCTATCATCAGCATGCGGTTTTTTTTATTGATTTTTAAATCATCTCCATTTCTGAAGTCCTTCAGTGAACATACATTTTTCAGTGCGCTCAAAATCCTTCAATATACAGGAACGACTAATACTAATGTTTGTTGAACACTACACACTTCATTTTGCAATGTTGTAACACTTATCTGATGTTATTCAGTTAAAACTACTGATGTTGGTTGCTGTAGTACAGTGTGCCATTTTACAACTCATAGTTCTAAAGCTATTGCACTTATTTTGTAGAACAAATGTTCTACGATGCTTGTTAGGTCATCCTGACATAAAAAAAGATTCTGCTAAACGACTAAAATGCAAAACATATGAAAAAATTAACTGGAGAGAATAACGGCCTCCAGCTGAATCCAGAGGGGATAAACACATTCTCTTAAAGCGTAGAAGGGCAGAGCACTCCTCTCTCTGCGTGTGTGTGTGTGCGTGCCTGTGCACGCGCATGTGTGTGTGTGTGTGCGCACATGTGTGAGTGTGTTTGTGTGTGTGTGTGCGCGCCTGTGTGGGTACATGTGTGAGTGCGTGTGAGTGTGCGTGTGTGTGTGCAGGTGTGTGTGTGTATGTGCGCATGTGTGTTGTGTGTGTGTGTGCCTGTGTGAGTGTGCGTGTGTGTGTGTGTGTGTGTGTGTGTGTGTGTGTGTGAGTGTGTGTGTGTGTGTGAGTGTGTGTGTTTGTGTTTGTGTGAGTGTGTGTGTGTGTGTGTGAGTGTGTTTGTGTGTTTGTTTGTGTGTGTGTGTGAGTGTGTGTGTGTGTGTGTGAGTGTGTTTGTGTGTGTGTGTGGAGTGTGTGTGTGTGTGTGTGAGTGTGTGTGTGTGTGTGAGTGTGTGTGCCTGTGTGTGTGTGAGTGTGTTTGTGTGTGTGTGTGTGAGTGTGAATGAGTGTGGAGTGTGTGTGTGTGTGTGAGTGTGAGTGTGTGTGTGTGTGTGCTGTGTGAGTGTGTGAGTGTGTGTGTGTGAGTGTGTGTGTGTGTGTGAGTGTGTGAATGTGTGTGAGTGTGTGTTTGTGTGTGCCTGTGTGTGAGTGTGTGAGTGTGAGTGTGTGTGTGTGTGAGTGTGTGTGTGTGTGTGTGTGTGAGTGTGTGTGTGAGTGTGTGTGTGTGTGTGTGCAGGTGTGTGAGTGTGTGTGCGTGTGTGTGTTTGTGTGTGTGCCTGTGTGAGTGTGTGTGTGTACAGGTGCGCGAGTGTGTGTGTGTGTGTGCCTGTGTGTGAGTGCCTGTGTGCGTGTGTGTGTGTGTGCAGTGTGTGTGAGTGTGTGCGCGTGTGTGTGTGAGAACCAGAGCATCACACCAGTGAGAGTCGTGCTGAACTCACCGAGTAAAGTGCTTTCCATTCCCCTCGGAACAACCAGCAAAATCATTTAAATATATATCGTGCCGCGCTTCTTTCCGCCTGACCCATTTTCAAGGGCGGTGTTTCTTAGATTTTAAATGATTTAGATTTACATTCAAAGAGTGCTTTTACTTAGAGAAGCACCTGGAAAGTGTATGGAAACTATTGCATTTGACCCAGTTTGAATTGATGCAGTTTCATCCGTTGTCTCGCTACAGTACAGTCAGTCAAAGTGCCAGAGTTCAGCGCGTCAAACGAAAAGAAGAGCCCGAAACGATGACAGATAAGATGCTATAAGCATTCATATCAGTGTGTATTTCATTTATTTTTCCTCTGTGAACTACTGTGATATTCATGAATGCCTCCTGTCATTTGTAATTGAAAATATGCCGATTTTAGCATGGAGATGCTAAAGAGGCAGCGACCAGCATGTGGGAAGGCTTCTGCTACGGCCCTCTGCTAAAACAGCTGACTCAGCCAATCAGCTGTCCACCAATCAGGATTAGGTGAGTCACGTAGTTTTGGTGCAGGGTGGCACAAAAGGCTGTACCCAGCCTGGGCCTCTCTGGATAAGGCCTGGTTTACAATGCTGAAAACCAGCAAAGTTATCTCACTTCCCACACCAGATCAGCTGGTGAAAAGAAGGACCAGAAACAAAAGGACCTGCGTTACACGCCGCCTCCAGACCCAGCATGTGAAGGAAGGGAAGATTCCCCACCAAGCACAGGAGAATACTTTTATCTGGATGACAGTGTCTGCTAAAAGCAAATGTACATGTATTGAGTATAAATGCTATCTCTCACCAAATGCATTCTCAAATTCTCTGTTCAGTGACACTCCAGGTTTCACAGAGAGCTGATAGCTGGTATATTGTTAGAAAGTTGAGACTCTTCTCTCTCCAACAGAAAGTGAAAAGTTCAAAAAAGGTAAAAGCTCCAAACTTGCCTGGGGTCAAAGCTTCATACAGTGTGGGAATGCTTTCGCCTACAAACCAGGGCCTAACACATGCGAGGCCCACGGTTTGAGAACGCTTTTCAGCGGCGATGCCTCGGGAAAGGGACCAGGTGAAATATTCAAATATCTAATTCAAAGAGAATTCGTATGGTGTTCAACTTTATCCTGGAACAGAAAGGAGTCTTTCTTACAGAAATAAACACCCTTATAAATAATTTTGTTACACGTGGGTTTTTTTTCTGGTTCCTCTAACCCAACGCAGAACAGGGACCTGTAGCCTAGCTTCACGAGTGCTAATGGGCACCGAGACCAGATGTCCGGGCGCAGAGCAGGCCTGGCCTGCGGGGTGATGGGCATGTGGCTGTCAGTCTGAGGTACCTTTTCGGTGTCGATGCCGCGGGACATTGACCAGGTGGAGGCGATGTAGTCCATGACCCTCTCGCTCAGGCCTTTGGGCACCTGGTAGAGCTTGAGGAAGTCGCGCACGCTGTTGAGCATCTCGTGGTAGCGGTTGGTGTTGGCGTACATCTGCTGGAAGATGGTGGTCACGTTACCGAAGATGGTGGCATACAGGAGAGCTGCGGAGGCAAACAGACTGCCAGTTAACACCAGGAGAGAGGAGAGAGGAGAACAAGCAAGACAAATTTATGAAAGCTGAAGGCACACTACACCCTCACTCCCTTCCTGGCTTTATCAACTCACTTCCTGAATCTATTGTCCCACTTTCTGAATCTATTAACTCACTTCCTGAATCTGTTAACTCACTCATTTCCTGAATCTATTGTCCCACTTCCTGAATCTTTTAACTCCTTCCTGAATCTATTAGCTCACTTCCTCAATCTGTTAACTCACTTCCTGACATTATTAAAGGAAGTAGAGAGTGGTATTTACGAGGAATTTACTAGTTGCAAAAATTTAACACCTCTTCACTTGTTCAGTATCTTTATGAACACAAATCACATTTTAACACAGGCACTGTGGCAGTAGAAGAGGTGGAGGGAGAAGCAGGTCAGGCTCCTTGGAGGTTCCCTGAAATATTCTCTCTCTTTAAAAAAAACCACACTCTCTCCAGTAAAGGTGTATTAATTTGATGAATAATCAAAAACCATTTATATCAATGATGGTATTTATAGCCCATAATCTATAGCAAACAACAATCCAAATGACAAATCTCTATCACCGGTATTTCTAAATCTTTACCATAAAATTAGAAATGTCATCTTGTTCAAGGGGACCTAGCATTTATGATCCTGTAATAGTATATTCACGTTCCTGGCATAATTACGCACAGTGAGATTTCTCTTCAGTTCCTCAAGGTTTGCACTAAAGATTCATGGGATATGCTCAATGCCTTCTGGTGTTTACTCAAACTTGTGTTTTTTTTCCTCCTCTCTTCCTCCACCCTGGGAAAGAGGCTGGAGAGTAATCTTGTAAATGCAGTATTGATACGAGCCCCGGCGGCCGAGCCCTACTCCGCCACGCTCTGCCACGCTCGCCACGCTCCGGCCGCCGCTGCGCCGCCTTGTCAATAACAATACGGGAGACACGGCTGCAATCTCGGGCCTGTCAGCCGGGACAATGGGCCTGAGGGAGCGAGCCGGAGTTTTATTCCATTTCTCATCAGGGCCCGTAATGAAGCGGGTAGCCTAACGACAACGGAGCGTGGGGATGGGGGCAGGAAATAGAGGTCAAAGCAACCAGGAGTTAAAAAAAAAAAAAAAAAACATTAAATTAATGCTCAAGCGAAGCCCCCCTGCAGTTCTCCTGCCGTTACAATCCCACAATGCACCACAGCAGACAATCCACTTAACCCTTTGCCTCCTGAGTGGTCTGTCTGTCTGGGCCTCGGGCCTTATCCTGCCCCTGTGCCTCCCCATCCCCCCCTTCACCCATCCACCAGATAAATGAGGTTTTCTTGTATCAGATTATTTCTGGACGAACAGGAAGGGCACAGGGAGGGAGAGGGTGAAGGACACTCCTTGTCGTCCTTATCTTAATAAAAAATCGAGTGCAGCAGTGGAGAGCACAGATTTACAGAGCCAAGGGCACGTCGAAGAGGGAATCTTTGGGCGGTTACGTCTGTCAGAGACCAACTTAGGAGGCCAAAACACAATTCACCACATTAAAACGGTCAAACAAACCTCCAGCCAGCCCTGACACCAGGAATGTAATGGTTGGGGCATACCTTGACAAACCAGTCAATTGCTGGAAGTGGTCTCAGACAGCCAGTAGGGGATGCTGTTCCCTCTTGACCAATAATAATGCCAAATATACCATGCAGTGCTCCAGATACTGATTGACCTTATACCCTTACCAAGGATCAGATTCACTAACCCAAATCCAAACCCTAGCCATTGTTAAATGAGAGCTGAAACTGATCCTAGATCAGTTTCAGATGAGCAGCCAGCATCCCTTGCTGTGCGGGACAAATTCTTAACCCAGCCATTTTCTCATCCAGCAGGTTAGCTGGTGATAAACACACGCCTCTCTGCCTCTCCATGCCAGCCGCAGTGTGAGGATGAATGGTGGTGGTGAATCACCCAGGTGGGTGGGCAGGTTGCCCCTGTTTGGGCTTAGTCATCCCCCCCCACAGCTCCGCAGGTGCAGGGTAAATGATCCATCGCTACGGTCAGGGTCGAGCCCATTCAGCTATCGATTAGCTAAAGGCCTCGTCCCGAAGTCTCTCTGCTACACATCAAATCCTTTGGCTTTTAAAATTGTGTTGCACCATAATCCAAGCTTGTGGACATCAATATTCAGACTTTTTTCTGACTCCGGAACCAATGTCCTATTTGTCCAAAACACAAATGACATACTGTCTATACATCTGTAAAAAACACAGTCCCTAACATCTGTCTGCATCACTATATACAAATGATTCATAGTTATACCTGTTACTACAATGTTATAACTGACTAATAAATGTTTCATTGAAACTACTTCTATACAGACCTTATTCTGGGGGTTCCACAAAGAACCTTTCAGAGTTATCAGCATCTAAGAGGAACCTGCTTTATAGATCCTTTTTCCTTTGCATGTTTGGAGATTTTAGCTCAATTTCTTGATAAGCTCAGCTCATGCAACAAAAGCTGAAGACTGCACTGGTTTCGCTGAGGTCTGATCTAGGAGCAGACAATGGCTACGCTGCATACAACCAATTAACTAACTGCACCAGAGCGACTGGTGGAAACAAAGAGCTGTATACACACCAGGGCCTCTAGGGAACCACACACCCGCAGCGGAGAAGGCTCACACCAAACACCAATAAAAAAGCAAACCGAACAGATGCCTTTAGACTGAAGATACTCCACATTAAGCATATTTAAATAAGAGGTAAACAGCTGGACCCCGTATCTGTGATATCCATCTCATTAATGACTTCAGAAGTGAAGCGGTCCTGCATTCAAATTCAGACTTGGCAAGTTATGGGATCATAAAATATCAAAGGACATGCAAATCCTGTACTTGGACAAAATCCTGGGCTTGTGGAAAAAATGTACATGTTTTAGCGGCTCAATGTCGACTATGTGCTCTGTGTGGACAGCACTGCAGTCTGTGTGCTCTGTGCTCTGTGTGAACAGCACTGCAGTCTCTGTGCTCTGAACAGCACTGCAGTCTCTGTGCTCTGCGCTCTGTGTGGATAGCACTGCAGTCTCTGTGCTCTGCGCTCTGTGTGGACAGCACTGCAGTCTCTGTGCTCTGTGTGGACAGCACTGCAGTCTCTGTGCTCTGCTCTGTGTGAACAGCTCTGTCTCTGTGGACAGCACTGCAGTCTCTGTGCTCTGTGTGGACAACAGCACTGCAGTCTCTGTGTCGGCGCTCTGTGTGGAGAGCACTGTCTCTGTGCTCTGTATGAACAGCACTGCAGTCTCTGTGTGCTCTGTGTGGACAGCACTGCAGTCTCTGTGCTCTGTGTGAACAGCACTGCAGTCTCTGTGCCCTGTGCTCTGTGTGAACAGCACTGCAGTCTCTGTGCTCTGTGTGAACAGCACTGCAGTCTCTGTGCTCTGTGTGGACAGCACTGCAGTCTCTGTGCTCTGTGCTCTGTGCTCTGTGTGAACAGCACTGCAGTCTCTGTGCTCTGTGCTCTGTGTGAACAGCACTGCAGTCTCTGTGCTCTGTGTGGACAGCACTGCAGTCTCTGTGCTCTGTGCTCTGTGTGAACAGCACTGCAGTCTCTGTGCTCTGTGTGAACAGCACTGCAGTCTCTGTGCTCTGTGTGAACAGCACTGCAGTCTCTGTGCTCTGTGTGGACAGCACTGCAGTCTCTGTGCTCTGTGCTCTGTGTGACACAGCACTGCAGTCTCTGTGCTCTGTGTGAACAGCACTGCAGTCTCTGCGCTCTGTGTGGACAGCACTGCAGTCTCTGTGCTCTGTGCTCTGTGTGGACAGCACTGCAGTCTCTGTGCTCTGTGTGGACAGCACTGCAGTCTCTGTGCTCTGTGTGGTCAGCACTGCAGTCTCTTTGCTCTGTGCTCTGTGTGAACAGCACTGCAGTCTCTGTGCTCTGTGTGGACAGCACTGCAGTCTCTGTGCTCTGTGTGGACAGCACTGCAGTCTCTGTGCTCTGTGTGAACAGCACTGCAGTCTCTGTGCTCTGTGAACAGCACTGCAGTCTCTGTGACAGCACTGGACAGCACTGCAGTCTCTGTGCTCTGTGTGAACAGCACTGCAGTCTCTGTGCTCTGTGTGAACAGCACTGCAGTCTCTGTGCTCTGTGTGGACAGCACTGATCTCTGTGCTCTGTGTGGACAGCACTGCAGTCTGTGTGCTCTGTGTGAACAGCACTGTGATCTCCATCTCCTCCAGTGTGAGTCTAAGGTGCCTCCCTGTGACTGGTGCTTTATAACCCCCATGGCCAGGAGGAGAACTCATGAGGGATGTTTTGTGGCTAGCACCAGCAGCCTGCTCCTCATTGCTACCTGCTGTTATCAGTTTATGTCTGCATGTCCAGCTGTCTGTCTACATAGAATGCCATTTACCTACCAGCTGCCCCAATGAAAAAGAGGCTGACTGTTTTCACTGTGTGTGAACGGTGACTGCATTGGGTTTGGTGCAATGTGTGCATTGTGACTGTATGTGCTGTGTTTGTATTGTGATTGTATATACTGTATGTGTACTGCAGCACTATGCACTACTGACTATGTCCCTGTGTGTGTCCCAGATTATGATACACTGCTTAAGATACATTCTTGAATTTACTATTTTCTGTATAAAGTTAGGTCTGAGACAAATGTTCAGCCTCGGGTAAACAACAGAGCTGTATGATACTCTATTCTTTTGTTCACCATACCATCTCATTTACACAGTGTGCGGTGATATACTCCTCCCCTAAGGCTCCTGCTGACCCATGTGATTCTGTGTACCGCCGCAGGATACCGCCCGTTAAAAACGTGCCAGAAACAAAGCGTGTGCAGCAGTAAGCAGCATCAGTAAAAAAAAAAAGATTTGAATTTTGGGAGGAAAAATTGAAAAACGGAGGGCAAGCAGTTGCCACTGATTGCATATGTATGAGTTCAAAATGGCTATACATGAAGGGTAACCTACATTCAGCCAAAGCGCCCGTTTCTCTCAAGGTTAAAAACTGCAAAACTGCAAACTGAAATAAAAAAATAAAAATCATACATTTACATACATTTTTTTATCGACTGTAGTGATTTATGTCAGACTCAGCATTTTTCCAGCTGCAAAGTTTTGATAAATTGCATCCCAAAGGAGTTGCAGCTTCACAGCTACAGCCCATATTACATGCCACCCATGACCTGGGGCAGGACTCGGGCATGGTGCAGCCCGCCCTGGTCCTGGAGACCTGCAGCGTGCGCTGACTCTTTCTGCTCCTCCACACTCAACTCATCAATTAACATAAGTGACCGCACAGTTAGCTCACCTCCCCTGGTTTCCTGGCTGCTGGTTTGGAGGTGAAAACACAAGGGAGGGGGACACTTTAGAGCGATGAAACCAGCCCCCCCCCCCTTTCCCCACTGTAGCTGAGCTAACCGTTTCCTCGTCGATGTGGACCTCTCGTCACAGCGGGAGACAGCGTGGCTGGGACCCGAACCAACAGCAGCGACCTTACTGCCTGACCCAGTAAAGTGCCCCAGCAGTCAATAGCACATGACCTTCCTACAACCTCTCAACCTATACGGCCTCTCCAACTCACAGCCGAAAACTCACTGCGCACTCTGCCGTTCACTCCAACCGCAATTACAACCTCTAAATTGTAACGAGCTGTTAACAGCTCTTAATTAGGTGCTTTCAGAGCTCTGTTATGATGGTCTAAACTCACGGTGCGACGATAATTAAACACTGAATTATAACTTAATAACTGGTGCGTTATTTAATTGAAAAAAAAAAACAGGGTAAATCATGATTTTTTTTTCTTTACATTTTTATCCCCAATCGTTTTCCTTTATTTTCTCATCCTGAGCTCAACCAAACTTGTTGGGGACCTTTGCATCTACAACATGGTTTTTATATGTTCCTGGAAAAGGACATATCACACCCTAAAACCCAAAAACCAAAAACCAAAAACTATCATGCAACATTTGAGTAAACTTACCATCAAAAGTAAGACCACCAAAAAATCTCTTAATGCGCGTTTGCATTTTTGAAGGTTTGTGACATGCCCTGTTAATCTGGGACAGCACAATATACAATATGGGAATCATAAATTCTCATCGAATAAACAAAAAAAACAACACAAGGATGGTGAGGAGCTGTTTATAACAGGGCAATGCTTCACTGTTTGGAGGCCAGTAATTTTGAGGGGAGAAAAACGCACACCCAGAGCCTGGAAACCTGAGGGGAGATTGGCTTCTTCTCTTTGAAGCTGTGCGCCGTTTTGGGGTACCTCGCCGCCTTCTGAAAATGAACACGCAGTTAGCATCGCATTCATGAGCCGTTTGACTCCGCAGCACTCTGCTGTCAGAAGGAATCATAGAACACATTCATTACCCAACAACTGCGCAGTGCAGAGGGACTGGCTGTCTGCGTGTCGATAGGCTTCACACAGAGAATAAAGCTTTCCGATAAGCGGCAGATCTTTGAATACTCCTTCCCAGCCATGCACTCAAAGCAAGGCGGTGCAATTACGACATGAATATATATCACGATAATTCAGAGTTGTAAAATATGTCAGACATCTGTACCAGGATAATTCAGGGTTGGTTGGCCGCTCTCCTTTAAAGAAAAAAGAACTCACTCTGATAACGGCTTTGACTCTTAACCTGAAATTGAATTAAACTATGTCAATAATATTATATGAGCAGTCATAAAAAAGGGAATATATCGTTCATACGCATATTTCTGCAGACAGTTTGTGATATTCCTCTCTTTTCTCATGAAGCTGGAGGGTGCTGCATATTCTAAAAATGTATCCAGCTGGCGCAAGAATAAAGAGAGTTTTTATGAAACCGAAAGCAAAGCAGCTCAGGGAGGACCGAAGTATGTCACAAATATCACAAAAAGCGACCAAAATAAAGCATAACCTGAAAATTATGAGGTGGGTTGAATCCAAAGATAAAAATTTTACACATGCATGAGTGGGAATGAGTCAGTTCTACCTGATTCTAGTCATTGAGGATTATTGGCCCTGAAGCAACTAAATTCAAACAGAAAATGAGCATCAACGCGCCTCAGTACAGCTGACAGAACCACGGAGTGATCTACAAAACACACTCAAACATCTCCTGTTAACCTCAAATCCCTTTTACTAAACACTGTTGCTGAGGACTTCAACAGTCTCAAACAGCCGTGTCTCTGATTATCGTGTACTGTTGGTGTTTTGTATTTTAAGTGTCGTTTTAATTGTAGGTCTTTGCATGTGCTCTGAAGTTGACGTCTTGGCCAGATTTCACGTCTCAAGGGACTCTCTGGTTAAATATATGTCAAATAAATAGAGGAGGAGAACAAGAGCTCTCTGCTATGGACTTGTAGGCTAAAAAAAGCAGTTAGGCTCAGGGATACACTGAAAACACCACAAAGCTTATTGGAACTAGGTTAAGGTTACTCCGCTCCACTGAAGTATTATTTACAGTGGGCTAGAATCAATCAAACACACTTAGTTTCTTTGAAGGCATAAACTGTTCTATTGTACAAAGGACACACGCAAAATTACATGTTTGCACATCTACAACACTCAGAGAAAATGGTGTTTAACCAAGTCCAGCCTGGTGCTCCCATGAGTGTGGCGCAGCATCGGCACATTGGTAGTTTCCCTGGTTTTTCCTGATTTTAACGTTAATACAAATAATCCTCAGAAATACTGCACCTGCAGAGAACCGTGTCCTCATGGCCCGTTTTCCTCATGCGCAGACACGCTGTGTTCATACAGGCCCATTACATAAGCCTCCCACTGGACCAAACTGTGCACCTTCCCACAGAGAGGTTATCACATCCAGCACTGTGGCTGTTATCAGTGACAGGGGGTCTATGGGGTTTTTTTGGGCTAATCAGTGACTGCCCTCCAGATACTGACAATCAAAGCACACAGGTGGGCGTTATCTACATACGGCCGCAAGCTCTGACTTTCGACTTTTAGCCTGTGCTAACTCTCCGTCTACCCACACTGAATTAGATTTACTTTTAGACAATTAGCACACACAACCTTATCCAGAGTGACTTACACAGGTCAGATTTTACACTCTGTACATTTATACAGCTGGATATTTACTGAAGTGATGCAGGTCAGGTGACAAACGGCAGTGCCCTAACCTGTGAATCTGACCCGGGTCTGATCATTATTTCAGGATGCTCCATTACTTTATGACAGGGGCACAAGCAGTAGCTTAGCAGCACAACACAAGGTCAAAGGTCAGAGCTACAGCCAATTAAGCTTTGCCCTGTAGGACTGTGAGACACAGTTGGCATGGCAACGCTCACGGTTTGATCTTACAGCCGAGGGCCACATCCACACACTTGAAGAATGTCCTAAAATTCATAAGGAAACAGTACCAAAAAAGGTAGATGAAAAATAATGGAGATTTACTTTTTTTCCACTTACTTCCAACTCCAGCTTCCCTAGTTTTACAACAGAAAATGCTTCCGCAAAATGAATCTACTTCCTGATATAAGTAAATAAAAATTCAGGATAGATGCTGAGGATCTTTGTGAATTTTAGAGTAAACATGCTACCAGCTGAAACCACAAGTTATGTCTCTGAATATTAGGGAAAACAGACGTATGTTAAAAAAGGAAGTAACGTGCCGGCTGAAGAGTTTTACATTATTTAAATGTAACATTATTTCACCGAAAGTCTGATCTTCACTTCATGAGGTAGGGCTTTCTGACTGGGGCACGGTCTACAGTTCAAAGGTACAACACACGGACCCGAAACAGAGATGTGTGCGGCACGGGGTCTGTGCTGGGGAGACTCCTCTCCTCCACTCCCTTCACGCCCCCACACGGTCCTCTCCATTCGGCCCTCCAGCTCCGGAGCTCCTCCGATGGGACTAACCATCCTGGAGCCTTCGCTTCTAAAAATACAGGAAGTGGAGGTAAAGCGATCTGATGTCAGCTTCCTCCGGGCGAAATCCATTTTGCATCGACGCGTGGGGAATGCCAAATTGCTGGGCCGGGGGTCGAGAGGCAGCTCTGACGCGGTATCTGTATCATTATGCCGCACAGTCGCCGTGCTCCGGTCTGGACCGTAGAGGCCTTTAGGTTTTTAACTTAATTTACGCCTTTCGGAGTGGAGGGGGGGCGGGGGCTTTCTGAAACTGTGACCTATCGATTTCTCTTTTCACCCAAATACTCGTTTATCCTCTTCCATCCGTGCCTCCCGCAGGAATCTGCCTGTAACGAACTACAGAGACTCCATTTTTCACAATGGGTCTCTGTACATAATTCAGTGTACAGCTGTCACACAAAAACAAAATGTGCTCAGCACTGAACACCGCGCACAGTGATGTAATAGTTATCAAGCGTCCATGTGATGCAGCGCATTGATCGATCCTTGCATTTGGGTTCAGCAGTGTTCCCAGCGTAACACAGAGGTATCCGCTTGCACAACAGCAGTTGCCTGGAGGTATGAGTGATAGGGTGAAGGTGAAGTGGGTGATGTTTTAAGTGAAAGGGTGAACGTGCAGGGTCTGAGAGGTTAAGTGAAAGGGTGAATATATGGTTGGTGAGGGTTGAGTGAAATGGTGAGTGAACAATGGGTGAGTGTGAGTGAAAAGGTGAATATACAGGGTCTGAGAGTTCAGGTGAAAGGGTGAATGTAAGCTGGCTGGGAGTGAGTGAAAGCGTGAATGTAAGCTGGCTGGGAGTGAGTGAAAGCGTGAATGTAAGCTGGCTGGGAGTGAGTGAAAGGGTGAAAGTACAGTGGCTGGAAGTGAGTGAAAGGGTGAAAGTACAGTGGCTGGGAGTGAGTGAGATGGTGAATGTACACAGGCTGAGTTATTGGATGACTGCAGTAGGCTGAGTCTGCAGCACACACACAGGGTTGTGAAGCGTGAAGGCTCGTCGGGGCACAATAAGACAGATTTATCACGCGTGGGTCCGGGACGCTGAGACAGCCGTGCCATTCAGTAGCAGCCTGCTCAAACGCCCCGGCAGTGGGGCCGTTTTATCACGACGTGGGGACATCCATCTCCAGTGTCTGTCACACATGGGGTCACGCCCTGCGCCGGTGTCAGCGCGGGGCGCAGAGACAACTCAGCCACAGCAAACCTGCCTCCCTACTGCACAGAGTACATTACTATACAGCCTCCAGCCCCACACACTAAAAGCTTTTTCTATAAAAAAAAGAGGAATATTTTTCCCAAAGCAAAGCCTTTTAGTTCAGTACGGTGGGTATGCACAGACAGCACCGAGGCTGAACAGACCATATCATACGAGACGAGTAGCAAAACACACCGGTACAGTACAAGTGCAGTGTCCAGCGCAATGCCAGTATGTGCTCAGCCATAGCTAATGAGCAACACCTGCACCCAAGGACAGTCTCAGTCTCAGGTCATAAACCTGTAGTCAGCAGAAAGAAGCAGGAGTCAAAAGCACCATCACCCTCCTTAAAGCACCTCATTTTACATTTCTGTCAGCCAAGTCTATGCTTCCCCGTGTTCCCTCTTGGTGGATTTTTTAATAAAGCACCCATCAATATTTACTCCAGTTAAACTAATCATAATGTTGAGTATATGTATGAGACGATTTGCCTTAACAGCCAGTGAGTGGAAATTAATCAAGCAGCCTTGACAGTAAATGAATACTAATTTTAAAGCTAAATTAGGATCATCTTCACAAACAGTAAATAATTACCTTTTAGGCATTTAGGAGATGAATGCACAACTTTTTATAAATTGTACATGCATAGAGCTGGATATTTCATTACTGTAGTCCAGGTGTGGTACAGTGTCCAATGAGAGAGCTGGACTAGCAGTCTGAGTATGGAGTCCAGGTGCATGACCGGGGCGCTCACTGCAGGCCGCAGCAAAGCTACGCTAATGATGTGAGAGCCTGCCCTCCTTTAGGTGCGAGCTGCTCCTTTCCACTCTGAGGAGAGGGACAGATAACGTCTTCCGCAGCCCGCCATGTCGCACTGCTGAAGCAAATCAGCCACACCACCCTGTACCCTTCTCATGTCAAACCAATGGCTGCTTTAGGCCCACAGCCAGCTAATTCAGCATCATCTCAGTCTGGTTCAGCTTCTGCCCATCAGGAATCCAACCCAAGGAAGAATACCATTATGCAACCACAGCAAATTAAACGAATGAATGAAATAAGATCAATCTAATCAATGACCGCTCTGTGTTCAGTGATCACTCTGACAGTACCGCGCTGAAGTCAATGACAGTCATGATTAGACACGTTTTCATCAATGCGGATCTGATGAGTCAGCTCCAGAATGACGGCCAGAAAGACGTGAAAAACGAAGAAAACGTGCCCGTCCTCAGGCAGGACAGCTTGCAGTACGCCGGTAACCCTGCCGCTGCATCGCAACGCCGCTCTGAACCACGCCCCGCTTCCACTTCCTGCTCTCTGGTTTCCTCATGGACCTCCTGGTTTATGAGGTCATTTAATTATTTATGACCTCACTGTTGGCTCTTACATCAATATTGGAGACATTTATTTGTCAGGAACTGGTTTTGAACAAAAAAAAATGCAGATTAAATGAGTTTATGTTTGGACGTATCTAAAAAAAACAGTCACGGTCTTCGAGCAGGGAAAAGAACTGGACTGGCACAGGAAAAAGGGTGTTTATTTTTAACAAATTTTGCAGAAAGCAGGACTCTCAAATCATTAGTAATCATGGGGACTGAGATTCTCTCGGATATTTACATTTTTTTATATCCCATTTTATTTTAAAGAATGATTAATTCTGACATTTTTAACTGTTTGGCATTCCTTCACATCCTGCAGTTTAAAAATTGCGTTGCAGTGATTTGAGTCTGAAAATAACATTGGAATAACGTGGAAGTAAACACAGCCACTGCAGTTAAGGTGCAGCTTCTGCCCCTTCTGCCCCCAAAAGCAGAACGCTTTTTTAACTACTTGCCCAGGGACTGCAAATGAAAATTAGTCTTCACCAGTAACTCTGCCACATTTAAGGAAATCTTCATAAGTATGAACTGTCCCCATAAGAATAACCAAAATAAGCAGCAGTGTTTTTAATAATAGTATGTAACCAAGTGAATCAGGTCATTGTTTATACATGCATTTTGTGAACTTCATTTGCATAAAAGAATTCCAAGTTTGTCAGAAAAGCACAGCTCACAGACAATCTGCCTGCATTTCGTCATTACAAATTTAAATTGAGCTGGATGCTACAGGCTGCTGAGACAGGGTTTGTTTGGCAGAGCCAAAATGTCAGAGGAGACACAGAATCTTTTGTTTAAGGCAACACAGTTGCATGAGGGGAAAACAATGTGACTACTAAACAAACTCCAAAAATTAATTTGTAGTTTTCCCTGCACTTAATTTCCTGCAGAAATAGGAAAGTTTATGTGTCTCAGGTCCTCGGCTAAAACGTCTCCCTCCACTAAACTGCAACAGAGAATGGTGATGTCACAGTTCACAGAACTGGCTGGAAATGCCACCTCCCTTACCCCGTAACTTTATGAATAGGATACCTGTGTCACACCTGTACAATATGCAAGAACATGAGGCAAACTGCTGTGGCAGCATGCAAGAAAATTACAATTTACAGTCAAAACATTGATAATTTTCCCTGACATTCTTAAGACTCTGATTTTGTGCAGCACCGCCGTCAAAATACAGGATCTGACAAATAAGCTGAAAAACATCTGAATCTAAAGGGGTCTTTAACTCCTAACTGAGTAAAGCTGCAGGTTTGTCAAATTAGCTGGGCTTGTATCTTGGAGGTTGCGGGTTCCATTCCCAGTGGAGGTACTGTCACTGTACCCCAGAGCAAGTTAGTTAATCTAAATTGCTTCAGCAATTATAGCTGTACAATCCAGCTGTATAAATAGCTTGTGAGTAAAACTGTGAGCTGAGTAAGTCACCGAGGATAAGAGCGTCTGCTAAATGCCTAAAATGTAATTTAATCTGATCATTCAGTACAGCCGGGAGACAAGCAGCGGCGATACTGAATTTGAAATCAGATAAATGTCCATCAAACGTCCATCTGAAAGACATGAAATGGCACTCCACTGCGAGCAGGTTGATGGGCTGAGGTCCGGATCAGCATTCTTACGCTAACATCGAGAGACTCCATGTTCGGCCATTTCAGGCGATTAGGGCAGAGGCGTCGTAGTGAAGGATTCTGGGATAGACGTCTCTTGACTGCTCTGTGAGCATCAGCTCTGTGCACCCCGGTAGGCCAGCCTTCGCCTCAGTGCCGAGATCAGGTCTGATTACTGCGGGTTCACTGCGCAGTTAAACGGTTAGCTGTAAGCGAGCGAACGGTGCGCAAACAGCTGACTCGTCATTTCGGCCCCTTTGAAACTCAATATACTCGAGTATATCAAACATATGCGATATTTTATCATGCATTTACAACATACTTCAGCCAAAGCCATTTCTGTATGGGTGAGGGGAAAACGGTTTTATCATAAATGAGATGGGGTGAAACGAGAGACAGTGGGTTAAATTTAATACAGTTCACTTAGTCTCATTCAGGTATAAACACTGCATAATTTATCCTTTCAGGAGAATGAACCATCAGACAACAATGAATGCATTTGGAAGGAGTTTATTATGATTTTGCGAGTTGTATATTGGTAGGAACATTGATCTTGGGTTTGGGAGTCCAGGGGGGCTGCGTTATGCCTCACCAATTTTAGGATGAAGAGAACCCCCCCTTGACTATTAGAAGAGAGGGTGAAAAAAACAGAAGAAAGGGAAGCAGACTTGAAGGGGGAGGAATGCCGGAAACAGAGAGCGTGATGGGAGATAAGGTAAGTGGCAAATTAATCCCTGCATAGACAACCGGATCGGATGGATACTGGTGTTTGAGTGAAGGGTCGCAGTCTGAAAGTTTCCTCTCCCAAAATTAGTTATTAACAAACTCGATAATGCAACTTCAGTGCATTTGGCTCGCCTGTTCTCTTACGAAGCTGAACTATGCATTGGGCTGTAGTTGCTAAAACTTTTAGCGCCACAAAAAGCAACACAGAAAAGATCAATACATAATATGGCTGTTCAGCGTATGAGATTACAACACAATTAACAATATGGATATCGGAGAACTGCCAAACTGGGCACAGTGATTATTGTTTATCAATATATTTAACAACCTGTATAGCTGTTTCCAACATCATTACTGTCCTCCAAATAATCATATTTTTGGAGACAGGGAGAAATTAATGTCTTGTAAATCGATGACTGTAGCTAAATGTTTAAAGTAATTCTCATTAGGAACTGACTATGGACGGTTCACGTTTGAGTGTCTGGCACTCTGTCAATTCACTGAAACCGTACAGGAAACTTGAGGGGGAAAAAATCAACAGGGGGATTTTATAATGAATGAAATGCAGGAGATTACATTCACAGAGATACATATTCTGCTTTGGGTTTTCAGCAGCTGTTACCTGACTTAAGTAATACCCTCTGTTGCTTAATTAGAAGAAATATGTTAGACCTCATATATCAGACCTCAGTAGTAGCAGTGACATCGGTGGATTTGTTTTGGTGTATCTGCGTGTTCCTTTCTGCCTATCACACTCAAATTCCAGCTCTTTCCAGCTGACAGAAAATAAATCAAATGTAATTGGAATCCAAGTGCTGTGTCGCAGTGACTAGTCAGCTTGAGACGGATTTACATCGACTCTTTTGGGGAAATTAAAAATGCTCTGTTAACACGCGGCGCGGAATTACATCATGTTATTTGGTAATGTCTCAGCAGGGCTCCATTTTGTAATGTTACTGTCAGAAAACAGCAGCCACACAGTCAGTCTTTCACTCCACTCCGAATCCACGGGACATATAATTGATAGAACACTAAAACACATTAACAAAATTTAATTTCTGCCATGTTGTGTTTGACTGCATCGATTACACTATCCACAAAAGCATCTGTAGGACCAGGTAGAGCTCGTTAAGCTCATGTAAAGCCAGATTAAAGATGGGGAGAGGAGACAAAATGTATGCAGCTGACGAGAGTTCACTTGCTTTTTGGAATCATTTAAGCGTTTAATGAGATAAAAAAACAAAATGGTACTTACTTTTTACAGTAAAACAGAATCATACAAAGAATGTTCTTAACGAGAGTAAAGTCTGTTTTGATTGAATTGAATTTGCCCATACAGAACCCGTATGCACTGAATCAAGACCCCTATCTCTGAACATATGAGCTACCAGACATAACTGCAACGGAAAGAAAAATCTAAAATTACTGCTAATGTTTAGTCTACAGCTGAATCCTCTCTGTGAAGGAAGAAAGAAAGAACACGCTAACATGCTGTGCTTGGAAGTGAAAATGCTGTTCTGTGTTTCCCAGTATAGCGACTTCTGAAAGAACACCCTAATGAATGTCATTTAAACTCATGCATTTATGCAACTGAGGTGATGTCATTTGTTTTTTTTAAATCAGAGTCTGAACAGTAATATAGAAAACAATCTCATTTGTGAAAGTAATTCAGCCAGTGTAAGGTTTTGATGAATATAAGTAATTTGCGCATGAATTTATGTACGCTGTAAAACATTCTAATGGCTGAATGTGTGAGTGTTCTGCAATTTTGTGTGTAAAGTGAATAAGCATAATTATGCAGCGCTCGATGTTTCAGTTTTATAAAGGATAATTACAGTGTTTTATTTCCAAATTACGCTCATTCACTGGCTCCAGTCTCTCTGACACCCAAAGCCCCTATCAGCATCTAAAACATATACTTAAAAATAAATATCAATTCATCTCTCAAAACTGGAGAAAAAAATCCTGTCTTACTAAATTGTACTCAACAATTTCCAAACTCGTGAGCTACTCATCTTCAAGGAATAACAGCGATGAATCATAAAATAATTCTGTACTTAATGATGACTAATTACATGTAAAAAGTCATTAACCCTTATCTTACATAAGGGTCAACAATTCTATTAGGGTTTCAGATGTGACCCACAGGTATAGAATGGAGAATATGACACACTGATATAGACTGGCGATTGAGAATCTACCATAAACCAAAAAAAAAAAAAAACAACAACAAAACTGCATCACTGCCTTACAAAATGGATTAGTTTGAGATTAAACTATGGGGGTGTGGGTGTTCTTAAAAAACTGATTTGACACACCGTGTAACTTCCCATTCAGTAGTCCACAAATCTAATCTATAATCAATGAATATGTAACTTAAAAAAAGAGTGTGATTACAAACTTTCCTCTGAGCAAACCGGCCTGATTACGGTTACTTTGTCTTTTGTAATCTGATGATGTAATCCAGATTACATGTGATTGGCTGACGCCCCTCCCTGGGGGTGACTGTGCATGTTTGTGTGTTAGCAATCACCCCTGCGCAGACAGGCTCGGCCCGCAGCGTGCGTTTGCCACGTGAAGACAAAGACATCGCAGCGTTTCAGTCGCTGCCGTTTCAGGCATGTGACGGAATATTTGATCATCACTTTTTCCTCTGATATCATTTGAAGTCACAGATCAGAGACTCTGCACAACCATGTGATTCTCTTTTTGGCTGCAGTCGCTGTCAGACTTCTGCAACTTATTTATTAATTTCCTTCTTTTTTTTTTTTTGCTCATGCTATTTTTAGATTCGCAGTGTACTGTAGTAGCTGCACTGGGTATTATTTTGAGCAGGAGAATGCTTGTTCATATTGATCGTGCCTTCGAAGCAGAGAGTGAGGATTACTCTCGTCAGTGAAGGGTCAAACACAGGGGTCCCCAAACACTTTTACTACAGGTCCAAAGTGAAAACTGTGCTGTGCTCACTCTCTCTCTTTCGTGATTCTTGTACTCCCTCCCTCGTCAGCCATCTATATCTCTCCTCTGGCTTTTTTTGTCGCAGTCTTGCTATCCTTTGGCCCTCTCCCTCTCTCACATCCTTTCTCTCCGTTGCTTCACTGCACTCTCTCCCCCAATCCCTCTCTCTCTCTCTCTCCCTCCCTCTTACACACACTCCAAATATCTCTCTTCCATTCTCTGTCTCTCTCTCTCTCTCTCTCTCTCCTGCAGCAGACTAACCACAGTGCAATCGTTCCATGCCAGGAGAGCAGATAGCAGAGCTCTACTGAGCTTTCCCATCATGTGCCTAATTTACCCACAATCCCTCTCCCCTGCCCCTACCTCCACCACATTCTGTTATCGGGGGCCAGCGGAGCGGATTAGTCGGAAACAGCTGATAACAAATCACAGAGGAGCCCGCTCCCCCAAACACCCCCACCACATCAGGTACGGCTCCACTGTGACTAGTGTGTGAAGGCGTACACAGGAAAGGCACACAAGTAAGGCACACAGGTAAGCACAGGTAAGGTGCACACAGGTAAGGCACACAGGTAAGGTGCGCACAGGTAAGGCACACAGGTATGGTGCACACAGGTAAGGCACACAAGTAAGGCACACAGGTAAGGTGCACACAGGTAAGGCAAACAGGTAAGGTCCACAGGTAAGGCGCACACAGGTAAGGATTACGGTAGGATCTGGAAACTCTGGCTGAATCTACATCTGATCCCACACCAGCATGTTGTGAGCCGCATAGCTCCATTACCAAGGCACAATGAAGGACAGTGCCAGGCATTAATTCTGAGGTTTTGATATCAGGCCCACCTGAGGCGCTAAAGAGACGTTAGCGCGTGACAGTCTGTGAGCTCTCACAATATGCTGCAGCCCAGCTGCCCTGAACACGCCCACTCAAAGTGTAAATTTAACCTGCAGAATTACAGCCTCCAGCATAACATACACATCGTTTATGGTTTCCATTTCCCAAAGAGAATCGCACAGAGTTACGAAAACTACATTCCTGCTGTTTTCTCATTCACAGAGCTCCACATCAGGAGAGCACAATGTTTAAAGGTTTCTGATGTAAATACGTTATAAATGCAGAAATTAGGCTGGATTTAAGACTGCACACACAGACTGAAAACACCACTCGATATTCTGAGTGTAAACCATTTCAGCACCTTATTGTTGAACAGCGTCTCCTCTGGTCAAACAGCAGCCTGCCTGTGACTGAGCAGCTCAGCTGGGGGACTGCAGTGTGACTGCGCAGCTCAGCTGGGGGACAGCAGTGTGACTGCACAGCTCAGCTGGGGGACTGCGGTGTGGCTGCGCAGCTCAGCTGGGGGACTGCGGTGTGGCTGTGCAGCTCAGCTGGGGGACTGCGGTGTGACTGCGCAGCTCAGCTGGGGGACTGCAGTGTGGCTGTGCAGCTCAGCTGGGGGACTGCGGTGTGACTGCGCAGCTCAGCTGGGGGACTGCGGTGTGACTGCGCAGCTCAGCTGGGGGACTGCAGTGTGACTGCTCCCTCCTGACTTTTCATGAATGCATGTCTCAACAACCAGGAGTTCCAAATTGCAGAGGGACCCAGAGACTGCAAAATGTCCATGAAGAAAGAAAACAGTATGCTGTGCAGGGCTGGTTTCAACACATTCAGCCATTTCCCACATGTATATTTCCTTTCCCAGGACGTTTAAGCACACATAAGGTGGATTCAATGCAACTGGGGATCAATATGTAGTTTGACTCCAATGCCTGTATAAATCACATGGTGAAGTTGTGACCTGCATAATGATAGAGCGACATGAAGCCATGCCTGGCTTAGACGATAGCAGCTAAAGGCTAATTTCCGTGAGAATGAAACGAGAAACAAATTGGTCAGGCCCGAGCGACCAAGACAGAGAGCAAATGAGCCAAAAGTCATGATTTTTCCGTTAAATAAAAACACATAAAACACAGACTAACCCGTTTCTGCGCCATCTAATCTCGGAACTCCATATTTATAGATTTATCGAGCATAGTTTGTTTATTGTGACCGGCTCTAATGAGTTTGCTTCACTGCGCAATTAGCCGTTTAGCATAAGTCACTTTGTGAAATTCTGGCACAGCTTTAGCTGATTATGGTTGCAGCCTGCCTGGCCTCCAAACTCGGACAACAGCTGATTATGTGTGAATGCATCCATGATCTAACTATAAGACGGTTCGTTCTTTAATCAATAATAAAGAGATGCTCTAACATGTCGGCAAGCCGGCCCTTTTCATTTCCTCACCATGAGCAGAGAGGCCCATCTGCACCACTTCAAAAACAATTCACCGGGACTACAGTCAGCAGTTACCAAAATGAATGAAAGTCTATGGGGGTAGATTCGGCAACACAGACTGGCTCCAACACAAACGCAAAATCTCCCAGCGATAGATTTAATGTTCAGAGGGTCTCACATGTGTTCAGTTTGGGAAGTGTTCAATCACTTGTTTACTGCTATGGCAGCTAACTGGCCATTTGTCAGGTCTTGTAGTCTCACTGGAAGATTTCATTTTTTACTGGAACTAGTTTGTGTCCCCGATAGTATCTCATACACTTTCATTCATTTTAATAGCTAACTCAGCACCCAGAGCAAACAGGTACCGGTAGCTCTCTCTGGTCTTGGTAAATGGAACAAAAGTACTTCATTGGCAAAATGTTGGAGTGCCGCTTCAAAGATGGAGGAAGAAAATATGTGTACATATTTACAGCAGTAAATATTATCAGCAGTAAAATATTATCAGCAGTGAATCACTTGTAACTATAAAGAGGAACAAAGTTTCAGGGTCATAACAGCCAAATGCCAGGATTTCACACAAAAGTTTACTTATAAATCCTACTTCTCGTTGCATCATGATGAGCGAAACGTTTTGTCAACTTGCAGTCACAGAAGACCATGTGCACAGCACACAGTGATGTTAAGGATACTAAATGTTTAAGCATTATTGAAAAACTTCAGTGCGGTCTGTTCAGGGGTAACACTGGTACACCTTTCTTGGTACTGCACAAAACTCAACAATCGAACATGAGGAAAACAAAAACGAGATGAAAAAATATAAGATTGTTGTCTTCACAGTTGTGAGGACCCTTCCCTACTGTATTGGCCTCCTGTGATTTTGTGAAAGTGGCTTGCCATGACAACAGGAAGGCTGACGGAGCTCCAGGTGGTGGTGAATTGTGGGTAGTTACGAGGAAAGCTGAGCAGAGATGACAAACATGGCGTGACTGCCTGGGGCTGGGTCTGGCCCGGTGAACGCCACGGCGGTGTCACCCTGGAGACGACCCGCTACTGGGGTGTGGGGATACAACAGCCAGAGCCCGGAACCCTGGGATACCGTCGCTGTCATGGGCGACCTGCCAAGATTCCGCCAACCCTATCCTTCCCTTGGGTCCCAAACCTGTCGTTGTAAAGTAGAGCGGAGAGAGTGGGTGGCATGAACCCCCAAAGGAGCAGCCATAGGGGGCCTGTCTGTTGCAGTCTGGGACGCTATAATCCAACGCCAGCGGGACGTTTGTCACATGCTCTTAGGAGCTTAGAGAACCTGAGGATGGCAGCTCGAACCCTGGGCCACGCGGTGACGGTAACGCAGAGAGACGCGTCCACCAGCACGGGCGACAGGGGACGGCGGTTAAAAATCACACAGCTGTCATCGCCATGGAAACCTGAACGCGTGAAGCCAGAGACCACCATCGTATAGGGAGAGACCACTGCACTATTAAAAAACTATGTCAAATGACCAGAACGCACCTCAAAGACTTTGTGATTCTGTAAAGCTTGAGCCCGCTCTTCCATTCAGTCAATTCTCTGATGTGAGTGTGTTTTGGTTAAGCGATTCACATTTTTCAAAGTCTCTGCATTTAATTACATTTCAAACAATACTGATAGCTACGACAGATCAGAGCTCAAGGATTTCTGATCTGCATTTGAGAGAAGCCCTTTTCTATAGGGTGGTTAGGTCAGCTGAAATCATTCTCCATGATGAACCCAAACAAGGCACAAAAAACACAAACATCACAGCAGGCTTTCACACACATTCTACCAGCCACACCGAGCCACAGCGTCCCACAGACTCCGGCCAGCAGAGGGCGCTAGGCTCTAAGACATCCAGGGTTAGTCCCATTTGTAACCTGGTTTAGACTGAGCCAACTGTTGCCTCACTGGCGTGGAGCTCCAGCCATGCTGGTAATGGCACACCTGGGGCCCAAACAGCGCACCGTGGGCCTCCTGCACCATCAACAGGCACTGCCACACCACGAAACCCCAAAGGCCCTTATCTCTGTGTCTCACCAGCCAAGAGACCTCAACGTCTGTGTTAGTACTTACAAGTAACCAATCTGAAACCCCTTGATTGTTACTGAGTATTCCCTTACGACAAATTCTACACAAGCACAAATCAAATAAAATTCAATCCTGAAGTCCCCAGATAACACTGCGTTTTGGCGGCCGCACGCCCGTCCTCACGTTCCCTCGTTCATTTGCGATGGTGCCAGAACACGGCAGGAGACTCTAACACAAGGTGAAGCAGCTGATAAATATATAATACGCGGAGCGTCCCTCAGAGACGCGAGGCTAAGGGGACACTTGGCATGGCTCCTCGCTCGTAATGACAGAGAATGACAGAGAATGACAGGCCTGACCGTGTCTGCCGGGAGGCCAGACAAAACGGGCTGTCAGGGCGGGACCCAGCGGGGAGCCGTGACACACGATTGATGTCTGACAGCCACGGCAACCGTGGGCTTCCCTCAAACGCCAACACATGCAGCGTGGGCTCAGAGAGACAGCCACGCTGGGGAGGCTTTTGCATTGGTACTGAGCAGCATGGCATTAAAATACAGCAGCGCAAAAGACTCTCCTTTGGAATCCTTTATTGATTTGAAGTGTCACTTACTCAACCGTAGCTTTATTTTTCTCAATAACAAGACACTCTAAATGGGATACTGGCATTTCACAGCTTTAAACTTGGGCTTTCCAAAGCACATAGCTCTGTCTCAGTGACAGTCTTGGAGAAACCCATATCGGTCACACACTCACACACAAGCATACACAAAAGCAATTGCTTTGCACACACACTCACTCAATCACACACACACGAAAGCATGCATGTGTGCACCAGCACATGCATGCACACGCACATGCATGCATGCACACACTCGCAGGCATACATACTGCACATGCACACACGCACGCACACACGCACGCACACGCGCAAATAAAAACTTCTGTAGGCCTGAGTGGCCCAGCTGAGGAACATGCAGGAAAAGAACACAGTGTACTCTCGACTCTCAAACAGCATGGTGTGTGTGTGTGTGTGTGTCTGAGATATAGTGGGCTGACCACACAAATTTTTCATTTCCCTGTTCTGTCTCAAAAGAAGCATATTAGAATCTCCATCTACCATTATGTCAAACTTTAATGTCATCTACTGCCAGGAAAGCAATCAATAGCATTTTTATAGTCACCTCCATGTCCGCACATGAAGAATATTTGTTCTCCTCGGTTCTCAGATGAGGGGTCGGAGAATAAATGTTGATGAAACGGCGAGCCTAGCAGGGCTGAATGGCCTGTTTCCGTCATTATTGTGCTCTCATGTTCTTATGAAGTAATAATGGAGTTTGTATAGGGGATAAACTCGGGCTGTGCGGCAAAATGGAAACAGAGTGGAGTGGCACAGTCCTGCTGATGGGTTCAACTTCCCTGTAGGAAACTCTTTAGTCGGTTATAGCCCTAGTGGTTATAAACAGTATTGCAGCCACACACAAACAGTCATGGCTTTTTCCTTATTTAGACACATTTCATTTCACCTCCTCTAGCATAAAAACCTAATGCATTATTTTAGTGATGCCATTTGCAACAGTTTTTATATTTTTTTTTTGGGGGGAGACTGCAAAAAATTACACCTGCACTTATCGCTAAGCGCTACACTGTCTGCTTTTAACGGCACTAAGACCCTTCAGTCACTGCGAGCGATTTTAACGAAATGGGTAGATAATTGCATGTGATTCATTAATATTAATGTGCAGAAGGTCTGGGCTGGAATGCAAGAGATTTATATCGATGCGAGAGAAAGAGGGGGGTCCATCGGCTGCTCCAAAAATCATTCTGTAACCCGTTTTTACATGACATCGCTCAATACAGGAAGAGGATCGGTCTGCACAAAATGTAGCCTTACCTGTGTCCCAGTCCGCACAGGCAGGGGGTAACACCTCAGCCATCACAGAGAGCAGCTTTAACGAGTTACACCCCTCTGAGCCACACGAGGGGCCCGTCACTACAGCCCGAGCTCCCAGCAGCCACACAACGCCAACACTGCACTCTGCCTCACTGTGGAGCTCTTCACTCCTCACTGCCACAGCAACTACTAGATTGTGCCCCTCTTCCATCTGGCGGAAAATGTGACAGCATGACGAGGCTTAACCTCTGCGCAGCAGTATTTGAGGACTGACCGTATCAGCAGTAAACTGCAGTGACAAAAGTTGCATTCCAACCCCTGCCCCCCCAAAGTTGAAGCAAAAGTCACTCTTGGTCGTTGTGACCCGATGTCTCGACAGAGCAGTGATTAGGAAGCGCCTGCACCAATAACGCTGTCAGTGAGGTAAATTTAAAGGCCCTCTCTCGTCAGCCTTTAATGAAAGTCACATGGTACACAAACAGAGGGTGCTGGGGTAGGATTTGACTGAAGATGCTAGAGGGATAACACTGCTTCCTCTTTCAGTTACTTCCCATACGCCACACAGGTAATGTATAAAAGAATCCACATCATAACATGAGGACAGCAGTAAGCAAAATGACTTTTACCATCAAAACACTCTCACTTTCACTAACATCTACAGTGAGCAAACACTCACAGCAGGAAAAAGACCTCACTAACAAATCACAGGGCAGTTTGAGTCTTCCATTTATCAGGACATAGATGGGCTTTCCCCACAGGGCAATTAAGCCGGTAAATGGAGAGCAATTTCATCCATCATTTAAATGTCTTCATTTGCCTAATCTACTGACGCTAGCCCAAAAATAAGCACCGCATAAACATGATTCAATAACCTGGAGGCTCGTCAAACATTATGATGGCTGTTTAAAAACGCTGAATGCGAAAGGGAATCTCTGGGTCGGCACGCTGCAGCCCAACGGAACGCACTTCCACAATTAAAAATGTCCCTCCTCCCTTTCCTATCAGCTCACTGTAACACATACAAGGCCTTTACAGATACCACCAAGATAACCAGGATCCAACAGGCCCCAGAACAAGGTTAACTAACGCACAAGTATATTCCGTCAGTTATCGTCCCCATTAAATCAGTTCCACACCAAATTTCTCAGCTGATGCCACATGCGTAGGGCTTTGCCGTTCTCCATGTTGCAGACGGCTTCGACCACAACTGCATCCTCTGTTCGGGGTGCTCATTGGCTTCTGTAGTCGCTGAACGCTGCCGACGGCTTTGTGCGACTTCAAGATCATCACACCATTGCAGGAGAGATCGCTCTGTTGCGATCAACCCTCACCTCCTCCTCCCAGTAGATATCTCAAGGAAAGGTTAGCTCAGAATAGACTCTCATCAGGTGGTATCAGGGACCCACAGTGTTCCGGAACATTCCCTCACAAAACACCCTCACCGCTCTCTGCTCTGCGCTCCTGCAGTCCATTCATCTGCAGGTACCAGAGCGCACACTGCCTGTAGAAGCAGGAAACAAATGCTATGGTCCTGTCTACCTCTGACCCCAGGATGAAGCATTGTTTCTGAGTCTGCCTTCAAAATGGACAAAAAGGCCCAACACAAAGAGACTTCTCTGCCTTTATATTTCTTGACATATCTGCTGTGCACATGCTCCACACTTTTCTGTGATTGGTTTCATTTCCATGCACTTCAAAAGACAAAGTCAATATGGAGGAGAGGTCACAGATTCTATAGTTATACTAGATATTCAGCTCTGTGCTGTTAACATGGAAAGTTCTGTTACAGATCCTATAGACACACTAGATACTCTGCTCCAAATTCTTAACATTAAATAATCTGTCTCTCCACAACTGAAACTAGATCATCCCAATTTACTGCACTGCCTAAAAACTCACAAAGTTGTGCCCAAGTACAATACAGTAGCAACTCTGCGCTTTAATACAGTACTGAAAGGCCGTTACACAACCTTCCCCTCTGCCAGCTACAAACCCCACAAAAACCACCAGGAACAGGCAGGGAAAACGACCAGAAAGTGAGGCTTCACAAAACCAAGAATGGGTGGAGTTATCACGTGCTCACTTACATGAATGAAAATTATTCACGAACAACTAATTACTACATGTGTAATTTTACGACTTTCCTTTTATTTGATGGCTGAGACCATTGCAAAGGAGGAAATTCCAATAGCAAAACTTGGGGGTGGGGGGTTACAAAGAGCTGTCAGTCATTGACATGTTCAGTCCAATAAAAATAATGGGATTCAGATAAAACACAGTGTTTGGTTAACGTCACTGATCATGTGATGATTCCACACACTGTTGGAGCTGGCTGAGCCCCCCTCCTCCCCTCACTCTCAGACCAATAGGGGAAACCTGTGAAAGGGGAAGGGAAAGAGTGGGTGGGGCTACTCACAGCCAATCATCATCATGGCAACGGCGAAGATCTTCTCGAAGTCGGTGGTCGGAGCGATGTTTCCGAAGCCGATGCTGGTGAGGCTGGTCATAGTGAAGTAGAGGGAGGAGATGTAGAGTGAGTCCTTGCTGGGTCCGCCCTCCCACTTGCCCGAGCCGCTGTCGTTGAAGCGGTACGGGGATCCCGCCGATTCCCCCAGCATGTACAGCCAGCTGTCTGTGCGCACCGAGTTGGTCTGCTCGTCGATGACCTCGTACTCGCCGATGCTGTACCAGATGCAGGCCAGCCAATGGGCGGCCAGCCCGAAAACACACACCAGCAGCACCAGGACCGCCGCCCCATACTCGATGTAGTGATCCAGCTTACGGGCCACCCGGCCGAGCCTCAGCAAGCGGACCACCTTCAGGGAGCTGAACAGACTGCTGATACCCTGGGGGGGATGGGCAGGAAGAGGGGGAGGGAGAAAGAGGGACAGGTGGAAGGAGAGGAAGAGAGAGAGAGGGAAAGCAGGAGAGAGGGAAAGAGCCAGTTCACTTATTGGACTGAGCTGAAATACACTGAAAGAACTAACATGTACCCTCTACCAGGAAAATCCCACTGAGAAGAATTTTTTTTTTTCAACCGGAAAGTCCAATCATTCATTCATTCACCCTTCCATGCCCTCACCCCCTCACCCTTTCACCTCCTCACCCCCACCCCCTCACCCTCTCACCCCCTCACCCTCTCATCTCCTCACCCTTCCACCTCCTCACCCTCTCACCCCCTCACCAGGCTGCTGTAGCACACAGGCTGTGCTGAATGAACAGACGGTTTAGCAGCCTGACAGTGTGAAATACAGCAGCCGAGACCTCTGGTGTAATCAGATGAAAGCATTCAGCTCACATAACACACTAGGGCTTAATATAAATCACCACCCATATGCCTTTTGTGTGTGTGTGTGTGTGTGTGTGTGTGTGTGTGTGTGTGTGTGTGTGTGTGTGTGTGTGTGTGTGTGTGTGTGTGTGTGTGTGTGTGTGTGTGTGACAGAAAAGACAAAGGGGAGAAAGAGAGGGAGAGACGCAAGAGAGTGAGTGAGTGAGTGAGTGAGTGAGTGAGTGAGAAAAAAAGAGAGGGAGAGGTACGGGGAGAAAAAGGGGGCAGTGTACATTGGGTAGGGAGGGAGAGTGGGAGAAACAGGGACAGTAAAAGACAGAGACGGGGACAGTATATGGAGGGTGTGAGAGAGGACAGTGAGTGTGTGTGTGTGTGTGTGTGTGTGTGTGTGTGTGTGTGTGTGTGAGTGTGTGTGTGTGTATTAGTGAGTGTGTGTGTGTATTAGTGTGTGTTTGTGTGTGTGTGTGTGTGTGTGTGTGTGTGTGTGTGTGTGTGTGTGTGTGTGTGTGTGTGTGTGTGTGTGTGTGTTTTTGTGTGCGTATTGGTGAGTGTGTGTGTGTGTGTAAATACACACCCCAGCCTGAGGTCTGCATGTCTGTAAATGTCAGGGACGGGTATGACTGAGTTTTGGGGTGTTTTTCTGGCTCTGCTGCTCTGGCCTCCCTCCCAGGTGCGCTAACCTTTAGCTGCCCACGTAGAAACGATCATTTAGGTAATGCCAAATGAATTTCTCCCCCTGCGAAAGCTGTGCGCTGTATCATTCTCCTTCACGGGCAGTGAGAGCTGGTGCGGTGCCACCCCAGGAGAGATGCCAGCTCTAAAATATGGGACTGGCACTGACCAATGAGATGCCAAAGCCCTGTAATTAGGAGGACACTGGCAACCAATCCCTGGCCTCTCCCGACTTTAGCAGGTCCTCATTAGCCAACTGCTGGCCTCTATCCAACTTTAACAGGTCCTTTTCAGCCAATCCCTGGTCTTTTCACACCTGAGCTGGCTCACCAGGAAATTCAAATTCAATAAGGGTGTGTGTGTGTGTGTGTGTGTGTGTGTGTGTGTGTGTGTGTGTGTGAGCACTGCATGTGTGTAAATGATTACCAGCTACCATATAGATATTATACACAATATCAAATGGTGTTTAATCATCCATGATCAAGCTATAGGACACGCTGCTCCTTCTGTCCATTAAAATGATTAAAATGAATATTTCAGTGGAAACCACCACCACAGGTACTACATGGTAGGAAGAGCCATTTAACCTGGTGGCACACAGTGAGCTGTCTCTCCTCCAGAATACTATGGATTATGTAACATCAATCTCAATCATCTACAACCGCACAAAGTCACAAACAGCAACACACACAAAATTCACAAACACATATACTTACATGCAGGTACAAGAAAATGAAACAATATGCACACATTGTGAAGAGTCAATGTGAAAAGTGTGTATGTGTGTGTGTGTTTATGTATGTGAGTGTGTGTGTGTGTATGGGTGTGTGTGTGTTTGCATGTGTTTGTGTGTGAGTGTGTGTATGTGAGTGTGTGTGAGTGTATGTATAAACATTATCAGCAGCATATTTTAAATTCTCTGCATTAACCTGTGTATGGCTCGTGTTAGAGCCTGCAGCAGTTGCACAAAGCCATATGTTAAAGAATGAAAAATGTGAGGCCTACTTGAGTGACAGCTCGATGGTTCCAGTTCTCCACATCCCAAACACAAACAGAGGAAGGAGAGGCCATGCAAACAGATCAGGGTTCAAAGGAGAAAAAAAAACAGAAGTCATAAAGGTAAAAAGAACAGATGCAATGAGGTTAAATAAAAGACTCGAATCAAAGGAAGTAAATCATACTTGAACAAAAAGAAAACATATCTGAAGGAACAAAAACACACATTTGGGGATAGCGACAATGAAAAGACCTAGCTTAGTGCCTCGGTGTATGAATATGTTTTTCATAGCACAAATTCTCACATGGGATCTTTTTATTTATTGAGGCGATTCACTTTAACTGCCTTGCTTGCCAAAGTCATACAACAGCAATGCCTCCCACTGGATTTGAACTTGCAACCCAACGATTAACAGACAAACGCCCAAACCACCGAACAACACAGCTATCCAAACTGGCCAATTATATTAAATGTCAAGGTAAACAGCTTTTCATTGTGGACTCAGAAAAGGGTTTTTTTTTGCTCCTTCCCTCGACACTGTGGAGAGAGTGAGAGACTACCTGCGATTGGAACGAGGGCCCAGAAGGCTATTTTTGGAGGCTGAGTGGGCGGGTTCCTCTCCTGGATGTAAACGGCTCTGTCAGCACCTCCCTTCACGTCAGCAAGCTGCCAGCAGCATGCGGCTGAACACACGAGACCCGGGCGGGGGCTGAGAGAGCGCCGAAAATCCCCCATAACCCAGCAACCGAGTAACACGACGGGGGAGAGAGAGAGAGAGAGAGAGAGAGGGAGAAAGAGGGGCGCTTCCACACCGCACACACAGGCTCCAGGCGAGGGGTGGTGTGAGGTTCTGCACGCAGTGGAGCTGATAGTCGTCTCACTCCCAGAGGAGAAACCACACCAGCGCAGTTACAGCACAGAACTGCCCTGGCTCCCTAACAAGCTACTGCCGAGCAGCCCATGATATGCACGGCCCAGCCAAACTTAAGGAGACCTGGGCCCTGTGTATTCTTCTGTATTTTACCCCATTCAGCTCCACTACTGCTCCTTCAGACCCACTTCCAACTGCAGCACAGATTTAAATCAAACCACAGCTTCGTCAAGTGCAGCAACCCAATGAGTGTGAGAAAACACTGGGTTAGTGAGTCTGTCTGTGGCCGTTGCTCACTACTATCACCGCTGGGTTAGTGAGTCTCTCTGTGGCACGTTGCTCACTACTATCACTGCTGGGTTAGTGAGTCTGTCTGTGGCCGTTGCTCACTACTATCACCGCTGGGTTAGTGAGTCTCTCTGTGGCCGTTGCCCATTACTATCACTGCTGGGTTAGTGAGTCTCTCTGTGGCCGTTGCCCACTACTATCACTGCTGGGTTAGTGAGTCTGTCTGTGGCCGTTGCCCATTACTATCACCGCTGGGTTAGTGAGTCTCTCTGTGGCCGTTGCCCACTACTATCACCGCTGGGTTAGTGAGTCTCTCTGTGGCCGTTGCCCATTACTATCACCGCTGGGTTAGTGAGTCTCTCTGTGGACGTTGCCTGTGTTTGTGCAGAGCCATTATCTTCCCTCCTGCACGCCTGTTAAAACGCTCTGCCTCCCTCTTCCAAACCAGTGAAGAAGCCCATTCATTCAGCGTCCCTGCTGGCTACCGAGTACGAGCAAGACAGCAGCGGGGTGGGGGGTTGTTAATTTCCCCAGCTGAAAGAGGGGGAATAGAGCAGTGTGATTATTGTGATGTGGCTGTTTCACAGCTCAGCACACAAACCTGAAGCACATTTCCCCAGCTGTCCAAGAAACTGAGATGACCCAAACACTGAATTAATTTAGATTAAATATCACCCAAACACCATTCATTCAGATTAAATATCACCCAAAACACAGAATGCATTTAGATTAAGAATAACCCAAACACTGTATTCAATTAGAATAAATATCACCTAATCACTGAACTAATTTACATTAAATATCACCCAAACACAGGATTCTGCAACATCTGAGCTGCAAGTCCAATTCCCAAAGAATTAGATTTCGCAATCTTTTTTTTTCTTGCTAAAATGGCCGATGTGTTTTATCCTTTTAAAGTCCAAATGGAGATGTTTTCTTCAAAAGCATTTTGAAGTTAGCCTCGGGATGCTGATTTGCGTGTGCATGCCTGAGAGACAGGCACGCTTATCCACAGTGATTTTCACAGCTTATATTTTTACATAATGCAATATCCGTTTACACAGCCGGACATTTACAGCAGCTTAATCAGGATAAAGACTTTGTTGCATCATTCATCATGCGTATGTGTGTGTGTGTGTGTGTGTGTGTTTCATTAGAGCTTGAATTTGACTCCAGGTTTTCTCATTTCGGTCATAATTATGCATGGACAGACCCAAGGGTTAAGTGCCTGGTTAGACATACCAAACACTCAGAGAAACATGATCAGTGCTGTTTAACAGCGCTGTGCACTTTGCAAATATGGTGTAAACAGCCTTGCTTTTGAATCCCTCTTGACTTAGGAATCATTGTTGTTTTACCTTTCTGAGATTCAAAGCAAAGAACTGCCATTTTGATACAGCCACCAACTTTGCCTCAAATATCTTGTATGTTTCATGTCTACATTATGTTTGTTTTTTACACTTAGGGGTAACTTTGCTTGTTTGTTTTTAGGAATTTATTCGCTGTGGTACGCATGTTCCAGTTTAGATGGTGCCTCTGATCTCTGCATGTCGTTAACCCATCTTCTAAATATGGCACGAAATCCCAACAGGAATGGTTTCTTATTTAAACATGACTCAATCAGCTTCATTAAAGGTTAAAGCAGGAGTGAGATGTTAACTACGGCTGAGATTCAATCACGCACACTCCTCAAACACATACGCAAGGCAGGAGTGAGATGTTAACTACGGCTGAGATTCAATCACGCACATTCCTCAAACACATACGCAAGTCAATCACAACAGGCTTTCATCTTTTTAAAGGGCATATGATATTGTTCTAAAGAACACATTCCGATGGACACTTTTGCTTGTCTCCCATAACGTAAGACAGGGTGAAAGTTATGCCCTAAAAAAAAGTGGGTATGTGAGATACTTAACCCTTTATTGGGGTCACTGAGAGAGATAATCTGTTCCTGTACAACCGTAATGTACCAAATGTGTAAAAACCTTAATAAAAGCAGGTCCAAAGGCATTTGCTCTCATGGAGCCCTGAGTTTCATTAAGATGACTTTGTGTCATGAGAATGACTATTCTCTACAGTTTCCATTAAAGTGTATCAGATCAACTTAATATAAATGCGAGGGGTCTAACCCAAGATCATCAGACAGCAGCTCAATTGAGACAAAATGCTGTAACTCCTTTTTAATTTGGTCTTCCTCCAGAAATCAATTTTAGTGCAACAGACCGAAGCTTTTTTCTTTTTTTCAGCCACTAAGGACTGCAGCAACCGATTCCCAAATGAAACCATGGAACGGCGAGGCAAGGCCACATCCGTGAGAGCGTATGGAAAATGCAGTTTACTGATTGGGCGGAGATCTTTTCTATGTCACTCATCTGTGTGGAGGGGGATCCCTTTGTTCGCCTTAACGCTGGAGAGGCCAGTTTGAGTTACACAAACACAGACAGATAGGATGGTGAGAGCCGCTGCGGTTTGCTGAGTCTGACACACGAGCCGTTTGTGTGCAATAAATCAACAATGACTCAATACTACTGAGCGAAAAAGTCACCACGCAAAAACATGGCTATCTGTGTTTATGTGAGGGTGTTTCTGATATGGAAATATTACACAGTTTTTTTTATCGAGCCCCCCACCATCCACACATACACACATACCACAAACTCAGAGACACAAAACACACACACTCTCACTCACACACATACACAAAAACACAAACATATACGCACTCTCATGCACACATTCCGACATCCACACACACACACACACACACACACACACACACACCCATTGTGAGCTGCCTTAATTAGATTCAAAGTGCAGCAGAGAGTAACAGCAGAGAGGATGCTGGTTACATGTGCAGCTTTGGGAATTTCCCCATACGCACTAAATCAATGCAGAAAATCAAAGCAGACAGCCTCCACCTGAACGTGCTCACACTTCTGCGCCCGCTCTGCTGCGCAGTCATTCATTTCCTGTCCTTGCAGTGTTCCAGAAGTTACCCATGCCACAGCTAGCCACACAATGCTAAGAGGCTAAGTCCTGCTCTAAGCGTGTGCGTTGTTTTTTTTATAACGCCACAACAAAACGGAGGTCAACGACTGGCGGGGCTGGGGTAAAATTTACAGAGAACCGCGGCTCTCGGCCTGGGCCCTGTTTGCAGGTTTGGGAGTTCCACAGAGAGCTCATTTAACTGGTGGAAATTGCAAATCCCTCGGTATGAAATTAGACCAGATGTCAGTTTGCACAGACCAAAAAAACAAAAAATCATAGACCAGATGTCAGTTTGCACAGACCAAAAAAACAAAAATCATCATCAAGGGAAAGGATGATTCAGTTTTTCTCTCTCTGAGGAAAAGCAGAACAGCAAAGCTAACAGATCCGAGCAACAAAAAAACAGAAGTGATGTCATATACAGCCAGCCCAATCGGAGAGACCGGAAGAAATGGGGGAGTTATACAGCCAGCCCAATGAGGGGAGTTGGGGGGCTGGGTGTGGGGTGGGGGGGGTAGTTACGTACAAACCTACCCATTGAAACACTTTCATTGAGCTTTCTCATTTACTCCACACAAAAAAACACACTTTTACATACTGGAGAGAAAAATGGAACATTTGATGAATGTTTCCCCCTGAAGTAAGTTGAGGCACCTGAAAAAGGCCTGAAAATGTGGAGCTGCCTACGGGAAAAAGAGACATCCGGTCACCCCGGCAGTCTGGATGAGGTCCAGCCTCACTGGGACAGGCTCAGCCCCCTGCTGATGTCCTGCTGAAATTAATCCATTTAATTAAATATGCTTAATTAACAATCACAAAGCTAAGCCCAACTGTTAGCTAAATTCATTCAGTCCAATTACAATTACTGACGGTGATCACAGCACAGCCTGACCCTGATCTCAGATCAGCTCTGGAGAAGATGGATAGTGACCCCTGACAGTGCAACCGAAAAATCTACTCTTCAAACTATTCCCATATCAGCTCTGGAAAGTGCAGACGGTAACCTCTAACCATTACACTACACTGTAACCTCTGAGCTACAAGCCCAGCTCTCTAACCATTATACTACACTGTAACCTCTGAGCTACAAGCCCAGCTCCCTAACCATTACACTACACTGTAACCTCTGAGCTACAAGCCCAGCTCCCTAACCATTACACTACACTGTAACCTCTGAGCTACAAGCCCAGCTCCCTAACCATTATACTACACTGTAACCTCTGAGCTACAAGCCCAGCTCCTAACCATTATACTACACTGTAACCTCTGAGCTACAAGCCCAGCTCCCTAACCATTACACTACACTGTAACCTCTGAGCTACAAGCCCAGCTCCCTAACCATTATACTACACTGTAACCTCTGAGCTACAAGCCCAGCTCCCTAACCATTATACTACACTGCAACCTCTGAGCTACAAGCCCAGCTCCCTTACCATTATACTACACTGCAACCTCTGAGCTACAAGCCCAGCTCCCTAACCATTACACTACACTGTAACCTCTGAGCTACAAGCCCAGCTCCCTAACCATTAAACTACACTGTAACCTCTGAGCTACAAGCCCAGCTCCCTAACCATTACACTACCCTGTAACCTCTGAGCTACAAGCCCAGCTCCCTAACCATTATACTACACTGTAACCTCTGAGCTACAAGCCCAGCTCCCTAACCATTATACTACACTGTAACCTCTGAGCTACAAGCCCAGCTCCCTAACCATTACACTACACTGTAACCTCTGAGCTACAAGCCCAGCTCCCTAACCATTACACTACACTGTAACCTCTGAGCTACAAGCCCAGCTCCCTCACCATTACACTACACTGCTGCCCATACCTTCAACAGACCAGGGGCACCTCGTAACGTCACCATGGTGCTTTTCCATTTCCTCCTCTTTCTCCTCATTAATTTCACATCTGTGTTTTTTTATTCATTGATGCCACTTATCCTGCCAGATTCGTTGAGAATGTGTTGATGTAAATTATGGCTGCAGTATAGAGCTGCGCTTTTTGAACGATTCCTTAAATATGAATCTTTCATCCTTCCAGCCCCAAGAGCTAAATATTTTAAAAAGATGTCTAAATGATTTAGGTGCCAAGGCAGTCAAATAAAAAAATAATGTTTTTTTTTTTTTTTTTTTGCGAAGATCTTGGCCCAACACTGGAGCGTAAATGGGCTTAGTCCCACAGTACTGAGGGGGTGTCTTTTGAAACTCTCTGCCAGTGACGGTTTTTTAATGTGGGACAGAGAGGGTCCCTTTTATCAACTCATTATCTTAGCGAACAGCCTGGCTATGTGAACGCCGCCACCACAGAGAATGGAAAATCCAGAGTGACACACACACACACACACACACACACACACACACACATACTGTTAGCAGATGAAGTCCTGCATTCAAAGGACCGTTTCCTATTTGAACACTCATCGATGACGATGCTGAAGACGGAACATGTGCGCTTTTCCAAATGAAGATTTAACGCAGGATGAAAAATGACCTGCATGTCTCTCCGACTGTATATACCTGTCTCTGTGTATACCTGATCTTCACCTGACTGCTTATAATACCTGTCCCGTCATTACGTTTCCATTCAGGCTTTCAGCACTGTAAGAGTGACTTGCCACAATTTGCATTCTTTTCAACATAAAATCCATTCATACAGCTTGATGTCTGCAGAAGCAATTCAGGCTCAGTTTCCTGCTCAAAGCTGGAACAGCTGTGTCCCCTCTGAGAATTGAACCTGCAGCCTCCGCTAGGCACTCTGGGCTATTTTGAGCAGGGAAACGTTTCTCCTGAAGGATTGTAGAACATAGTTGTTGTGTGAGACACAGAAGTGGAAAAACACTAGGATGAGTCCAGTGGATGAGTGTTTGACACAAAGCTGCAAGCTCCGCCCTCAGGGGCGTGACTAACCTCATCCACGTTCTCGAAGGCGTTGATGACATCGTAGGGCAGGCAGGACAGCAGGTCGATGACGAACCAGGTCTTCAGGTAGTTCATGCGGATGAGCTTGGGGTCGGAGATGACCTCGCCGGCGGGGCCCACGAAGGTGGTGTGGAAGTTGAGCACGATGTCCACCAGGAAGATGACGTCCACGATGCTGTCCACCACCAGCCAGGTGACGTTGTTCTGCTTGGTCTTGAAGCTGACGTTGTAGGGCACCATGATGGCCGTGTAGAAGGTGAGGATGAGGATGACCCAGTCCCAGGTGGTCTTGAAGGTGCAGTAGTGGAGGATGATGTGGGGGGTCTTCGGCGTCTCCTGCTTGTACTGGGGGAGAATATCTGAGCCCAGCTGCAGCACCTGGGGGGGATGGGGGCATGAAATATTAAGCAGAAATACAGCCAATTCCCAGAGTTCCATTCTGACTGACCGCTCGTATCTCGAAACAGATGTAAGTTGGACTGTATATCAGCATGGCAACTGAGAGCGAGAGCTGAGAGAGGTGCTGTGATGTACACGATGCCGGGATATCGTCTGACGGTCACTATCGTATGCACGCAGCCGTTAGCACTGGCAGACAAACTACCAAGCATAATTGTTACATTTACATATATTTTATCTTTATTTTTAAGAAATGTATTCAGTATTTCTTTTTCCGTCATAAGTCGCATAGGATACAAGTTGGGGAGGGGCTGTAGACCACACCAGAACACCGCCAACTGTGCTCCTGATCTTTCCCAAAACTTTTTGGCTCTTTGCCAGGTACGCTTCAAATACACCCCCCCCACTCAACAACAATTCTCCCAGCACAAACCCCCTCTCCAAGGTTCATCCAAATCCTCACCACCCCACCAAAAAGAAAAAAAATCAGAAATGAGATGGATTTATTTAGAGGACCCTCACATCTGAACCATATTACTGCCAACAACTATTGTACCGTTGTATAGAACTAATTATTGAGTTGGATGTATGCGGAGATGACTCAGGTTTAAGTACACTGCTTGCTCAGTCCCTCATCTTGGGAATTGAACCTGCAGTTCCCTAACCAGCTCCCATCTCTCCACAGCAAAGGTATAGCAGGAGGAGAAAAAGTGGAAATGAAAGCTTCGATTTAATGCCCCGGAGCCAAACTCTGCTCACCCATTCTTCTACATTTTGATTAAAGCTGCTCTAATGAGGCAATTAATAACGCTGGTGTTACACCGTCGAGACTGAAGGGGGCAGTAAATCAAAGGGAAAGTTAAGTTAATCAGGCTCTGAAATGCTTTGCATAGTGATGCATGATACTACAGGCAAACTAGCGCAGGGCCCGGAGCCCTGTCCAGGAGCTGCTTCCCTGCCCGGTCTCTCCGTTAATGGGATACCTACAGCTCCCTGCTTCATTATCCAGTCCCCCGGTTTCTCCCTCACACCACTCTGGCTATGCTGTTTGGTATCCACACATATTATGTTATCTGCTGGCTGTGCTATAAATAACACAGAGCTCTATTGTTTGGGGTTAATTTAAAACAGTAATCCCTTATTGTTTGTCCAGAAAGGCCTCTAGAAAACGTATCTGTGAACAGTGCTGATAAACCCTGATGTCTTTCAGCAAGCATTTCATTCTCATGTCTATTTCATTCAAATAATAAATAAATGAAGGTGCAGAGATGCAGTGGAATATGCAGTGGAATGCACTTTGTGTGCAAAATTACATTGTAACAGTTGCAACCATGACAAAACGTGTACATTAGTGATGATAGAATGAAGCTTTGTGACATCATAGATGTGTGGAAGTAGCACACGCAACATGTATCACTTTAGCCAATTAGTGTTTTGCTGTGGAGAGCAAGACTTTTTTTTATTGAATCAAATAAGTCGGTGCTTGTAGCTCCACCAATCAAGGAGTACATGGCAGAAAGTACCCGGCAGAGTGACAAACGAAGCCGGTTTTTGGCGCAGCCAACATGATGACATTCCAATATGACTAATCACGCTTTCCAAAATCACCAAAAATGCTCTCTAATTAATTTGAGCTCAAATTATCAGGAGCTGTTGGTTTGCTGCACATTTCAGAAATTCTGACATCACAGTTTTCTAGAGGGACTAATTAAAGTACAAACTGTATGCTTAAGGATTCAAATAAGACAAATAAGAAAGAATCATAAGTTTATGCTTTCAGCCTCCCCGGCAGTATATTACCTTCTAATTCATATTAAGATAGAGCAAGTGTTTCATTCAAATTAAACAGATTTACTACTGAGCAGGGAGAGTGATTTCACGCAGCAGCTCAATTCAGTGTGATTTAGAACATCATGAGATGAAGACTCTTACTCTTTTCATTTTATTGTTCCCTAAATTGCCCTCTATTATTAGTTCTGCGACGTGCAGTAGTGGTTTATATTTTTTTTTCCAAAGGCTTTTCTAATAATACACGAATAGCCATTTTTACCTCACCATTTCTATATAGAATGCATTTCAAATTTTAAATGTCACATCCCAATATGATGTAGGACTAGAACACGATTAAAAATTCTTCATTAGATACAGCTTTACGGTTGGTTTTAGGGCTGGTTTCAGGTTTATGGTTGCGGTAAGTTTCATGGTTGGGTTTAGGGTTTGGGTAAGGTTCACAGCGGTGGTGGATTGTAAGTGGGCATTGTGTGACTGTTATCTTAGCCGGGGGAGTGTCTGTTATGCAGATGTTATGTGGACGTTACCTCGGCCAGGCGGGAGTGTTTGTGGACGTTCTCTCCCTTGTGGACAGTTGGCTGCAACTGCTGCAGGACTCCTCGGCTGCTCGTTAGCGCGCGCGTCAGACGCGCAAATTTACCCCAGCCTACAGGGGGCAGCAGAGTACAAACATACATGAGGCTGTGACTACAGGGACAGTACAAAACACCCGACTGCGAGACTGTAGGGAACGCACAATTGTGACCTGAACAACAGGTATGAGCACTGGCTACACAACACTCGTGGGCTTGTTGTTGCCACGACAACACTGAGGCGCCATGGCGCCATTGACGTGCAAGCTTCCATCTTGAAAATCACTATGTGGCCATGTTACAGCTACCTGACTTTATAACCACAAGCTCCTAAATACTTTGTCCTGATTGGCCCACAGCTTGACATCCACAGAGCATCACAACACCATGAGACAGGAGGGTGAGAGGGTGACGCTGGCCCGGATCAAAATTTGGGGGTAATTTTCAGCCAATACCCACCTTTAGATGAGTCATCTTCGATTGGCTGCTTGAAGGCGGTGATGTCGCTGAAAGTGCAGAGAAACAGAACGACTTTGTCCTGCTCGTTCCGGATGGGAGCGATTTTCACAAAAAACCATACTGGTGTTCCTGACAAAAAGAAAAAAACTGCACAGTAAATATGAATTCACATTGTTTTTTTCCTTTGTAAAAATCTGGCTTTGAAATTGAGATTATTATTCATCATTGTGATCTTTTTTTCTCCTTTCAAGTGCTCAGTGAGAAACGTTATATAATATACTGTAATTTCTTAAGGGCATTTGAAAGAATTTGCATGATAGAAGACATTTCAAAAGCAAGAGTTCCTCAGCGGCTGGTACTTACTGTTCTTCTTGTACATAAGGATTTCAAATGAGTTCATCTCATAGTTTTCAAAGGTTAGTCGCACTTTCTCGCTCGTTTCTTTGTCCGTAAGCTCCCCGTACATAAAGCTGGAAAACACAGAACGCACAGACATGAGCTGTTCGTGACACATTGATATGAGCATCACAGACCTTCTGCGATTTCAACAGAGGAATAAAAGTAAGACGTGCTGACAGACAGGCACCTAGAATAACACAGAGACAAAATCATCAAAGCTTCGTCAGTCAAACTTTCCCTCCCTGCACCAGGGTTTAGACAGAACCTTGCACTGAACGCAAGGTTTAATCCGGGCTCCGAGGAAGAGGGAATCGGAATTCTGACCTCGGTCATACATGTGCTGCAAACACATCAACCTAAAATTACTCCTGCAGTCAAAGCTTACAACCACACGAAAAGAATTCTGTTCGAACACTGGCTTCTTTTTATGTCAACAGATTTGTGTGATTTTACTGGTTAACCCAGGGTTGTTCGAACTTTGTGGAGTTGACTAATCTGGCTAAATTGCTCCCTTATTTCACTATACTGTTTAGGTGGCTGTTTCAGCTGGGGGAGAGGACTGCAAAGTCTGAGCCATTTGTGTAGAAATAACCTTTTAGCTTCAGTCAGATCCGGACCGAAACAGCCCTGCTGTGCTGGCATTAGGAGAGCTAGCCTAGCCCAGTGACAACAGACCAGAAATCAATTACCCAAAAAAAAAAGCACTCAAAACAGAGTATGAGCTAGCATCCATGTTGTGACACAGATCAGGAAGTGAGGCAGTACTGACAGAGACGGTGCAGTCCGTATCCTCCGCTACTGATGCTGTTTCACACAGCCTGGAGCCCAGAGCCAACCTTCCGTACAAACACCAAAATAAGTCTGGGTCGGACCAAGAACTGGGTCAAAATACTTATTTTTACACGCTTAATTTGAACCCTTTAGACACTAATTCAATTCAAAGGTGGATAACCCGGCTCCAGAAAGCAGCAGCACCATCCATGCACTACCCATACTGCACCCATGCACTGAACCAGCCCATTTCATCCATCCGCCCCCGTGCCTGAATAGGCTGCACTGAACAGAATCAGCTGGTTAACTGCAAGGGGTGTGTATCTCTACTTTTTGATGCGTGGTTATTCACGTCTGATAAAATTACACATCAGAACAATTTTCAAAACGAAACATCTATTTTCATCTATATCCATGGCAACAGTTTCCTTTTATACGATTGTACTTTTTTGGCTGGTAAAATGTTTAATCAAAAAAACCTTGGGGATCTGCAGGAAGGTTTTATTTTTACTGCCATCTGAACAGTTAAAGTATTTGTAATGCATGTTTGACCTGGGTCCAGGGGGCACATGGGGGCACCATCCGCCAAATATCGATAAGAGGAGAACCATGGTTACGATCAATCCCAGCGTTTATGTCTGTCTATGGCCTGCCTTCACTGATGTGAGCTTTGCAATTTATCTGTGAAACAACTTTCAGCCAACTTTCAGTAACATGTACTCTTCCCCCTCACAGAAATGAAATATATTTAAATAAAATGTATCAAAACCAGAATACATATACAAACATAAAGATATTACTCAAAATATTAAGATCTAAAATGGCTGCCGATTGAGAGGAAACGACAAAAACCTGAAAACGCTTCAGCCCTCCAGGACTGGAGTTCCACGGCCCTGTTGAAATATGTATTTTTATATATTGGGATGAAATATAATTAATATGTTTTAAGTTCTTGTGTTCACAATATACTGCAGAAGCCTCCATAAAGAGCTGGTCTAAAACACACTACACTATTTACTTGCTGTGCAGCAGACAAACATAATTATTCTTGCTTGTAATGAAGAATCCCTAATGAAACTGTCAAAGTGAGAGCATCAGTCTCGATGCGTAAATATTCATGAGGAATGGCCTAAATGACTGAAATCATAGGTTGCGCACCAGTGGGCCAACCAATCAAGGACGTTCCTAAAAAAAAAAAAAAAAAAACCATAATGGAATCTAATGGCAGGGTTTAACCTCCCACGGTGCTGCTCGAGAGCCCAGCCGAGACCCGTGGCGTCTTCGGCACGATGCAGTGCACTCTGGGAGATTTCTGAGTGGAGCCCTTAACGGCGGCCGAGCTGTTATTTCTCAGCGCCATTAATCAGCGAATCCACGGGCGCCAGGGCAAGCACTTCTACCGAGCTGATTGGCTGGAAGTGCCGTCAAGGACTGCATCGCTCTTTTTCTCTCTGTAGGTCTCTCCATCTTTCTCTCCCTGTCCCTCTTCCCCCCACCCTTCTCCGTAGGCTGTGAATGGGGCGTCGTGTGTACCTCTCATTTACTTTCATCAAATCTAATGCAACAGTGTTACATCACCTGGGCTACCTTATCTATTTATCCGTACGTTAGCTCAAAGGGGAGAGGCACAAAAATCAACGCATCAGCGATTCCATCAAAGCTAAGACCGCAACACTGCGCTGGAGATATCATTTCCATCTGTCATCCCTGGACACTTGAGCAGAAGCAACATTAAAAAACATCAGCATTAAACAAAGATTGAAGATAAACCCTTTGAAATGTTACTTTTTTGTAGGGGGATTTTATGTTCTCTCCTCATTAGGAGCCAATTACTGGACAACATCTACCAGTGATGGAGGAAAAACTACAGAAAGTGACGGAGATCCTGTAGGTTCTGGAGTGAGGGCTCAGAGCAGCTGTGTGCGGCTCAGAATCTCCAGGCAGCTGCTCGTTAAGCCCAGAAAAGACCTCTCACTCAAATGCAAAACTCTGGCGTCTGTCAGACTTATCCTGTACGCATGCTTCAATATCACCTGGCAGCAAACTTCACCATTTGCTGTTTTTTTTTCCTCCAAGCGATTTGAATCAAAAACACTATAAAAATGAATCTTGCAGTTTTTTTATTGAAAGCTACACTGAGTAACGGCACGAAAGCCAAACCGTGGCTTCTGAGGACAAACACGGGTTCTGATGCCTGCCAATTTGACTCAACATCAAATAAAATAAAGCTAAAAAAGGAGAGCTGCTGTTTAATTCATATAGCCCTTTGGTTCACACCAAACAAAGGGTGGCAACCAGAACTGGAAAGAGCATTTCTCAGTTGTACTGAATGGGCAAAATAATGTACTTGGCACCCAGGTTAATTGAAACAAGTCCAAAAAAAACTGGTGAACAGCTGACAGGAAGTGCTTTAGAGCCTTCCAATGGCCAGGTCACATTTAGCTCAGGGGGAAAAATTTAATGAAGAAACAATACCTGCTGGATCAGCTCTGTGTGTGCGAAACCCTTGCTGGCAGTCACACACAGATTGTCCCATTATCGCCAGCAGCGAATGAGTCATGAACGCATTCTGCCCGAAGATAAAAGCTGCACTGGAGCGTTTCAAGTTACCGTTAAAAAAATAAATATGCTTGCCTAGGTGGCTATTGCTCTGTCAAGCATTCCCTGACTCTAAATTTGGAGCCGGCTTTGTTTCCCGATCGGCGAGCTTGCACCTCTGTGACACCGAACTCCGTCGCGTCAGGCGCTTCAGAACAGCACCTTCAGCGCTGAGCCCGCGCTTCCGAGCGCGGACCGTTCTCCTGCTGCGAGGTGAAAGCAATTAAGCACCGAGCCCCAGGCCTTTGAAATGGTGTTCCATTCGATCTCTGTTCCACTCATGAAGCAAAAAACCGCACAGCAAAACCAGCAACCATGAAGAACTCCTGGGGTAGAAATACAGGTACCCGCACACAGGAAGGGCTCAGAGACTGAAAATGCCCGTAGGTACCCCTGTTTTACCTTCTTTCGCTTCACGGTTGTACTTCGCAAAACTAAACTGTAAACAGGAAGGATTAAGGAAGTAAAAGGAGGGTGCCATGAAAAGGGGCACAAAGAGAGACTGAAAAGTCGGGGTACCTGCAGGTGCTGCTCTTCTGCATGACCTCGGCGCGGTGGTACCCAGACAGCTTGCAGAACCCATCATTGCTGTACACAATAGGCCAGTCCACAATCTGAGCGTTCCCCAGAACAAAGTTGGTTTCTGTGGAGGAAAATAACGACAAAAACAAAAAGAGAAAAACAGAAAGGAGCTACATATATAACTACCGCCACCCACCGTCCACACTCACGACACACTGGAGCATCATGGGAAACACGGGTGTCTTACGTTCACAGCCACAACACGTAAAAGCGTTTGAGGAGTAAAAGCAGCCGCCCCTCCTGGATACTTACTGTCAGCTCATACTTTACCTGCTCATACTTTACCTGTCCACATTATGCTGAGTAAGTAACGGACAGGAGCTCACAGGTTAGTCAAATTAAAACTAGCCATAAAAAAAAAAAAAAATTAACAGAATCTCCGGCCATGCTTCTAACCACAAAACAACTTTTATGCTACAGTACATCCTTCACCAGGGTTCTGCTAAACTCCGTCCGGAGTCTAACAGCAAGCAGGAAAGCTGCCGCTATAGCTAACGGCTAATGCAGCCAAAAGGACCAATATCTAAGGAATGTGAAACAAGTACATAAAAGCAGTTTGTTTCTAGGTGGGAAACTCACAATAAATTTCAGCAAAAGCGACTGTGCGTTTCATGAAGGATGCCACGGTGATGATGATCAAAGTACAGTTCTTTTTATAAACGGTTTAAACAGGTACTTTTTCTGAAGATGGCAAGGTAATGGCTAATTCATCCCAGATAAGCTAACACTTAAGCTAGGATTGCATTTGATCACAGCTACGTCTGGTTCACGATTTACATTAAGCATAACTTGACTGAGGCCCTCATAAATAATACAGTATCGTCAGAAGCATGGAGTTACCGCTTTAAGATTCATTTATTAATGAGATGACAGCTGATACAGAGTAACACAGCACATCCTGTGGACAGCCCAGGGCCAGAGGTTTAGGGAGTTCCTGTATTGTATACCCACAAATCATATAAAACCTCCCAGAAATGGTTTGCTATCTCTGTCAGACTAAAGGCTTCCTGGATTCTGCAGTTTGCACTAAACACCTGCGTTTCTCTCTCTGATCATGTGCACCCTCCCCCTCCCCCAACTCTGACTGTAGACTACTACATCCCATGCTAATTCCAAACCCCCCACCACACCCCTCTGAAGTGCACCTACCCGCCTCTGAGCTGCCTGCAAAATGCCATGAAACATAACACTGTGCGTACGAAAATATGTCAGTAGTGACTGACCAGGCTGCTGCTTGACAGTGGCCCGAAAGCACATTTCCTCATTTATAATCACTTTATTAAGCAGTAATACCATCCTTAGTGACTGTTATATATACTTTATGAAGTCCACTTGAAGTTATACTCAATGTAATTTGAGATTGACAGCCCCTGTTTCTACGCAGGTGTTTTTTTTTCCTGAGATTTAATCCAGATCACTTGGGAGGTCAGACATCTTTGGCACTTTACTTTTTGCAGCACATTACATGTTCGCGGAATTTGGGACCATTTTGTGTTTCTGAGAAACAGCGTGTGTGGTAGTGATGGCATACCTGGGTAAAGGTAACCTGGCCCCGGCCTGGTCTCAGAGTGATGGCCCTGTGACTGTCTCCATGGCAACTACACACAAATTTCCCACATTTTCCTGTTAGGTCAGAAACATCTGATTTTCAGAGCCTAAATGCTCCCCCTAGAGGCGATGGTGTGTATGAGCGCATACACACCCAGCAGGAGGGAGTTTCCAACAGCATGCAGGGTCTGCAGATCAGAATTTCTCGATTTATCAGGAAAAAAAGTCACCCTTTAGGTGTGAATATCACCATCTGAACAGAGAGGGACAGCCAAACATATCTGACTCCATCAGGGCAGTTTTTTTCAGTGGAGAAGACTGAAATTCTGCCATTGACCAGCTAAGATAGATCTGGAGAAATTAACAAGGAAATGTTCCTTAGCATTCTCAAATGACTACATTTTAAAAAAGGATTCTATAAAATTACACACACACGCACGCAAACACACACACGTACACACACACAAACATACCAAAACTTACCAAACACACCAGAAGTTACTGTTCCATTCCCCCTACAAGACCCTGGTGACTTTATGTGGCATAACTTGTGAATGTAATTTGTAGATGGAATAATAAATTCTATAAAGAAACTGGGCAGAGGAGAAGGACAGAATATTTCCACCTTATTGCTTTATCTAACCCTAACTACTGACCCTCTAGAACAACAGGAAAACAGCCTTCGCTTGAACTTGCAACATATCAATAAATTATTAAACAATATATTAACACAACTGACATTTTCTAGAAAACACAGGGGTATATTGTAGAATTTGGTGAGACACTTCACCAAACAAGCAAAAAATACCGAAAAAAAAACAAAAAACAAAACTGCAGGGCTTTCTTCTGAACGTACATTAGACAAGCACTAAAACTATTGAGACGAACACAAACAGTCAGGAATTTGGACGTTCCATGCCAAAATTTGTTATTTTACAATGGTCCAAAACTTCGGCAATGCTGTTTCTGAACGGTAATATTTATTCTGTTCAGTAATGATCAAGGTGTAACTATATGCACTTAGTGCCCTTTTATTATTTAATATTAAACATTTAGTTATTTACAAACAGCCCATATATGATGAAAAAGTGCAGAAGGAAGGGTAAGGAAAGGTGAAAGAAAAGGAGACATTGTCTCTCATCATATTATTCCTAGCCTTCAAGTAAAACACGTTGTAAATTAACAGAGATTGGTATAGAACATTACCATAGTAACAGATAGTTAGAGAGGGAAATATCAGAGAAGCAAAACACCACTATAGAACATTGTGTGTACCTGTCTGCCTATGTGATAATGTCCAAACTGAAAAATTAAAAAGAAAAAAGGGTTAAAGCCACAGACACAGTTCTGTTTAGAAAGCATCACTCATTGCAAGAAAGGAGATCATTCAAATATGCAAAACTCAAACAGTCAAATCTATTTCACACTGTTTTTTCAATGCTTCTGCTTGCAGTATGGATTTTCAAACAACATACACACAATAGATACAGGCTTTAAGTTTAAGTGGAGAAGTGATGTTGTGGAAGGGCTGTTGAGCCCTAAAGTAAACATGCACAGTAAAACACACATTAACACAATTCCACATTGTTCTGGCACACATTTCACATCACTGAGTATTCTCTGTGAGAACATCACCACCCCTGGCACGGCCGTTGTAGAAAAGCTGATCACTTCAGGGGGAGTTAAACCCAAAACTGTGCCTTAGAACCTATCACATCGGCCTGCTGTGATTTGTCTTATTACAAGCTGCCCAGCCCGGGTTGGGTGTCTCCTTAAACAATCAACACCCTCTTGACCAATGAGAATCAAGTCCAAACTGGAGCATAATATGTGGTGACCAAGATTTTGGTGGGGCTATTGGAGGGCCAGGTGTGAACACTTTCAGGCTCAACGCAGTGAGGTGAAGCGCAAGCAGCCCCCATCAGCACCGACTGAGGAGGGAGACCACATATTCATGCAACGCTTCATTAAAGCTGATTTGGGAGAACACCAGCTTCACCCTCTGACATGAATCACGAGCAGTCCAAATCAAGAATGAAAACCAATTATGGACGCGTTTGCATTTATAAGAAAGATCAACATTGGATTATTTTCATTTAAACATGTACAAACAACTCAAAGTGGTTGGCTGTTGGTGTGTACAGAATGACTGATAGTAAAATTTCTATAGTATAAATTATAATTAGAAATTTTAATAGGTTAATGTGACTTCACATTCACTTTACTAACCAGGTTAGTAGTATTTAGCATTTATGACTGGACAAGTTACAGTAAAACCGACAATAGAAGTGTGTATGATATATATGTAAAGACATACATTTACTGTGCATGCACTAATGATAGTACATAAATCTGTCAACAGCAAAACCTTTCCCTGCTGCAGCACAAGATTAATTGATCACTCAATAAATGGGTGCTGAATATTCAGAGGCAGTAAGGCAGCGAACTCTGACATGCTTACACAACCGCACCGGTCTGCGACCACAGCACAGGCGGATTTCACTTTACTCTGCAGGGATAGGGGACTGCGTGATTTGTGCTGACGTGCGACAGCGTTTACCTAATCTCGCAATTTAGACTCCTACGGCTGTTCAGACTCGTTTATTTTGTTCTCTGAGCTGTGGGTGTTAAGTTGGTAATATAAAGCACTTGGAAAACCTACAAAACGTTCAACGATGCAAGTCGCAAGGTGCATAATGCCCTTGTTTGGCATGGAACTGCGTGACACAACAGAAATAACTAAACGTGACAATAGCGTTCAGCAGTTTGTGCACTGGTTTTATTGTGAAGGGAAAAACCTTCCATGTAAAAAAAAAGCTTAATTTTAAGAAGCTGACGCCCTTGGAAGCACCAGTTTCTGTATTCATACATAATAAGATGCTATTTTGGGGAGTGGTTTTAAGAAATATTCCTGGTCGGCATAATTACTTAAATTAAGGGCAAAACTAGCAAATTAAAAAAACTAAAACTAAAAAAATAGCAACCACGGGCCATTGCTTTACTTCTTAATGGCTTTTTAACTTTAAACGGATTAATGCAAATGCGTCACACTTTGAGGTACTGTGCAGGATTAAGGTTCGCCTTCTAATCATCAAATTGCATTGCTTACTACACTTTACAAGACTTTACTTTCTTCTGCAACGTTGTGAATGTAGTTTACGTTCCTTGTTATAGTTAAGCACTGTCTATTTTATATCACAGAAACTCACTAGGACACAAATGATGTATGCTGATGTTCAAGTCTCTTTTTGGGAGTTATGGTATTGACGAGCCGCAGGACACATGGCGCTGCGCTTGTTGTTATTGTTGTTCGCGTTAATGATCTCCAGTGACAAAGCCTACCTTAAAAACCCAGCAGAGTTTAGCCCTGGGACAGTGCGACGTGGAGCCGCCGCACTAGCGACCAGCCCTTCTGTTGTCATGTTTAGACAGCCGGGCTGGACTGGGCTACAGTGGTTTCCTTTAATGGTGTTAGCCGTGTGAAACCACAGTACCACTGGAAAATCGTAGGCTAACACAGAAAAACCCATGTAGTAAGAGTATGGCCTAATACCCCCAAATACGCACATAAGTTATATAGTAATCTTAGCTATTGCAGGATACTAAACCTAATCAAATGGAATCACAATTTATTATACATGTTACCCACCTACTTCTATTCCTGTAATTTTACACGCTGCGCAGCTGCAAGCGCGGTCAACATCACTATGCAGGGCGGGAGCTCGTTAGTTGAACATCATCCTAGTGAATGTAAAGTGTTAAAACAGTTTATCCTACAACGTTTTAGGTATTAAATCGTAATGTAGGAATTTTTAATGTTTGAGTTACAAAGTTGACTGGAGGTCTTTTTAGTTAAAACATAAAAATATAGCATTCAGAAGAGTGTCGTTCTATTCCTTATCTGCAAGATCTGGTGATAGCTGTGCACTGATAACACCTTAAAATACAGATGGGCTACTCACTTATGCTTTTAGAACGGCAGAAAACATGGTATGTGTTGCGTACATGCCCGGGCTGCGTGAAACCAACAATTCTTATGTGGATTCTCTGAACTTTTTTCGCCTCATCACGGATTTTACTTTGTGCCCCAAATGTGTTCTAACGAAAGTCACGATTAATGATTTCATGCACGCGACAATTGTGATTTATCGAGCGGCTCCTGGTCGAGTCTGTTCGGGCTCTGGTGATGTTGTTTTTTTAACTGTCTGGCTCAAATGATTCTCACTCTACAAGCACCAACACCCCCCAAAAGGCTTTACCATTTTGAGTTTCCACATTTAAAGACTCAGTTTCAGAAGTTTCAACCTCTTACGGCATCATAACCACGTAGTCTAATACCAGACATGAAGTGAGTGGTACAGATATCGTCAATGCGTGATGCTTACCGTTAGACCGTCTGACAATATTCTCTAAAAAAGTGTTCTGAGGGGCCACAAGTCCTCTCCGTCCGCCTGCCATTCCGACTCGTCATTCAGTCCCTGTGGGTGGCAAACCGCTCAACGTACTGGGATGCTAAAACTATCCGCGGGGCGACGCTTCTGTTCCGCTGTCTTCATGGTCACTGCTCCTACTGAGTGGAGCTTGCCGGGCTCTCCTCAACGATGCCTCCCTCGCACAGCCTCAGACGAGACGGTGCTCCCCCTGTTGAGAAAGAACTGAAGCAAAAGCGCCGACAGCCTCATCTTGGAATCTTTCTACTTTGGTACCCAACCCCGACCTCCCTCTCCTCTCCATAACGTTAGGTCTCCACCTGCTGGTTATTCTTGGAATGACAGTTTCATTTGTGCCGGCACTACTACTAGATTACTGTTTATCTCAAAATGTAGGCTACTTGCTGCATTGTCAAGCGTGGCCTGCATTTCATTTGTTTTTCGTCACTTTTTTTTTAAAAACCTGGCTGGTAAAAGCTGATACACTCATTTCATGTGTATTGTTTGAGTGGGTGTGGTACATAGCGGTTTTAAAAGAATGAGTTTGTAACATTTAAACGCAGCCTAAAGCATATGGGTTGATCAATACCCATAGACCCCAGAGTTCAGCTTTGAGGATATTAAGGCAGGTGAGCGTGTAAACGCATACAGTGTGTGGTTCCTCATAGCATATCTGCACAAGTTAGCACAACACCATGACCATGTACACTCATCAAGAGTTGTTTAGTGTCACCCTCTTGTAATCAGTTGTTTCCCCATTGTCATTTCATAATTTAACATAAATGTTGTAGGCTACTGAAAGGATATCAAGCTACATGAACACTACTAACTCAATCTCTACTGACAGTCTTTTCTTGTGGTCAGGACTCACGGGCAGAAATTGTTCCACAGACCCAGTGGAGATGGCGTTGACGGTGCGTTCCTTGGTTAGTGGACAAGTATAAGTTCTCTCAGTCACAGCCGTTACTGCAGGAGCAGTTTTTAAAACGCCAGCTGGAAGCCAAGACTAAGCAGTAGCGTTTCGCGGCCTGTTCATCTTGCTAAATAAAGTGTCGGAATAGTTGATGTTCGGGACCTATAGTAGCAAATACGATGACACTTCCACTGAAAAATGACCGTCTGAGTGTTCAAATGTTTATCCGAATGAGTAATTTGCTTATGGAAACACTGCTGCTCCCCAGGAGTTGAATCTGACACCAAAAGTTTGCGTCATCCTGCTGGTTACTGACAAAGTCCGGCGGCCATTTCTTCTTTTAACCTGCAGGAGAGAAATCAGCACAGTCTCCCTGTCGTATTCACAGCTTTTACAAGGCGTCAGTTTTAAGGTGTCACTGTACAAAAAACACAGCCAGGATACATACTGGCTCCCTGTGCTCTCGGTGGCCAGGGAAAATCCCTGTTTAAAAACACAGAAACAGAGACAGCACCAGCAGAGAAAGATGACACAGACCTATTTGGAACTACTTACTGTTTACTTAGGTACTCACATATGTGTGGTTTTCCGTGATTTACAAAATGGCGTTCATCAGGTCCTCTCATCAAGAACAAATCACACTGCTCACTTACTTTTCTCTTTTAACAAGCCAGTCCAGCTTCAAAGCCCCGATGTAGTGCCTAACAAATGCCCTTCCGCTATGTCGCCTATTTTTAGTGATACAGGTGAAAAGATTCCATTATGCTCCCCAAGAGAGAATTTACCCCCCCGAAGAACCAACAAAACAATAATACTATTAATCAGCTATAGTGTTGAAAGGTCTAAGCTCGTCTGATGAATACAAAGTGCTGCAGAGGCCCACACCATAAGCCCCTACATTAGACCACAATCCCTACCATAGACCTGTACTGGCACCATCCCAACAGCTGTGAACTCTTTACAAGTCGCCTCTATTCTCACATATTTTAGACTGAAATCTTATTCCAGTCTTCATCAGTCTCTTTCAATAAGAAAGCTCAACCTGATCAATGGCAAAACACAGTAAAAAAAATATATAATATACTTGAACTATTTAAAACATTTCTCCAACACAATTTTTTTCCCTCAAGAAAAGTATATTAAAAAGCTCAACACTGACTTGTGGCATCTCATTGGACAGCAGTGACTCTGCTTAACCATGTCCCATTGCAGTTTATCAATGTCTTGATTCTGCAGCCAGTTTTGCTAACCACTATACTGCTGTGCCATCAATGTGCCGCTGCCTGAATGCAGGTGTAAGAATGCTAATTAGGAATGCTAATTCGACTTGGCTTCATTTCTTTGCTCCTTACAAGTCGATCAGCCGTTGTTTAATGCACAGTCCCTGTTCTGCAGTGTTAATGATGGTGACATTTTGCAGCTATGCTGAGGTTAACCTCGCCTAGAACACCTGAACATGAAACTGGAGTCTGACTCTTCCTTCAGACATGCTGATTCTGCCGCAAGCTGGCGCAGACCCCCAGCGAAGTCCTGCCAAAGAACTGACCCATCTCTCCAGTCTGGTTCTGCCACAAACTGACCTGGTCTTGCAAGCTGCTTCAGTCATGAACTGGGCCCATCTCCGAGGCTGGTCCTGTTCAAACTGGCTCAGTTTCACTGGCTGCTTCTACAAAAAAAACTAGCCATGTACCATTCTTGTACATACTCGCATTAAAATGTGAACCAAAGTTAAGGAGAAATGTTGACTGAACCCAGCCTAAATGTGTTTGATTGGGTCCAAACGACTCAATCTCGGCAGTAGACTCAACTTAAAAACCTGATTAAAGCTCCAGACAAAACCTGATGATTTTTCACCTGCATTAAATGTTTAGAGTTGAAAATTCCTTTGCTTTGTACCTTTGCACTCTAAGGGTTTGTCTTTGTCATGGAAAACAATAACCTAACAATAACAATATACTAACTACTGTCCTGTCACCTGACTAAAGGCACACAATTGGCTCCACTGCACGAGTCTGCTGTTACAATAGTTTGTCGCCATCTACTGGTGTGTATGTAAAGATGCAGAACATGCAGGTTGATAAATGGTTTTGATTATGTGAGATTTTTGAGCCTGAAAAGGATCCCTATAAAAATCTATCAGTAAATGCAAGACTCTTAATGCCTTCTGCCTCTGACAATGAAGTGTATATATTTTGGAGCAGTGGAAGATTGTGAGCTTGGAGTAACAATGCCCGAAACCTAAACTATTAACTATTAAGTGCCTGTCATCTGTTTTTAATGCTCTGTACAATTAATAATTTAATTTAGCCATTTTAATGAGACCCACTCATCAAAAGCCGAGTCACTTTTTACAGCAGTGGCCTGGTAATTTAAAAAAAAAAAAAAAACTTTACATGAAAATTTCAACAGGCACAAAAAAGGAGTGCAAACTTTTGTTTGCAATAAATAAATATAATATAAAATATAAATAAATATTTTAATTTTCAATGTATTAAATATGAATATATAAATAAATACAGGGTGCTGGGTTAAAGATGCCATTTACCTGTGTAAATATGCAAGTAAAAAATGTATACTTTTGGTGTTGCTTTATAAAACATGTATACAAAGAATAAAATCGAATGTGTGTGTGTGCGCACGCGTGTGCACGCACGCACGCACTCAGACACACACACACACAGTTTTATACAGCTTAATGAGTTTCTCTGCTTTGTACTTTGCTTTGGAGTGAGAAGTCCCCTCTCCTGAGATTTCTGTAGATTTTTAAAGATGAAAGCCGCCTGCCAGCAGTCGGGCTCAGACGCAGAGCTCCACTGTGTGTCAGGAACATACTGTACCAGTTTCACCGAGCCCGTTTCTGTGGCATGACCTAGGCAGCCCTCCACATTTACAGACCGCACCTTAAAATGCTCACGTACTGCTCTATAGTGGCTGTCACTTCGTCTACGCCATTAGGCAAAGAGACGGAGCTACAGAGAAAAGGTCTCTACAGGTTTAATCAGTATTTATCTGAAAATGCTCATTCTGAAAAGGTTTCCTGTGCTGTAAGCATTTGGCAAGCAGCATGTTTCATTTCTAAAATCATAAAAGGTATTAGCCTGAAGGTAGCTTCTTTATTTAATTTGTACATGTGTATATGCCCTAACCAATGGCTCTATTGCTAAATGCTTGTTTTCATAACAGGTCAATAAACGTCAGGGTCTTTGCCTGAAGTTGCAGTATTTTATTTAACAGATTAGCACCCATGGAAACAGTTGAGATGAATGAAATCTATAGTCACGGCACAATGCGGTGAGCTGGCCGCTGCATGGCGGGCTTTCGGCAGGGCTGTGTCGGGTACAACATTCCCATTCGATCATTTCTATAAGTGGAGAGGCTTTTTGAAAACCCCTCTCTGTCCTTAGAGGGACATTAGCAGGAAAGGAGCATGTTAATGCATCCATTTCATATCTGAAATTGGTTTCTGCCTTATTTTTTTCCCCCCACAGTTTGTAACCACCTTCAAAGTAGCCTGTGCCTCCATGTATTTCCATTTTAGTCAGGGGTGGGTAAAAGTAAAATAATTATCTTTGGTTATAAAATACTTCACAAATAAGTGTATTTATAAACTGCAGTTAAAATGGTGGAGGCTTCAGTTGTTTTGCAGGTGGTACAAATCAGGCAAGGAAACAATATAACATATGAAATGAAATAGTTACATAAAAAAGTGTGTAGTTTCAGTTTCATATATGCTTCGTATAAGGAAATGTTTTTCTAAGAAATGCTGTTAGCACTATGCTAAACCCTAACGATATGAGTGTTTCAGTGGTTTTTGATTTCTCCTTTTCTCAATTTAACACATTACATGATGTACTTTTTCCACGTATCACATCAACCTGCACACAAACATTGAGCAGAGCATTTCCAGTGTTATACTGCCCCCTGGTGACAGAAAATAGAAGCATAGGTCAAATATTCCATCTCAAATTATGTTTACTTGTACACCACTTGGTATTTTTACTACTTCTGCCTTCTCATAATCTCATAGGTGGGACATTCAAGCAGCTATTCAGAGCTGGTAAATTCTCTGGGGTTCATTTGAGACTATCTTTTCCAGGCCAATCAAATCCACCCACAGAAATAAATTCTCTGCAGAATCAGGTTCTTTTGAGACATAATTCTTTTCCAGGCCAATCAAACTCAAAGGTGACAGTGCAGTTATAAAAATGCTGAGGTTTTTTAAAATCTACCCAGAGCTATTCGAAAGCCTGTGACACCAGGGACCCAATGCCCCTGGTCACAAACCTACAGCAGTTCACAAACCTACAGTACGCCACAACAGATCTCCTCTCAAAAACACAACTTAAGCAGTGGGGCTACAGCCTGCCTCTCAAGCATCTCAATATTAACACATCTCACTCAACACAAGTCTGATCTCTGACTCCCGTCCTGGACTGCAGTATCTGCAGGTTTTTCTATTCAATTTTATTTTTGTATTTTAACCATCTACCGGTAGATTTGCGAACTAGAATTTGAAACCCTTCAAATTTTTTTGATTTAAAGTTTCTAAAGTTTAGTCATTCAGGGAAGACGATGATGGTGATAGTGACAATGATGATTTTGTGCTAGTGAGGCACAGCTTGTTGCTGCAGGAGTGTGCAGCAGCAGATCCCTGTCTTTACAAACGGTCCAGCTGTTTCTCAGGTGTGTGTGGAATCCCACCATGGGGCCATGAGTGTTTCAGCGATGTCAAGGGCAGGGAGGCAGGTTAATTTTAGACCCTAACGCCACATCATCTCTCAGTCATGGGCACGTGACAAAATGATCTTTTAGACAGGAATACTCTTTGCTGTGTGTTTTTCATAGAGGATTAGACTCCTGAGATTAGTTTTTAAAGATGCTTAAACCAGCACAGATGCACCACAAAGCAATGCTGTGGTACAGAATTTGCAAACAAGAAAAGCCTGTGTAATGTTATTTAAATGAATAAATAACTCCTCCAGGAGGTATGATCCCCAAATATAGACCAACCAGTCGCATCTAATATATCAAAGATAAAAAAGCTCTTTCTGGTATGCTCATCCCATGCAAATATAGACCAAGGTGCCATGTCCTTCCTGTCTGTCACTATCAAATAAAAAGTGATTTTATCATTAAAGATACAGCCCAAAAATGGTGTTCTTCTTTCTGGTCACCAAGTCATGTATCTTAGCTGCTAGACTACAGGCTGCCAAAGCATGTAGTCTAGTGTTTCACATTTCTGTTTCCACCATGCATGACAGGGTAAACAGTTTAATAAATGGCAGAATATTACCATCCAAATGAGGAGGTCTTACAGCCAGGTGTACCGGTTCTTCAACATTTTAATTTCCCAAAATACACATGCATACATTTCTACATGGCTCCTTTCAATTCTCATTATATGAAAGATCTAATTCCTCCTTTTTTTACCATATTATTGTGTAATTATTTGTATTGCATTATTTTACTAAAGAGGTTTGGTACTGCATGTCTATGTCTAAAAGCAGCAAAGCCTCATGGGAATGAATAATAATTTCTGTTTACAAAATGTGGCTGTTTTTGCCAATATTAACCAAAAGGAAAACTGTGGGCAACATCAGTCATTCGACTGAACAGCCGCAACCATTTCATACCAACCCCAAAACACTTTACAACATCTGTGCCCACCTGTCAAGGGCCAGCATTTCAGACTCCAGGGAGGAACAGTGAGGTTTTATACAATCATAACACTGTGGAGAAGATGTAAAATATTTATATTAAATAATCATAATCCTCAGCCATTAGGTAAAGTGATTCTATTCTAACTCATTGAAAGACAATTTATCAAGCGACTATAGCCTTCTTGTTTATACACACACACACACACACACACACACACACACACACACACACACACACACACAAGCATGTAAACTCACATGCATGCAATCATGCACGCATACATATGAACACACACTCTCCCACACATACATATATGAACACACACACACACACACACACACACACACACACACACACACACACACTGCACTAGTAGTACAGTAACAAGTGGATTAAGTCAAGTAAAAATAGCCACATTGTCAAAGCTGTGAAACACGACACCAGAAAACACTCTGCCCTCTTTGCATAGGAGCGTGTGTGTGTAAGGGGCTCCTCATGACGACAGGGCTAATATAGGATGTGTAAAAAACCTGTTGAGCATAGATGCGAAGGATCGCTGTCCCAGTCTGCCACTCTCTCTCTCTCTGACTCCGTGTCCTCTCCGCTCGGCGCGATGTGGAAGATCATTAAACGTGAGTGTCCGGCGGCCTGCAGTCCATCCTGTGTTTGAGCCATATAAACACATACAGAGCCTGCAGCCCCTAAGCTGCCATTTAGTCACTCAGGTTATGTACAGTATGTTTACTTTACTGCTCCAAAAGGCTCGACTTCAGATGCTGGCTATCTGTAGCATTAGCTAAATTTCTTATGGGTGATATCATTAGATAGCACGTCTACACTGAGGAAAGCGCACTAACTAAATAACGGGTTTAACCTGCAGTTTAAAATCAGATCGATATCAAAAAGTTAGTAGCTCTTAAGAGCAATAACATTAGCTAGCATGTTTACAATGAGTAAATATGTTATTCTGATAATGAATTTAAGATCTGTTTTGAAATGAGATGAAGTAATATATGTATTCTTTATTTATCTTATTAGTTTGTGATTAACATTTTGGATGAATTTTGGATAGGTTTATTAACTGAACCGATTGTACAATATACAGCCCCCATATACATTTGAATATTAGTATTTAGGGATTCCCTTATACAAGTGAAGTACAGAGATTATACAGAGATTTCATTTTACTATCCGTTCATACAGCTGGACACTGTGTCCTCTGCCAGAGTCTGGAGCACACATGGTCATTTTTGCTTTTCCTTGTCCGGATGAGATTGTGACCTGCTAAACCTCTCTTTCAGCTCCTCTGGAATACGCCAAGGAAGTGAAGTACAGACCAGTGTTAGAGGTACTACTCGCAATTTTTATTGATTCATTAGGAGGCTTTTAACACAAAAGAACCGAGAGAGACTGACCCAGGATCAGATACTGTGTTATAGGGAACACTGCCGTGACTGAGAGAGACTGACCCAGGATCAGATACTGTGTTATAGAGAACACTGCCATGACCGAGAGAGACTGACCCAGGATCAGATACTGTGTTATAGGGAACACTGCTGTGAGAGAGACTGACCCAGGATCAGATACTGTGTTATAGGGAACACTGCCATGACCGAGAGAGACTGACCCAGGATCAGATACTGTGTTATAGGGAACACTGCCATGACCGAGAGAGACTGACCCAGGATCAGATACTGTGTTATAGGGAACACTGCCATGACTGAGAGAGACTGACCCAGGATCAGATACTGTGTTATAGGGAACACTGCCATGACTGAGAGACTGACCCAGGATCAGATACTGTGTTATAGGGAACACTGCCATGACTGAGAGACTGACCCAGGATCAGATACTGTGTTATAGGGAACACTGCCATGACCGAGAGAGACTGACCCAGGATCAGATTCTGTGTTATAGGGAACACTGCTGTGGCCAAAAGAGACTGACCCAGGATCAGTGACTGTCGCACTCTGTTTGTGTCTGCAGCCTTGACATTTCCTATTTCCCTGCTGCACACGGGATAGGCTTTCAGTGAGAGTAATGCAGGATAGGTGTGTGTGTGTGTGTGTGTGTGTGTGTGTGTGTGTGTGTGTGTGTGTGTGTGTGTGTGTGTGTGTGTGTGTGTGTGTGTGTGTGTGTGTGTGTGTGTGTGTGTGTGTGTGTGTGTGGTGATTAGGAGGAGAACCAGAGAGGATGTCACTGCACTAATCAGCAGCTGTCACGGTCACTTGATCCCGCCACTGCGTGCCCGACACCCCCGGCGGTGATCTACACCATGTTTAGCCTGTGCTAGCCTCCCCTGCCTGCCAGCCTTATACCTGAGGGAAGATCTGCTTCTACATGTATATTAAGGCTTCCATCAGATGCTCTGAGACTGAGCGACTAACACAGCTCACCGTTTCATACCCTGGTACAGAGTGATACAACTGTGCCTTATGTGAGGATCAAACCTGCAACCTCCGAGTTGCAAACCCAGATCCATTGATTCCCCATTTGGGAATTGAACTAGCAACCTCTGATCTGCAGTTCCGGCTCCCTATTCATCACACTAAATGAGAGCATTTATTTACACTTTCAAAAATCTTTTCACACTAATGCTGGTGACAAAAGCCTGGCTCCTCTGTAACCGCTCTGTGTTGCCGGTCCCAGAGCCTGGTACCGCTGGACCCGATCAGCCAGCTGACGCTGAACAGAGGTTCCCCAGAGGAGGAGTTCCCGGACCTGAAGAGGAACGGGACGGTCATGGCCCGCATCCTCACGCTCAGCATGTACAAACGCCAGTACAACAGGGCCACCGACAGCGGCGTCATCTTTGACGACGTCATCCGCCCCGGCCTGGAGGACCCAGGTAAGGACCACACAGATTCACAAATCAACTGATCTAGGGTCAGTTTCCCCTACGCACATTCTAACTTTACCGATTATGAGGGTAAATGCTAAACTGATCCTAGATCAGGGCCTGCATTCAAAGAGCACCTCAAATTATGGATGCTGATCTGAGATCAGTTTTGCCTACCAACCTCATTATCAAACAAACGTTTCATTTTCAGTGACTGGGTTACTGAAGAAGGTGACCTCTTTTTGAGGGAATATAGCTGCCATCATTGCACAAGGACAGAATGAATCAGTGAAGATGAATGAAGTTATCTGACTGAGTAAAAGTCCTGGAATATGAAATATGGGACACTTTCTGACACTATGTGGCATAAGAACTTCAATCATCCCCCACGGCAAAACTAGTGTCTAATTAAGGTTAATTTACAGCCTGATCTAATAAACGGAATGCAAGCGCAGTGGAACAAAACCGGCACACACAGGCGTTCCACTCGGGCGGAGTTTGGGCCTCCCTGTATTATATTACACTACTGCTGCGTTTCTGATGGCCAGGGAGGGTAAAACCTCTAATCCAGCGATAGAGCCACATAAAGCCTCGTCTTTCTGCCACACACTTAGACATCTGACAGCCAACACCTAGCCCCCGAACCCGCTACCATGGCAATTCAACCCATGCTAGCGACTGCACAGAGTGGAATTCCATCCCATAATGAGCCAGGCTCAGTCAGACCCTGTTAGATGGTAACTGAACGCTCTGCTGTGTGTGACTGACCTCCCTAGCCCCAGGCCAGGCCACGGGACCCGCGGCGGTGGGCTGCTTGGCTGGAGATGCCCAGTCATACATCCTCTTCTGCAGCTTCTTCGACCGGGTCATAGAGGCCCACCAAGGCTACAACATGAGCGGCAGCCAAGAGAGCGACTTCAACTACGACAACCTAAAGGTGGAACACAGTGCTTTGTTTTCATGTGACTTTTCATTAAAGAAATATCACTTTGTGGTTAATCTCTATATCAACCAGGTTCATATTTAAAAAAAAACCAAAAAACACATGTGGGGTTTCAGTCCTAGAGGTCTGCAGCGTGACAAATTCAAACCACCGACTGGTGAAAGAGTCTGATTTAAGGAGGGAAAACCACAATAAGTGAAGACACTGCCGTCCTCCAGCACTTGATATTGACGCCCCTAGCCCAAACTACTTCATAACAAACAGGATTACAAATTATGACGGTTCAAAGGTGGATGACATAAGTGAAGGGACATGTGATTGGAATAGCTAAGACTGTGATTGGCAGGTAGCTGCATTGTTTTGGTGACATGACGCCTCATTCCCCCTTTATGTGTCACGAGCGAGAGGCCCTGGTGCATGACAGGAGCAGCTGTGTATACGTGCTAATTTCAACACGCTTCCAGGGCGGGGATGACTTTGACAGCGCGTACACGCAGGGCTGTGAGGTGCGCGTTAGCCGCTGCGTCGAGGGCTTCTCCTTCCCCACACACTGCTCCAGAGGAGAGCGCAGACAGCTCTGCACCCTGGCCAAGAAAGGTACTGCACCATACTCACCACGCAATGCCCTGCTATACGCTGTACTCTGTGTTATCCTACACTGTGACAGCCCTGCTATACTCTGTGTTATCCTGCAGCCTTTGGACAACTGAGAGAGGAATTCCCAGGGAAGATTCACTCCCTGGGGGACCTGACCCAGAGCATGCTGGGAGACGCAGTGACCATGGAGACCGCCACAGAACCACGGATGAAGACTGGAGTGGCCAGAGACTGGCCTGACAGTCGTACAGCGTGGTCAGTTTAAACCGTTCAGAGCCGGCCTCTGATCTAACACACAGACCGCTGTTACACAAGGAGTCTTATATAACTACAGGTGCGGGATTTGTATTTGAGTGAACCTGTGCCTTACCCTGGGCCTAGAGGACTGCATGGGGCATGCTTGTTACTCCAGCACTCAATTTATCAATTATGGGAGTTGATCACACAATTGACTGACCTCGCCTCGTTCCCTGGGACTGAAGTAGCAGTGTGAGGCAGCAGTGTACTGCAATGGTGAGGGAGCTGGGATTGTCATCCTAAAGTTCCAGATTCAACTCCCAGCTAGACCACTGCTGTTGCATCCCTGAGCAAGGAAACTAACCCAGATTGCTCCATTAAATATGCATCTGTACAAACTAGTAACCTACAGAAAGCTCTGTAAGCCACTCTGGATCAGTAAAGTAATGTAAAGTAGTTGTTGATTCTAAGGTAAAATAAAAACCAGCAGGTGCTGTGGCCCTCCCAGACTATGGTCGGCTACCTCTGATTCAGCGAGAGGGTCTGTAGAAAACCTCTAGTTCTTAACAGATGAGACCAGTTTGTGGTTTTGTTTGTGGTAATGGCAGCTTATTCTTTGAAAACTCACCTCACCGAACTCCACGGTCACAGTCTTGACCAAAACGCCCCTCCTCCGCTGCCATGGTAACCCTGAAGGCCTTGTCTTTGCAGGGTCAGCAAAGACGGGGATCTGGTGGTGTGGGTCAATGTAGATGATCATCTTCAGCTGGTCTCCGCACGGACAGACTCCAACATAAGGAAGGCCTTCGAAAGCGTCTGTGTGCACCTGAAAAAGGTAAGCTCTGAGCTGCTGGCCTCATGCCCGATGCCAGAACACATCGCTTTACAGTTCGAAGGGCAGTGCTGCTAGCAAATGGATTTTCTCATAACAAAACACAATCCATCATACCATTTTCAACATCATGTAGTGCTCAACTTAACCACAGGCAAAGTGATTGGCTGAGACACCAAAAATGGGTGGAACTACAATTATCTTTCAATTACTGATGCATTTCAACCAATCACAAAGTTTTGCTCCTCACAATGAAACACAGTGACTGGTAAAAGTCATTAAGTTCAATGCTATTTGTATAAGTCCACTGTCACAGACAAAAAAAAAAAAAAAAACAGTTTTACGTAGATCCCAGACCTGAGACTCCTTCCCTCAGAGCAAGTCGAGGGTAACAGTGGCAAAGGAAATCCCTCTGGCTAAAAGGAATAAACCTTGTACAGAACCGAGCTCAGCAGTACTGGGCATGTGTAATGAGCTCAGAGGCCCACTTTCCTCATCCTTATCATTAGTGTGTTTATCACCGCTCCCCAGCTGGAGGCGCTGTACAGGAAGCTGAGGCACAGTTTCATATGGAAGCAGCACCTGGGCTGGGTGGTGAGCTCCCCGGCGGACGTGGGCACGGGCCTGAGGGCCAGCGTTTGGCTCAAGCTCTGCCACCTGCCCCTGCACAAGAGACTGGGCAACATCCTGGAGAGACTGCGCCTCCACATGGACACTGCTGGTACTGCGGGTCATTTACTAGCGAATACAGCCATTCCTATTACAAGCATACAGCACGGGAGCATTACTGACTTCAAAAGGCTAAAGTGTTTGAAAGAGTTACATACAAATATAAAATACATATGTAACCAAGCTTCCAGCCAGGACTGGCGTGGCTGTACCGCAGACTTTGGTAGTCATGTTCTCATGTCACACTCTTGCCTTTCTCTAGACTGCAGCGGGGTGTACAGGGTGTCGAACGCGCAGACTATCGGGTTCACGGAGGTGGAGCTGCTCCAGCTGCTGGTGGATGGAGTCAAGCTGCTGACGGTGATGGAGAGGGCGCTGGAGCAGCCCGACGGCAGCATCGACCACCTGGTGCCTGCGCAGAAGTGAGGGGGGAGGGGCCCGGTGCCTGCGCAGAAGGGAGGGGGAGGAGACAGCGCTTCCATGGGCCACCGCTACTGTACGGGGGGGAAAGCCAAAACATGGGCCACGCTCAGTGTGCGCTGCCAAGGCCAGAGCAGCCAATCATACCTGGTCCTGCCGAGGTACAGAATGGATCGGGTTTTCAGCAGACCAGGTTTGGGCACTCCTGAGCAAGTGTCAGTGTGTTTCACGTTCTATTTACAGGAATTTATAGCTTTTATTTCTTCTTGCTCACAAAAAAATGTGAAAATCAGCTGAAAATGTATCAGTATCTTAATTTCAGACTTTGACGTGCGTTTGAATGTACGACAGCAAACCTAGATGTACTCGCTCCACTGTTTCCATTTTGAAGATAAAGTTTACTTATTTTTCACTGACTTGCAATGCAAGAAAAACACCTTCCACATGGTTTACACACTGTGTAAAGACCATTCACCTACAGTCTACAGAGTATCCAGCACTGCATCAAGCCCATTTACCTACAGTCTACAGAGTATCCAGCACTGCATCAAGCCCATTTACCTACAGCCTACAGAGTATCCAGCACTGCATCAAGCCCATTTACCTACAGTCTACAGAGTATCCAGCACTGCATCAAGCCCATTTACCTACAGTCTACAGAGCATCCAGCACTGCATCAAGCCCATTTACCTACAGTCTACAGAGTATCCAGCACTGCATCAAGCCCATTTACCTACAGCCTACAGAGTATCCAGCACTGCATCAAGCCCATTTACCTACAGTCTACAGAGTATCCAGCACTGCATCAAGCCCATTTACCTACAGTCTACAGAGTATCCAGCACTGCATCAAGCCCATTTACCTACAGTCTACAGAGTATCCAGCACTGCATCAAGCCCATTTACCTACAGCCTACAGAGTATCCAGCACTGCATCAAGCCCATTTACCTACAGTCTACAGAGTATCCAGCACTGCATCAAGCCCATTTACCTACAGCCTACAGAGTATCCAGCACTGCATCAAGCCCATTTACCTACAGTCCACAGAGTATCCAGCACTGCATCAAGCCCATTTACCTACAGTCTACAGAGTATCCAGCACTGCATCAAGCCCATTTACCTACAGTCTACAGAGTATCCAGCACTGCATCAAGCCCATTTACCTACAGTCTACAGAGTATCCAGCACTGCATCAAGCCCATTCACTTACAGTCTACAGAGTATCCAGCACTGCATCAAGCCCATTCACCTACAGTCTACAGAGTATCCAGCACTGCATCAAGCCCATTTACCTACAGTCTACAGAGTATCCAGCACTGCATCAAGCCCATTTACCTACAGCCTACAGAGTATCCAGCACTGCATCAAGCCCATTAACTTACAGTCTACAGAGTATCCAGCACTGCATCAAGCCCATTCACCTACAGTCTACAGAGTATCCAGCACTGCATCAAGCCCATTTACCTACAGTCTACAGAGTATCCAGCACTGCATCAAGCCCATTTACCTACAGTCTACAGAGTATCCAGCACTGCATCAAGCCCATTTACCTACAGTCTACAGAGTATCCAGCACTGCATCAAGCCCATTCACCTACAGTCTACAGAGTATCCAGCACTGCATCAAGCCCATTTACCTACAGCCTACAGAGTATCCAGCACTGCATCAAGCCTGAACTTGAACACTCCAGGGGTCTTGCCTCTATTGCATGATCTGGCCATCTGTTCCAAGCTGATTACTCCCCGTGTAAATAGCATTTCTACATGGACATTACAACTAACCAATTACAGCATGTGTCTATCAAAGCATATTAAAATAATATCTGTACTTTGGAAAACATCAGAAAGACAATAAACATAAGAATACTAACCATGGTATTTATTTTATAGACAACACACAATTATTTGCAACATTTTAATACATAAATACATACTGCTTTTAATGAAAACTGAGAAGATGAAACAGGAAAATGCAGAAACATCAGGAAGGTCTTCTGTGTGGCTGACGCTTGTTTAACATGGAAAATAAAACTGAAGTAATGACCAGCACCTGTTCTGCGGCAAAATACAACGGTTGATGCTTACTCAAAAACCTCTGTGCACTGGGTATGTTTTTGTTTTACCTTGCTACTACATTTTCATTCAGCATCAAGAGCTTTGTTTCTGAATTCATCCTGAAATTAACTTATATAAGCTATCGTGTCTTGGATACTGAGCTGTGTTAACTGGACCAGGTCTTGGTGATTTTGAGGTGGTTGAGGTGGTCCGTGATGTACTTGTGTTCGGGGAACTTGGCAGCTTTGGCGGCCTTGATGGACTCCCAGTTCTGCAGGCGTCGCTCGGCGGCGTGGCCCATCTCCTGCTCCGGGGTCATGTAGGGCCGGCTCAGCCAGTACTCGTTCTCCGCTTCCCTCTCCAGCCGCTGGATCACATTGCGCTTCATCTGCCAGGTGACCGCCCTCGGGCGCCGGTGCTTCCCGATCCACTGCTTCCCCGAGATCCCTTTCCCCAACCGCAACAGCGTCAGCAACATCCTGCCGCCCCTTCTGCAAAAAGGCGCAAATGCGACACCAAATCATTTACAAATGAAATCAACAGCTTAACAGACCACTGCTAAAATTCCACCTTCTGCATTATACTGAACTAGAGGATACAGATAATACGTCTATAATATATAACATATCTGTAAATGTGATGTTTTTCCAAGCAAGGTTCCTACACTCTGTTCTTTTGTATTCCCGTTTATAGTTTACACAAAACAATGTCTTAAATTTCTTGTTAAAAACACTTCGGTATTGACATACTCCCAGCCAATACATTTTTGAAAGTAAATGATCTGTTCATTTGGAAGGCATTAGAGTTCAGAGAACTGATCTAAGTACGTGAATTGATACACGGTATCCATTCTGCCTGACACGAATAACTCTCCGACAGAATGCAGAATAAAGCTGTAAGCATCCCTAATCAGACACTATGCCGAATAAAAACCATTAACTTCTCTTTTTACTTCACGATTCCAATTGTGATGGAAACGAAAATGTCGAGGGCGAGTTCCCTCAGGAATAAACGTAGAGAAACCCACAGTCCGTAACACCATCTTCTGTGACTTTATCACTATCGATTCGGATGTGACTATTTTACTGAACACCGCATACTAAACATACACATTTTAACATTAGTTTATGTCATATAAGCAGAAAACTATCATTCCTTGGCCAGGAGTATTTGAGCACTTTAGGAACATTAGTCACTAGGTAGCTGTTTAGTTATTAATGTTAATACCAATCAATTAAATCATTCAATTTTATTCATTGTAAGTAGCCGTCAAATGTAATGTTATTGACTAAGAAATACAACTAAAGCTACTCCTTGACCTTGACTGGACTATCGCTGGGTAGCTGCTAAATTTGTGACCTAACTAAACACAAAAGATCAGATTTAAACGGTATTATTTCCAGAAATAAGGTATGTAATAGTAACAGCTTCTGACACAGCTACCTTGATGGATTTTTTGAACAATACCACTGCTGTGTTTATAAACCAAATGTTTGGTGAGCTAGCGCTCCATCTAGCATTACTTAGCCAGTCTCGTATTTGAGCGAAGGCCAACTAGCTTGCTAATGCTAGCTGAAGGATTTCTGCACGTTTGTAAAATTTAGCGAATCCATTTTGGAAAAACAAATTCAAGGGCGTATAACGTCTGGATTATGGAATTATTTACCTTGAATGCAGCTTTCCACGGGCTATATTATAATTTCCTTGAAAAACGAAAATCTTCAGCAGAGCCGCTTCACCGTTTCCATCGCTCTCCACAGCATGCTACCAGTTACCAAACTTCCGGGGAGTAAGTTGTACTACGGCAACAAAGAGTAGCCATACCTCCAGATAGGTAGCCAGACAAAACGCGTTTTACGATACGTCGCCCATTGCCTATCCACTTTTTAACGTGGACACCGGAAAAGCATGGCAAATTGACAATCAATACTTTCTTGGCATATACAGCCCATATGAACTACAGGCATAGTAACGCTACACTTAGGCCGTTCAACGCCGGATGTTTCAGGAGGTGAGGCTGCGAGACCACTGAGAAGTGAAGGAGAGAAATTGCAGGATAAATGAACTGCAGTGCACTGCTGAAGCTAAGCAGGCATGTGAGCCTGTACAAATCTTATGTAAAATTGTCAAAGTTGAGCAGGTGTGGCCATATTTACTGTCTGGAATGAAAGAGGATGGAATTTTTCTCGCACAGAGGACAGAGATGCTGCTGGGAGGGGTGTTGATCTGCCAGTAGGGGGCACTCATACCTCTAGATAACACAGGAATCCAATTCCTGGGGAGACCAAATGGAGCACTGCACTGTAGAGGGTGCCTTTTCTTGTTTGAGGTGAGGCACATTTCAATATGGAAGAGATGATAACTCTGGTGTCCTGGTCAAATTACCACAAAAACCGGCTCTTAACCTGTGGCCACCTCCGCCTTTTCTGCAGCTGAACAGTTATACGGTCCCTCGTAGTTTTTATTCCCAAAGTCACCAATCAAGAACAGAACTGAGTTGTTGATCATTGACCTACCTGTGTAAATAAAGGTAGAATAAAAGAACGACAGCAGACATTGTGTTCTGAGACTCCTTTCAAGTAAGTTTTTAATATTGTGCACCAGTGAGACTGAATCCAGATGACTCTCATCAAACGTTCTGTCAGTGAACAAACATTTTGGAGGGTAAATTCATGAAGGGGGAGGAGTTTACAGATGTGCTCAAACCTTCTTCCTTTGCTTCTGAGCGCTGCGATCAGCTAAGGCAACAAAAATGAACGTCCAATCCCGGAGCAGCACTGTACCGTCGTCACACGAAGCAAGCTACGTCACACACCACATTACAGCAAACACAGTCCTCCATGCTATCCCACAATTCCTCTGAATGACAGCCAGCATAGATGCCTGTTTCTTGACTCCAAGAGATTATCACAGGGTTTTTTTTTTTTTTTTTTTTAAACCTTCTCTCTTATTAAAACAAATTGACTTTAAATTAATGGTCTGTTTCACTTTCCTACTTGTCACAAGAAAGTGGGTGAACAGGAATCATTTACCAGAATTACATAAATACAACATGATTCACCATTGCAGTCAACCTCATGGCTGATTCGGTACAAAATGACAAGTATAAAGGTACCAGTACTAGTGGTTTTTACATACTTAATCCTTAACTAATTACAAAGGGGAAAAACCTAAATAAAAACAAATAAATCCTATTCTTTTTTTTCTTGTACAGGTGGATGCCTCAAAATTACAAAGCAGCACATTGCAGGCATAATGAAAAGGAATAAATACAATAAATTTGCTAAAAAAAAATAATAAATCCAGCACAAACAAGCAAAACTGTGGAGAAACTGTACAACTACATCAAGGTGGTTCAAGAGCTACCGTAATGGAACCCAAAAAAAAAAACAAAAACAAAAAGAAAAACAAAGAAAAACTCCTATGGATGCAGTCTTAGAAAGTCAATGAATGAATATCAGTTTCCCACAGTGATATTCACACAGCACTGGACTGCAGACACAATATCCCTTGTACCGTTCAATGGAGAGAAATAAAAATGCAATATCATATTTCATACGCAGCGCTACAATGAGTTTTGTGATGCTTCTTTGTTTTCTTTAGCCAGCAGATGAAGCGATGGAATATTAAGCAGTGTATGTTCAGAGTGCAGGGTCTCCATGTGTACTGTCTGCAGGACTTTTCAATGTTGAAATATTTTTAATGGAATTCAGCATAATCTCAAATATTGTGATGAACTTTTTTTTTTAAAAAAAGGAAAATAAAGTCCCCTTTTTCATGGTCATAAAAAGTAGACTTCAGTTTTTTTTTTTCCAACCAAATAAAAATTCACAGAGCCAAGGTAAACATTCTAACAGATGTCAATAACATTAGGAAAATTCAAACTAAAAAAAAAATTACACATTATTGGACAATAAACATACATTTTTCTGTACAGAAAGACAACTATACAATACCTGTAGATGTTATGCTATAAGATTCTGAATATTACACTCAATGAACATGACAGGATGAACAGCATGTTCTATATTTTTTTTAACCTGTACATGTGGAAAAAAAGTAACATCTCCTTTTTCGGTTTGCCTCTGAAATGGTAGTTCAGCAAAGAGAACCTAATATTACAGGTGTTTAATAAGAAAAGTCCAGCCTTATTGCAGTGAGGGTCAACCTTAAACCACAAATTTCATGTAAGTGGTGGGGGGGGGGGGGCTTGGGGAGAGAGGGACATGGAGGGGGTTATGCTTTTTTATTTTTCCTTGTCTTCACTGGCCAAACAACACAACAGTAGCCTGAAATGGTAGTACCCTGTACATTCCACATAGTGAACACTGTGTGCACTAACTATGGGGTGACCTTTGACCCCATCCGTGACTGTCTCTCGTTTCCATGACGCCACATGACGCCGCCTCCTCTCTCTCCCTCCGCAGCCCGCCTTCCCCCCCCTTCCTCCTCCCGGTGTTTGTTCACAGCTTCAGCTCGTTGGCGATTTTGGACGCAATGTTCTTGAAGGCGATGGAGGTGCCCGATATTCGCTTGAAGCGGACCCCGTTGAGCGAGAGGCGGGGCAGCTTGCACACCTCCATCTCCCATTGGACCAGGTTGTCCTGGCGGGCGTCGCCATGGACGCAGAAGAGCAGGAAGCGCTCGCGCTGCTCATAGTCGCAGTTGTTGGCGTCCAGCACCTTGCGGATCTCGCGCATCATGTCGCCGGGCTCCATGGAGCTGGTGGTCTTCATGCTCCAGGTGAAGCGCAGCGAACGTGGCTTCGAATCCTTGCTCTCGTCCTTATGCTCACCTGAGGCACTCCTGCGGACGGCACACCTGTTAGCGCCACACCTTACACACCTGTAGCATCTGATTTTACACCTTACACACCTGTAGCATCTGATTTCACACCTTACACACCTGTAGCATCTGATTTTACACCTTACACACCTGTAGCATCTAATTTTACACCTTACACACCTGTTAGCATCACATTATATCTTACAAACCTATTAGCGCCACACCTTATACTTGACTTATACTTCAGTACTGTAGGGTTATTGAGTTCCAGGTGCTGAGGATGGCAGTGCCTCCAGTGTTTGCTCCAACTATGAGTTAAACCATCTTATTTCACCAATTACTTCACCTTCTTAGTGTCTTGGACTTGGGAGAAAAGCTAAATAGTGAATTTAGCGTTGAGCAAATACCTGCCGGAACTGTGTTCTCAAGCAACAGGACCTGAATAGCCATGGCAAAACATTTAAACATAATATTTCAAACTTCAACCCAAAATAGATTCAAAATTTCAGTTCTTCCAATGCCTCACTGCTACCCTTACCCCTAATTTACTGTGGGAGAGTGAAAAGGATAATGAAAACAGTATTTCCATAACCAAACCCTTACAGCCAATTCTATGTCTAAGCAGTAATAAGAAGATGTGAAACAGCTTGTAGGAAATAAGCGGCCTCTCACACACACATTTTAACGAGTGACAGTTAAAACTAGGCACGTACATTATAACCAAGGAACCCGATGTGGGGAGAACCATATCAAATCTGCTGAGCTTTTGATATGGCTAATCTTGCCAAGCACAGCCGGTGAAGTAGCTGTGCCTTCCATGAATATTTTCTGCCTCCCGTCTGATACCAATCAAAGCTAAAAAAAAAAAAAATGCTATGAAGTGGAAATTATGCTTTCCAAAGCAGAGCAGCCGAATTTAAGAGGATACAGAATGAATGGCTCTGTGTGCATACTGATGGAGATTTTTAGAGGGTTAGCACCATCTGTTAGCTGGTGTATTACAGAATGAGTGGCTCAATAAAAAAAAGAAGTGAATAAGAAGCCCACCCCTTTAACTGGATTAGTGTATTGGGTCACGCTGGGCTCGCTAGCGTTAGCTAACCTTTGCGCAGAACAGAACAAAAACTTATGCTGGACAACGTTAGCCGCCGCTGGGCTTCTTGAACCCATCTCATCTCTTATGAAAACGTCAACAGAAAGCCTTACTTGCACCATGAAAACATGCATAACAAAGACACAGTATGTCTCTCCTTACCCATTCGTATACTGACAGATATGTCTGTTTAGTTTTTGGCATTCTCTATTGTTATGTGTTTTAGGCCCAGTGTGAGTGGCTCTGTCGCTTGGCTACACATACAGTGTTTCTCTGCCCAGGCCGTTGGTCTGCACTGGCCTAATTGGGACTCACTGTCTTTTATTCTTGGCGAATGAAAAAACGATATATTTTTACCCACATATGGTGTTTAAGTGTTTTGGTGAACATTTTGATGCTGCCATTTCTGGGAGCCAATGGAAATAACAATGACTGAACGGCACAATGTGGGCTGAAGTGATAGGAGGATAAAACTGTATCTCATCAACAAGGGGCGGGGCATCTCTGAATAATGTGTGTGGCCTGATACATGAAGGGCGGGGCCTCACCTGGTGGGATCTGTTCTGCCACTGGCCTCTCCCTCACTTGGAACCCTTGAGAAAAACCGAGCAAACAGTTCAGTTTCAAACACACACACACACACACACACACACACACACACACACACACACACACACACACACACACACACACACACACACACACACACACACACACACACACACACATATACCTGAACCTCAAAAAAATTCAATGTAAGGTAGCACTTTGTAAATCTTAAGCCTTCATTTATCCAGGTGAGCCTTGCTGAGACAGAAATAGCTTTCTGAAACACGAGTTCTGTATTTCTTAGCATAATATTTAAAAGAAGAGTTAAAAAAAATAACTAAGAACATTCATCCTCTCAGTCACCTTGCAGCTTTCTGACTGTGGGTCATTCACCATACAAATGGCAAAAATTCTAAACAGTCAACAAGTAAGATTTCATTATCTCATTTGTCAAATTATTGATTCATCGATTACTTCAAAAGTTGGGTCCTCTTTACGAAAAACCGTAAAAACAAAAATCTGAAAAATGATCGAGAAGAACATGAATACAGAAAATGTTAAATACAGCAAAGATTAGGAGCGGAGCACAGTCTGCTCTCTGCATGCTGTCCGAGCTGGATGAGGGGAGGGGCTTTCGACACACACACATATTACAGGCTGACAGGCTGTCAATCTGAGAACAGGGACGAATCAGAACAGGTAGGGAGGCGGGGCTGTGTGTCTGGGCCAATAGAGAAAAGCCTTATCAGGGTCATGTGGTGTCAGTGTGGCAAATCGTGCAGATCAAGTTCAGACTGGAGGAGGTGCTTTAACTCAGGGAGAGGATAGACTAGGGGGAGGAAGTGATGTCATGTTTAGGGGCAGTAAGTATAAAATAGAGCAAATCCAAGCAAAACCTCGGGGAAGGCGGGGCCGAAGTGGGCAGCCAATTGAGTGTGGAGTGAGAGGAAGGAGAGGGAGGGGGCGTGTCTGAGTCAAAACAAAAATCAGCATTCTCTCCTCCTACCTCCTAGATGACCTGAAAGACAAAGTTCTAAAACAGAAGAAAATGATAAGTGTCAGGTGAGTGTGAGATAAAGCAGGGGTGCATTAGAGTAAAGAGAGCCCCCCCACACCCTGCCACACGTCTGCTGTGCCACAGATCACAGCTGCTGAGCCGCATGCGGACGGCAGGCTAGCTGTTATTACATGAGGATGTGACTGGAAAACAAGATTTAACTGGTTCAAATGCAAGGTGAGGTGACAGTGTGAATCTGGAAGTGGAGCAAAGGAGATGTGTGTGTGTATGTATGTGAGTGTGTGAGTGAGTGAGTGAGTGAGTGTGAGTGTGTGTGAGTGTGAGTGTGAATGTGTGTGTGTGTGTGTGTGTGTTGTTTGTGTGGGTGAGTAAAAGAGAGAGATGGAGGAGGGAGAATACTAGGAGAAATGCAAGAGAGAAAAACAGCCGAGAGAGAGAGAAAAAAGAGAAAAAGAGAGAAGACCAGGAGCAAACAGATAAGAGGGAAAAGGATGGAGGGAAGAGAGCAGAGAAGGAGTGAGAGAGAGGGAGGGGAGAGACGGGATGAGGAGCAAAAGAAAGGGAAGAGAGAGGGCAGAGTGTAAAAAGTGAGATGGATTCAGACTGACCTGCGTACGAACTTGGAGGTGATCTTGCCGATGATTCCGGTGGAGGTGCCGCGTCGGGCCTGCGCGAGGGCCCCCGTGTCATGCGACAGCGTGGGGGAGGCGGGGGGGCCGTTGTAGGTGGCGCTGCGGCGGTCTCGGAGCTGGGCCCCGTGGAAGGTGCTGCGCGAGGAGCTACCGCGCGGGAAGCGGGTCCGGTCCGGTGTCACACTGCTGATGCTGTGCGCCGAGGGGGAGGCGGCCGGAGCGCGCGCCGCCGAGCTGCAGGGGTCAAAGGGCAAAGGGGAAAAAGAGACACTCAGCTGTGAGGGAGGTAGGAACTTATACTGCTACACACATGCACACAAACACATACAAAATATACACACAAACATATGCACACAGATAAACACACAAACACACACAGGCATGCACACAGAAACTGACAGACTGACACACAAACACACACACACACACACACACACACACACACACACACACAAAAAACATATTTTCATTTGCTCTGGAACACATAAAAAATTCAGAACAAAATCAGAGTTTGCCGAAGCACAGCAGGTGCGGGGGGGTTCCGCCCTCCTGTCTCACCTGGGCTGGTATTCACTGTTGTCTTCAATGGGGGGCAGCGTGGTTTTGGAGGGGTGCCCTGAGGCTGACATGGACTTCACGTGGCGCGGGCGGGTGGAGGGACCGGTGGGCGTGGCCCCAGAGGACGAGGGGGTGGAGCCAGAAACTTCCGTCAGACTGGGGGCGGGTGTGAGCAGATAGGAGAGAAAATGAGGACAAAAGGAGACAAACAAATCCCTCAGATAAACTAAAATGTGTCAGTGCTACCATATATCCATACCATCTGGGATCTGTGTGTGTGTGTGTGTGTGTGTGTGTGTGTGTGTGTGTATGTTTGGGTTACCTGCTGTCCTTGCCGTTGGGGATAGCGGAGTAGCGGTCAGTGTTGGAGCGTTCACAAACGTATGTGTTTCTGCGGGTCATTCCCCCTCCCGGGAGAGCGCTGTTCTGTGTGACACAGGAGAGTATGAACAGGGTTAACACACACTCACACACAATCACGCACACACTCCAGCCCCCATTTCCATTAATGTTTAAGTACAAAGACAGAAAGGTCTGGTTTCCTGGGCATGGATTAAGACTGGTCCCTGACTGATGGAAAATTCAGTGACCAGGAGAAAAATCTATGAATCTGCTTAATCCATGTCTGAAAAACCAGCACTGAGGAACACAAATGAAGAATGAAGTCTGACTCAGAGAGAAAAGCTGAGAGAGAGGGGGGGGGGCACACAGTTTTAGACATCCTTCTCTGGTCTGGGTATGTGTGTGTGTGTGTCTCTCTCTCACCCCTGAGCCAGTGGAGGCCTTCCACCTCTTTGAAATGGCCAATGGTATTGTGTGTGTGTGTGTGTGTGTGTGTGTGTGTGTGCGTGTGTGAGTGTGTAAGTGTGTGTGAGTGTGTATGTGTACGTGCGTGTGCGTGCGTGTGTGTGTGTGAGTGTGCGTGTGTGAGTGTGCGTGCATGCGTGCGTGTGTCTCACCCCTGAGCTGGTGGAGGACTTCCTCCTCTCTGACATGGCTAGTGGTATTGTGTGTGTGAGAGTGTGTGTGTGTGTGTGTATATGTGTGTCCTTGCGTGTGCATGTGCATGTGTATGTGTGTGTGTGTGTGTGTGTGTGTGTGTGCGTGCGTGCGTGCGTGTGTGTGTGTGTGTGTGTGTGTGCGTGCATGCGTGTGTCTCACCCCTGAGCTGGTGGAGGTCTTCCTCCTCTCTGACATGGCTAGTGGAGATGCTGGCATCTCTCCTTTGGAGCCGGAGGCACCCAGCTTTCGGGAGCTGTCCCAGTCCTCCTTCTGCTCCCCCTCCACGCTGTTGGCCTGCGGCCGCTTGGTGTAGGACACAGCTGGGGGAATGCTGGGGCCCACTGCCGAGACGGGGTACCAGATATTACAGCATTACATTACATCATTACATTACAGCATGTTACACTACACTACAAAGCACTATACTACACTGTATTACAATATATTACAATACTGGGACAAGGGTACCAAACGTTACAGCATACCGCATTACATTACACTGCAGTACTGCTCAGGCAGGTTAGATTACACTGCATTGTGTAAAAATAAATTTAAATATTCAAAACCAAAAAGAGACGGGTAGTGTGCACTCCTATTGTCCTTCCATTGTGTGCTGTGCTTGGGTCTACTTTTATAATAAACAAAATGGCAACTTGTTTTTAATTCACACGTTCGTTGTTGTAAACGAAAAGCACCCCCATGGGCGAATGCGAAACTCACCGTGATCACTGAATCGCCGTTGCTTCTGATTGGCTGAAATGCTGCGCTGCACCTTGGAGTGGGCGGGGGACTGTGTGGAGCTGTTGTTGAGGTCACTGCTGGGTCGTGACCTTTGACACAGGTTACTATTGGACAGCGACTCGCTGCCCTCAAACTGACGATCCCGGAAAGAGACAAACAGAAGAGAGCAGATGCTAGATGCAGCTATCGTTTTCTGAACAGTTGTCAGTTAAGTCTCTTGGTGCAATTACATTAACATACTGTTAATCACAGCTAGTTTTCTGTCACTATAGCTCAAACACTGTAAGTGACTATTAGGAGTTTGGCCATTGTTACCCACTGGAAGTGCTTTCAGCTAGGTAAATTCATACAAACCTTTTTAGAGATTGCATGAGAACCTCAAGAAGCTTTTTCAAAGCATGCATGCATCTGTTTTCAGGCCTGGGTGCGACAGAAGAACAGCCCTGCCGGCACCGTGACTGCCTTTGCGCAGGTCTAAGGAGGCCGGGCGGTGATTAACCCAGCTAAGACAGCCAGCTTAAGCCCCCTCCCGTCAGAGACGACTCTGAACTCTCACACTCAATCTCATTAAGCGTGTCCGTGGCCGTCAGCGTCTGGTCTGGAGAACTGAGATCGGCCGGCGAGAACATCCCAGTTTTCTGCATTAAAGAGGAACTCAGAAATTTGGAAATTAAGCCTTTTCCCCACTTCCTTCTTGCAAATTCCTACATTTTGGTGACTGACATGTTCAGTAGAAAATGCTCAGATAAGAAAGCAATTGTCTTGGATCTAGAAAAGAATTTCACAGTTGTCTAAAGTGTTTAACTATTTAAAACAATTAATGTGACCTAGGCCTAAAAGCTAAGCAAAAATATATCCAACACCTTTTCAGCTCTTCATTTAAGAGGACTGCATACAGTGAGTGTGTATGTTCTTTTTCTGCACCAGTCTACGAGTTACATCCAGCACCTGTGAATCTGTATTTGTTGGTTTTACACCCTGCCGTTCTCTCTGCTCACTCCAAGTGGCACAGAGCAGCCAGGCAGATCCAGGCAGCCGTTTCTCTAATTGCCGAAAGTCAGAGGAGTCAGACTCCAGAGTGCGTTACGCTCCCAGCCTCCCTGCACCGCTGCAGAGCGCAGCCAATCAATATCATTCCAGTGCCCAGAACACAGTCATTACCGCGCTCAGGGCCTGTGCGAGCCCCAGCAAACTGAGGGATGGCCGGCCAGAGATGAGGAGAAAATAGTTTCTCCACAGCGAATGGTGCCGAGGGAGGAGCTGAGATTCATCGTGAGAGGTTTCAGGAAAATCTCATTTGCCATGAAAGAAATATTAATACTATCATTTAAATGTCAATCGTTGGACTTTGACAGCTGAGCAACACCGCTTACATTTTGGCATTTAGCAGACGCTCTTACCCACAGCCACTTATGCAGTTCACATTGCTACACACCTACGAGACACAAAAGACCCAACACGTGTGGCGCAAAGACCTGATATGCGCTTACATCCAGGGTCAGAACAATCTATACAGCTGGATATGTTTCCTGAAGTCATGCTGAGTACCTTGTTTGAGAATGATACACAGTGGCCATCATGGGAATCAAACCCACCATCTCTGAGCGGGAAGGCTAGCTGGCTAACTGTTACACTATGCTGCTGCCCGACCAGACTATAGCGTGTAATCTATAAGCAGAAAAACCTCTGGACTGAGTGCAGGCCTTAAAGGAGCAAAGGGAGTGAATCGCAGGTCTCCAGTGAGCGTGCAGACGCTCCTCTCTGCGATGCGCCCAAAGACTCAGAGACTCACGTCAGGCGGCTTCCGCCCCAGCAGCAGGTAGGTGGCCATGACCTCATCGTACTTCTGCCCGACCAGGGATTCCGTCACCTCGTCTTTCGGGAATCCCATCGTGACCATCAGCTCTGAGGGAGAGACGGCACAACGGCGGAGTTAACAACCAACAAAAACGCAACAAAAACGTCCATGAGAACGACACAGTTGTAACGTTAATAAAAGTATGGCTACAACGTTAATGACAATAACAGCAGTGATGACAAGAACACAACAAATGTGATGATGTCACAAGTCGCTGACCTATTCTCTTGGTGTCACTGAAGTCGGGCTCGGGTTCGATGTACGGCTTCAGCTCCTCCTCCTCGTGACCCACGTTCATCCACCGGTCTTTCATTATTAGCTGAAAGGAGATAATAGCATCATTATCCACTACCCCCCATAAAAAAACAACAGGTTCAGCAGTGAGATGAAACTTGACAAAATGTGATTCATTCATAGAATTCATTCGTTGCTGTTTGAAAAATCTAATTGTGTAGGACACAACCTCCCTCCGATCCTTGCTTTTGATTGGGTCCTGAGGTGGTGGGGGCGGGGCTTGCAGAATCCACACACTGACAGTAACCTGTGAGTTGGCTGAATCAACTCTACAGCAGGGGATTCTGGGTAAACACTATCCTTTGATTCTTCAGCAAATCTGAGCAAAACTACAGCATGGGCTTGTGGGAAATCACAGCTGATTCAATCAAAGCAGAGAGGACAGGAACAATTTAAACAGCAAACGCGCAAATCTGTCCTCCGGACATTCAACTGCGAACCAGTTATTCTTACTGCTGGTCTTTGTCTGCTTTAGCACACAAGATTTATATTACAAAGCTGAGCTTGCGCCTAATTTCTCGACACACTGACGGAGTTAACTCCGTTTCCCCTTCTCATGAAAAACACCATGATCAGCTGAATGAAATTATTTACTCTGAAAAAGACGGATTGCAGTTGGACTCAGAGACTGATTGGCCGGGGAAGTTAAATAATTGGCTATTATCTGTCGGCCGAGGGCCCTCCGTCTGAAAGCAGACTGAGACTGAACTTCATTTCAGGAGGGCCATTTCAGCGTCGTTGAGAGAAAATTGCGGTATTTATCTGGCTGTCCTCGCAGTCGCTGAACGATGAATCAGCCCGGAAGATAAACTCTCCACGCTCCGCCGTCAGGGGGAGAAGAGCCAGACTGAGCGCGCTTATCTGTGCTCTGCGGCCCTCATTATGGAGGCCTCATTTCCAGGCACTGTTCTGAGCCAGACCTATAACCAGGGTTCAAGCCAAGTGTTTCTGTGTGGAAAAAACCTTCAATCACTTCAAAATGTTTAACAATGAGTAAGATGGAAACAGCAGTATCTCTCTTTAAAGAAATATTAACAAAAAGTTATCTGCTTGACATAGGTGGGACAAAAACAGACGTTGGGACTAATGGAAGAGAAAAGACTTTTAACCCATAAATTGATGCAATCACATATTTGTGTCATGTGACATGATTTTAAACAGGGGCTTTTGCCGTTACCCCAGAGCACACAATATTCACTATATTGAGGTTATTTGTCCCTTAAAACTATCGATAGCTGAATACTCAATTACATTGCTAACTTTCATTTTTTTTTTTTTGTTTTAATTTTTCAATGAAACATGGTTTACAATGGATCACAGGTCTGTGTTGAGAATGAATGTGAGAATAAAGAGCCCACAGTATCAATGTAGTGTGTGTGTGCATTTGTGTGTGTCTGTGAGTCGCAGGGGGGCAGGGGGCGCAGGATTGCAGGGGTGCAGGGGCACAAGGGCGCGGGGCGAAGGGTCGCAAGGGGCACAGAGGGGTAGGGCGCAGGGGGTGCAGGTGGGCAGGGGTGTGGGGTGCAGGGTCACAGGGGCACAGGGTCGCGGGGCGCCGGGGCGTGAGGCGCAGGGTGCTGGTGTTTTTGGGAGACTCACCTCCAGGCTGCCCCGTTTGACAGGGTTCAGCACCAGCAGCTTCTTGAGCAGGTTTTCGCAGTCTGTGGACATGTAGAAGGGGATCCGATACTTTCCCCTGAGCACTCTCTCTCTCAGCTCCTGCACAGAGCACAGGGACGGGGCGGCCATGTTTATTTATCCATATAGCTCCTTTAGCTCTGTGTCTGACACTATGCAAGCTCACAACACATAGGGGTATAGACTTCCTGTCTCAGGTGATAAGACTTTCCTAGAACCTTATTTATACATGAACAAAGCAATGTTACCACACTGTACAAGCAGAGACCAGATAAAGAGAACAGATTAACCTTATATTTACCTTACTGACCAGGCTGCTCATAACCTTACAGCACTATGAGCCTGACCAGGCTGCTCATAACCTTACAGCACTATGAGCCTGACCAGGCTGCTCATAACCTTACAGCACTATGAGCCTGACCAGGCTGCTCATAACCTTACAGCACTATGAGCCTGACCAGGCTGCTCATAACCTTACAGCACTATGAGCCTGACCAGGCCGCTCATAACCTTACAGCACTATGAGCCTGACCAGGCTGCTCATAACCTTACAGCACTATGAGCCTGACCAGGCCGCTCATAACCTTACAGCACTATGAGCCTGACCAGGCTGCTCATAACCTTACAGCACTATGAGCCTGACCAGGCTGCTCATAACCTTACAGCACTATGAGCCTGACCAGGCTGCTCATAACCTTACAGCACTATGAGCCTGACCAGGCTGCTCATAACCTTACAGCACTATTAGCCTGACCAGGCTGCTCATAACCTTACAGCACTATGAGCCTGACCAGGCTGCTCATAACCTTACAGCACTATGAGTCTGACCAGGCTGCTCATAACCTTACAGCACTATGAGCCTGACCAGGCTGCTCATAACCTTACAACACTATGAGCCTGACCAGGCTGCTCATAACCTTACAGCACTATGAGCCTGACCAGGCTGCTCATAACCTTACAGCGCTATGAGCCTGACCAGGCCGCTCATAACCTTACAGCACTATGAGTCTGACCAGGCTGCTCATAACCTTACAGCACTATGAGCATGTTCACTTCACTGGAGATGGGAATTTCAGACGTTACCTTAAGGTTCTGTCCATCAAACGGCAGCGAGCCGCTGACCAGCGTGTACAGGATGACCCCCAAGCTCCAGACGTCCACCTCGGGGCCATCGTACTTCTTGCCCTGGAAGAGCTCAGGGGCCGCGTAGGGCGGGCTCCCGCAGAACGTGTCCAGCTTGCTGCCGATGGTGAACTCGTTGCTGAAGCCGAAATCGGCAATTTTGATGTTCATGTCTGCGTCCAGCAGCAAGTTCTCTGCCTGGAGAAAGAGAAAGACAAAGAGGGAGAAAAAGAGAGAGAGTGAAAGAGGCAGAAAGAATATGCCAGTTGACCAAAATCTTCAGCTGGCCATCAGTTTTGACAGACTTTTGTTGTTTGAATTCTGACTTCTGAATTCACTTGAGACTGGCCTCTCACCTTCAGGTCCCGGTGCACGATCCGCTTCTGATGGCAGTACTGCACTGCGGAGACGATCTGAGAGAGAGCCGGGAGAGCATAGCGTGAAAATCACAAAAACATCCACCCCGAGCGCTTCACACGCGCCACGCCTCAAACCCAGCACCTCTCGGGAGGAGGGGTCCCCTGCGCACCTCACAATCATGAGGCCCAATGGGACAAAGTTTTATTTTTAACCTTTATTTTATCAGGAATGCCCACTGGGATTCAGGGTTTCTTTTACAATGGAGCTCTGGGGAAGACAGCTGCATGCACAGACATGGTTTAAACAGAAAACAATCAAACAAAACTAATTTTTAACATGGGAATAAAATGTTGTATTTTCTCTAAAACAGGTGTTATCTGTGATTACATTCTCCTTATCTTGTGTTTAAACTCCTGAAGAGACAGTTTAGGAGTGAAACAGCTGACAACTTACTCATCACCTCCAATGAAGTGCTTGGTCAGACAGTGAGTAAGTACGGCCACTAGATGGCAGTATGTAGTGAGAAAGGTCTGTAGTTTAGTGAAGTGTTAAAGGCCTTTGTTTTACAGTTTATCACGGGATGTTGTGCACGCTGCGCTGATTATGTTGTTACTCCAGGTGAGCTTCAGTTTACTAGGACACTCACACAACAGTCATTTCCTGGATCAAATTCAAACTGGCATGCAGAATGAGATTCGCAAGGTTGTTCAATCAAAGTACAGCAGCACTGTACATTTACACTGGCATAATGTCACTTGACAATAAAGTACAACAATAATAATACACTAATATCTCAGTAAAATAAATAATCTGATGGACAAAAATGCTGGAATAAAAATCACTGTGCTCTAATTTGTTCAGGATCAGTGTAGCGACAGTAACCTTCCAGACTGGCTGCGTCAACAAAATCTACAGCAGGGGATTCTGGGTAATCACACTGTGACACTGCAACAAATCTGATCAAAACTGCAGCAAGGGATTGTGGGAAATGGCTGTCCACTGCCACTGCAGAAGATTCTGTCAAATGTACGGCATGGATTTATCGCGTTAGGACAGTATCATTTGGTGAAGGGTGACTTCCTTAGCAGTTCCCGCCCGTACAGCTTACCTGTCGAAACTTTGCTCGGGCCTCTTTCTCTTTCATCCTGCCGTGGGCCACCAGGTAATCAAACACCTCACCTGGCAGGAGAGACACACACACACACGGTTAAAATAAAACAATAAAAACCCTCACCTGGAGGGAGACACACACACACACACACGGCTGTTAACATAAAACAATAAAACCCTATTGGGGAGAATGTCTGTGCAAGTATGATTTTAAGAGGTGTGAGAACATCACTTTTCTTCCCTTAAAGGAGAGTGGGCAGCCTGCCCTCATTTCCCATTTTATCTCCCTTTACACAAAGCAGGAAAGGTTAGAGGGTCACAGGTGAAGAGGAGGGGCAGCTAGGAAAGGTGTGTGACTGCGCTGGGATTCCATCTCCAGGCTTTCAGGAATCTTCGTCCGTGGGATTGCGAGGCGGCGCTCTACAGACCGCACCACACGGTCCCGCCAAATGTTTTATAGCATGCGTGAGAAACATGGGTTTGTCTGTTAATATGTATGCGTCACAACTGGGAACCTCAGAAATCATGTCCAAATGTCTGGCTTGGTCTGGACATGTCTAACTACAGGGTCTCCAGCCCAGTCATGCAGGGACCAGAGCCTCCCCCTCCCAGTGTGAGTTAATGGTGAATGTATAAAGAAAAGCTACATCTTCAGTCTTTTCTGAGCCAGGGGCTGTATAATTAAACCTTTCCGTCTTCTGTTACGAATGTTTGGTCTCCCCGTCAATACAGAGACCATTTTACTGTGTTTGGGGTGCCAGAGAAAGACCAACAGAGGCCCGGAGAAAATTAGCACGACCAACAGCGAACTAAATCACCGGAACAGAGACACACAGCCACCCAGAGGGAAGACACCGGAGTGGAGCGAGGTAGCAAATGAAGGTACAGAGAAATGGCTGAGCAAAAACAGTGTGAGGGGAAAAAGAGAGAGGGAGAGAGGTGAAGTTAAGCCTGCGTCCATTTCTCAGCAGGGTAGGAAAAGACCTGAGCTCGCTCCACGAGGGAAGGGGAATAAAATTCAGGAAAAGTGTCACGCGGCCTGAGAAGACTACACAGCTTGGAGGTCCTGACCCTGCTGTCCTGGTCTAATTTCTGTAAAACCAACTCTCTATATATGATCACCTGAACAACGCTTCTGTCTGATTGGCTGCGTAATCCCAGCACAACCATACCCAAAATTATTCCCCTGGCCAAAAGGGAACTGAGATCTTTTAAGTACAGGATTTAAAAAGGAACGAATGAAAGAATGAATGGATTAATGGATGAATGAATGAATGAATCAGCACTGCAAGAGTCAGAGACCTGTTCATTACACACATAAACTGCAGATAGGGAGATCCACCTTGGTGGTTGCCATGTCAGACTCACCTCCACTGGCGTATTCCATCACCAGATACAGCGTCTTCTCCGTTTCAATCACCTCAAATAATTTAACTGTGGGGACAGAGAGAGAGAGATGCATGTTTGGGCACACAGGTAGGTTCTGTGTTAAGGAATGAAAAAAGGAAGGACCCAGGGGCTGGGTATTGCGCAGAGAACAGTGCTCTGTTCTGGTCCAATCAGAGGACAGCGCTCTGGTCTGGTCCAATCCAAGGACAGCGCTCTGGTCTGGTCCAATCAGAGGACAGCGCTCTGGTCTGGTCCAGTCAGAGGACAGCGCTCTGGTCTGGTCCAGTCAGAGGACAGCGCTCTGGTCTGGTCCAATCAGAGGACAGCAGTAAAGAGCAGAGGACAGCGCTCTGGTCTGGTCCAATCAGAGGACAGTGCTCTGGTCTGTTCCAATCAGAGGACAGCAGTAAAGAGCAGAGGACAGCGCTCTGGTCTGGTCCAGTCAGAGAACAGGACTCTGGTCTGGTCCAATCAGAGAACAGCACTCTAGTCTGGTCCAACCAGAGAACTGCAGTAAAAGGCAGGGAGCAGCGCTCTGGTCTAGCACAGTCACACTCCCTTCATCAACCACATCAGAGAAAGGGCAACAGCAGGAAGTGGAACAGAATGCTGAGAGATTCAGACCTCAGTCAGATTTTGTTTAACCAGTAAACAGAATTCCTTTTTAAGATCCACTTCACAAACAGTGGAAAAAGTGACCTGCATTTTCTTTCAGATTGATTGCGATGCTGATTCACTAAAGTTTATGCTGCAATCTCTGTAAATGTTTTCCAATAGCAGACACACATGACACATCAAAGCTGGGGCTTTCAGGGTAGGATCACTGACCCAGGATCAGTGTTTCTTTAAAAACTAATCTGTGAGTACGGTATGGATATGGACGGGAAAACCCAATCCTAGAACTATACTCCCTCTCTGAGATGCTTCATAAATTTGGGCCCTGATCTAGGATCAGTTTTGCTTTTCAGATCATAATGGATAAGGCTGGGACACAGACAGGGAAAGCTGATCCTGGATCAGTTCTTCTGCTTTGAGATGCTTTGTAAATACGGGCCCCGTCTCAAAGACACACTATGAAAACTCCGGCCCACTGCAATGCATATTTCACAGTCACCGGTGAAAGGAATTCAATTATCCTCCCAGGAGAATTTATTGCACCCAAGATCCCTGAAAACCAGGAAACCATAACTGCACTGTGAATCATATTTAGTGATGGAGGAGAGTTTACATAAGGCTTTGCAGGTTCCATACAGTGCTGTTATAAGTGCAGTACAGATATACAACAGTATTGGTGGAGCAGCTCAAGTTTGTATTTCTCCATTTTTCCCCAACCCAAACTGACCAATATCAGCTGCTCCGGTCACTGTGAAGCTTGCTGACAGACCGGCCTTTGCTGTTTTTCCAAAAGTCACGTATTTGTCTGTGCCACTGGAGGAATGCAACGTCAACATAGGACCAGTTTGTGAACCTGCAGGCTCCCACGTGGCCAGCAGAGGGCGCAAGCGAGTGATGAGACTAATGGGTTTAACTGGCTTACCAGCTATTTTTCCTCAGTGAGGCTAAGTCATGCGTTACTGTGCCAGTGGGGACCTCTGGCATTAGCCGGTGACAGCAGGGCTGGAGCCTGAACACCCAGCTAAAGGCCTCCCAGCTGTGCCAAAAACACCTTCCTCTATCACCCACATGGCTGTGGAGCAGGTTTCACACAAAAATATTTACATTCACAGAGAACGTTTACAATTAATAGAAAACACTGTACAAAATTACTTACAAGCACACCCACTTGGAAACAAAAAAAAAAAACCTATGAAACGGCAATTAACTGCCATCTCTTTGTTCTCTAATTCAATGCACCCAAATTTCACATGAGGACTGAAATCGTGTGATGTGAAGACCTGAAAACAATCTTTAATCGCAGTCTCTGAGATGGCACAAAACGTTCATTTATCCTCAGAGGCAGGACTGAATTACGGAACTTGGGCAAGAAAAAAAAAAAAAAAAAAAAAAAAAAGGGAAAATCATTTGTTCTCTCAGGTCTTTATTACAGTGCCGTCGCTTGTCAGCTTTTCAGCCCGATAAATGAGTCTCTGGCTGGGCCACCAGAACGGCCCTTCTGACAGGAATGATTTTTTAAGTGGAAATAGACGGGAGGCGGCCAAATATTGGGGAGAATAAATACAAATGAGACCCCTCGCCCAGCACCCCCCACGCCCTCCCCTTGGCTCCATCTATCCACCAAACACAAATGCCCCTCACGTAATGAAGACGGCCGGGTCCGCTGTTAAGATGGACGCCAGCCCTGATCCTGCTGAGTTGAGACTGTTTTTTTGGCAAAATGGAGGGGGGTGCGGAAAGAGCCTCTCTCCAGAACAAAGCCCAGCTAAGACAATAACATTAGAGCACATGAATTAAAGAAAATACACTTGCAGCAGCAAATAACCTGACAGCAAATTACCTTACTGCAAACTCACTGTGTGCTCTTTAATCTGCAGATCCTTCATTTGTACAAAATCCCCCATTTTGGAGATTTTGGTTCTAATTCTCGCTTCACATGAGTAGCAGCTCACGGTAAAGCCAGTTTCACGCAGATTTTATTTGTTTTTGTTTATCCTTTATTTCACCGGGAAACCGTGGTGTAATTGCATCTCTCTTTCTAGGGGGACCTGACACAGTAACAGCCACAAGGAGAAATTAATGGAAATAAGAACAACTCACAATACACAACGGGTATAATGTTTAAAAACAGGTGCAAATTTCACTGAGTGTTGATTCCTCTGCGTATAAAGTTAAGCAGACAGAGGCACAGGCAGCAGCCAGAGGAGGAAGGAAATTTGTGTTGGCCTTACCGATGTTTGGGTGATTTAGAATCTTCATTATTCTCACCTCCCGGAAGAGCTGCGGGAAAAAAAACAGAAATATGATTAGTAATGCGATACTTTTATTATTTTTTTAATGAAAGGAAGTAGGTTTAGAAACAGTGATGTGGCATTTTTTTAACACACAAAAGAACAGTGACGGAGTTGAGGGGGATATCCACAGAGTCATGGGAGCCGCCTGCTTCACCACCTTTATAAGAAAACTCAGTGCTCATTTTTACCCTTCAGCGAACCATATGTGACCAGATTCACTTCCTACAGTTCATAGTAACACTTCTGAAAAATGTGAAAAGACATTTAATCAGAAATCCTGCGCCCGTGCCTTTCCGTTGGGAGGGTTTAGGGCGCTCAGATGCTCAGATTCAGCAGCGAGTGTGAAAGCCCGAGGATGACTCTGAGCCTGTCGGCTCCACGTCTCCATCTCCCTTTCATGATCCTGCCACGCCTTCCCATCATGCCCCATCAGAAAACCATGTCTGACAACATTTCCCAGCATGCCTCCTGATGAGAGGCACACAGCAACACTGCCTGCTGATGGCTGAGGAGTCTCTGGACCTGCAGAAAGCTCACGCTGCAGAGTCCTCATACACACCAAAAACGTCAGCCCAAAAAAGACAACTTCACAGGGAGTGAAGAAGTGAACACTGTTTTGCATCAGATTAGACAGGTTTCAGCTGCAAGGCATTCTGGGAATGCTGTATTTGTCCCAGAGCCATGAGACACTGACAGCACTCTACTGATATAAGCTTTTTGCTCCTGCATCAAAAAGGCATAAAATGACAATGAGATTTTTATTACAATTTCAATCCCCTGGTTTTTCACCACAACACTAAAGATTTTATGGATATTGCTTATAAATTCTGTGAACAAAGAGCACAAGTCACTCAAAAATGGAAAGAAGAGATTTTTTATGACAATCTCAATCCTACGGTTTTGAACACATCACCGAAGATTCGAGGGATATTCCGTATATATTGTGCAGAACACGGCGCAGGGGTGAGACCCCCGACTAAAGCTGGCTTACGGTTAAACTGCACTGGGACCCGAGCTCCCTGCGGGGCGCCAAACCCCAGAGAGACGGCCTGTAATTCCTAAAGCAGAGAGATAAGGAGCGCAATTACATCAGGCGTTAAGACTGATGAGGAAGGACCGTGCATGTTAATTCATGCTCAGCTGCATGGAACAGTGAGCAGCGACATGACCCTGACTTACATGGTCTGTCTCTGCTCATTGATAATCTGCTGATATACAGATATTAATAAGCACTGTTTTGTGGAAGTGTGCGTCATAAAAGAGACCGAAACTGAGAACGGGATTTGGACGACGGGCAGGAGTGACGACGCAGTCATGAGCGATGGCGCCTTCATCTCCATGAAAACCTCGCCGGATGCGCACACAGGGGCGGGCGACAACCGCCTCATTAATCAGGCCTACTGTTCACTGCTGTGACACTTTTTAACTCCGCAATCACATCTGAGTCTCTCTCTCTCTGTGAAAGTTTTGAAAAATTGTTGTGCTTTGTTTGCAATATGTAAGTTGCTTAACACAGAAGAGTTCAGTCATATCCATCGGAATTTCTGCAATCCATGTTCGAACATAAGGATTACATACCAACAGGATTACTACCTACGGTTTTAGGTAGGTGAAGAATCCCTCAACTGGTCCTCAATAATTAAGGAAACATTTTGGCACTGATTAATTCAAAACATACCAAATGAATAGAGGGGAATGTCTGGCTATTGTCCAACTTTTTTGCCCTTCTTTGCTATAATGCCGCCACTTCTGGAAAGCAGTGATAGTGCATTTTACCGTTACTGTAAGCCCGCCACGCCTCCCTCTTCCTGACCCAAAATTTTAGGTTTGGCAACGGAGAATTTAGGCTTTCTCCAGCTCTCCTTCACATTTCATTTAGTGGAATCCAGCATATCAGCGTATTAGATGACAGTAAACGCACCGTATCAATTGCACTCCTTTAAACATGGTGTTTCTGTTGGTTTTCATTACCTGCTGGCTGTGTGAAGGAGAGGAGCGGAGCAGCGATAAGATTGACACCGCACCCGTGTTCGCGTCCTCCCGCTACCTTCATGAATCAGGAAATATTAGCAGCGTGGAGGGGGATTTGCGTGAGACTCGGGGCTGTTACCGTAAGCGTTTCCGAACGACCCTGATGGGCTTTTTAAACATTCATGAACGTTATAAATAGATCGTCGGCACCAAAAATGAGTTCTGCGGGCAGAGGATGGAGACGCCACGGCACCGGGCCGGTTGTTTCTGAAGCTGAACACAGCACGAGATCCTTGACACTAAGGGTAACGGAATTCATCCACAGCTTTTCTGGAAATCCTCCAGGATCTCGCTGAGTTTCTCAATATTAACGAGTGCGCACGTGTTCGTGCGAATGCTCGTCGAATTACCATAGAGTGCTCTTCCTACTGCTTCATAATCAGAGAACAGAGCGGGAGCAGAGGGAGCCAGCCTCCTCTGCATCTAAACATAGAGTCCACTTCAATAGAGCACTGGATTCAGCCATGCGGCCAGTTTATGCACCAGAGACTTACGGCCCATAAAATGCTTTGTTGTTCTCTGATTCCATTTGCTTTGCCACAAAACCCACTTCAACACCATACTGTTATTCTTTAGCCTAATACGACCCAATATTTCTATTCATGAGATGGCAGACCAGCTACTGTGCTGTGGGGAAAGACCACATCTGCTGGGTTAAACCGATGACCACATCGGCTGGGTTAAACCGAAGACCACACTGGCTGGATTAAACCAAAGTCCACATCTGCTGGGTTAAACCGATGACCACATCGGCTGGGTTAAACCGAAGACCACATCTGCTGGGTTAGAAGTCTATGATTGATAACTGAACAGAGCTCTACTCTATTGGGGTTCATTGGAGAGGGAACCCCACTCCAGTGGGATTCTGGGATCTCAGCTAATGATTTCAGTCATTAGCTCCATTACCTGGTCTGAACAGCTGTGCTCACTAGACTTAACAGATTTTAGTACATGGGTGGAACAAATACAGTTGGTAGTACTTCTGCTCTCTGCAGTTCCTGTGTGCTGGGGTCCCCTCCTCTGGGGCTGTGATTGGACAGTATCCCTTGATGCTCAAATATGATTCGCTGCTCAAACCTGCTCTTTTTGGGAAGCTGTTTACACAATACTTTGCAAGTAATCTGATTGGATTTATTTGTTCAGACAAGCTATGTTTGTTATTATTTTTGGCATGGAGCGATGACACTCGCATTCAGGCATTTAGCAGATGCTCTTATCCACGGTGACTCACACGGTTTACATTTTCCCATGCCAGCCATTTAGGGAGCTGTGTATTTTACTGAAGTTAAGTACCTCACTCAAAGGCACAACAGTGGTGCCCTACCTGGGAGTCGAACCCACCCCCTCTAAAAGATCCAAAGTCCAGCTCCTTAACCAATATACTACATCACTGCTGTCATTGATGACATAATTCAACACTGTTGTGTGGAAAATGACGGAAAAAAAAAACATAAGATCTGATTTAATTGATAAATACGAGTTGTACTGCAGTACTCTAAACTCCAGGATTTGCACCGCATAAGAACACAATCCAATTCAGGTTAGAAAAAAATCTCATTCCCTGTGAGCGTCTTCTGTTCAGTCCTTTGGTAAATGATCAGATACAAATCAAATATGGGGAGAAAAAAATTGATTTGAGAGGCTCAAAGCTGGCCGTCTCATTGCCCTGCTCTATGAAGGCTGATCTCCTTCTCAGCAAACTGACACACGATGACCTGCATAAGCCAAAGGTTCAGCTGATAACCAGGTGAGACTTTCACTGTTAATGCTGATCAGAGAGACAGCAGGAGTGTAAATGAAGGTTGAGGTTGAGGCTAACGTATCACTGACAGACACATGAAACTGAAAGAGGATCTAATGTAACGGCATAGGCTAAAATACCACTGACAGACACAAAGGCTTCAAGCCATTCAGAGTTAAAATAGGCTAATGAGAAGGGGATCTACATGTATTTGATATCTAAAATGAAACGGGCTGGATGAGCTGGAAAATGAAAAGATAAATGAAAAGATAAGCTAAACTGAGGCTCAATCTAATATAACAGAATAGACTAATAGGCCTGTGACTAACACATAAAGTGCTCCGGTCATTAGATTACGATGTATGATATGAGAACTCTACTGATTGCATTTAAAATCCTAAATTGAAATGACTGTCATTAGTATTGATACAGAGCAACTTACACAGCTTACCGCTTTTTACACACCACCCATTTATACAGCCCGGAGTTAAACCTGCAGACACTGCGGCCCTCCAGGACTGGAGTTAAACCTGCAGACACTGCGGCCCTCCAGGACTGGAGTCAAACCTGCAGACACTACGGCCCCCCAGGACTGGAGTTAAACCTGCAGACACTGCGGCCCTCCAGGACTGGAGTTAAACCTGCAGACACTGCGGCCCTCCAGGACTGGAGTTAAACCTGCAAACACTACGGCCCTCCAGGACTGGAGTCAAACCTGCAGACACTGTGGCCCTCCAGGACTGGAGTTAAACCTGCAGACACTGCGGCCCTCCAGGACTGGAGTTAAACCTGCAGACACTGCGGCCCTCCAGGACTGGAGTCAAACCTGCAGACACTGTGGCCCTCCAGGACTGGAGTTAAACCTGCAGACACTGTGGCCCTCCAGGACTGGAGTTAAACCTGCAGACATTGTGGCCCTCCAGGACTGGAGTTAAACCTGCAGACATTGTGGCCCTCCAGGACTGGAGTTAAACCTGCAGACACTGTGGCCCTCCAGGACTGGAGTCAAACCTGCAGGCACTGCAGCCCTCCAGGACTGGAGTTAAACCTGCAGACACTGCGGCCCTCCAGGACTGGAGTCAAACCTGCAGACACTGTGGCCCTCCAGGACTGGACTTAAACCTGCAGACACTGGAATCGGACGCTCTGGGCCTAACAGCATTATTATAAGTGATGGTAAGTGAACACCGCCTCCTCCTTGCAGAACAGACTCAGCTTTTGTTTTTCTGAATGCTGGCTGGACCATCTGAAAATACGGTTAGCATCAGAGAAAGAGAATCTACCCAGACTCTCCTGTGAACCCCACTCTGCCCACGGCATCCTGTCTACACTGCAGCAGGGGGAAGGCTCTCACAGTACAGACGGAGGGAAACAAATCAGTGCAGATGAGTGTCGCAATATATTGTGATACTGTATTTTGTGACAGTTTTGTGACAGCATGCTTTTTTAATGAACTTGATGTACGAATTGATGGGAATGATGGAACTGTTACTCAAGGTCGAATGAAAATAAAACTTCACAGAAATCAGCTGCATTATCAAAGAGCTACACTTAAGAGAATCAACGTTTACAGAATCTCACACTGTTGTCCCGGGACCTATTACATCTTGATAATATTATATCATGAGATCTCTGGTGATTCCCTCCCCCAGCATGACGGTGGACAGAGTCAGTGACAGTGTAACCCGTGTGCTCAGAGATCTGCTCTGCTGACTGCTCAGAATCTTTTCCTGGCAGGAGCAGGGATCTGCTCTGCAGTGTGTGTGTGGCAGGAGCTCAGAGATCTGCTCTGCAGTGTGTGTGACAGCTCAGAGATCTATTCTGCAGTGTGTGGCAGGAACTCAGAGATCTGCTCTGCAGTGTGTGTGTGGCAGGAGCTCAGAGATCTGCTCTGCAGTGTGTGTGTGGCAGGGGCTCAGGAGCTCAGGAGAGATCTGCTCTGCAGTGTGTGTGTGGCAGGAGCTCAGAGATCTGCTCTGCACTATCATATTGTGTAAAGCACACTGTACACAACATGTATGTGTGTGTGTGTGTGTGTGTGTGTGTGGCAGGAGCTTAGAAATCTGCTCTGCAGTGTGTGTGCCAGCTCAGAGATCTGCCCTGCAGTGTGTGTGTGGCAGGAGCTCAGAGATCTGCTCTGCAGTGTGTGTGTGGCAGGAGCTCAGAGATCTGCTCTGCAGTGTGTGTGTGGCAGGAGCTCAGAGATCTGCACTGCAGTGTTCAGCTCCCATGGGTTTCACTGCAGTGTTCTCACAGGGGTGCGTCTGTTAGTGCTGATCTGGGATCAGTTCTGCCTTTTAGCTCAGAATGGATAAGGTTGGGATACAGACGGGTGAAGCCTGATCCTGGATCAGCACTCCTACTCAGATGTTTTATGAGTATAGAGTGATCTAGGACCAGTTTGGCCTTTCAGCTCATAATGGAGAAGGTTGGGATACAGACAGGGGGAAACTGATCCTAGAACAGCACTCATACTCATACACTTTTTGAACATGGAACCTGATCTAGGAAAAGTCTGTTATCTCATAATGGATCAGTGTAGGATGTGGATCAGCATCATGGTGATCTGTGCTCTGGTAACCTAGACAACACTACCAGGTGAGAGCACCCAGAGATACCTACAGATCGCACTAACTACATTGTGAGAAATTACTACCCCGAGCTGAGAACGCACAGTGGACGTGAGCTTTCTTGCCATGACCGAAGGATGAACCGCACAAATAAAAACAAAACCCAAAAAAAGCTTTGGTACAGCATGTCCCCGACAGCGCAAGAGTGTAACAGGAATATTTGCCAAACAAACAGAAACCAGACTACACAATGCAGCGAGACTCTCTTAAACGTGTTTTTTTTTCCCCAAGTGAGGGAATCTTTTCCTGGAGAAATGTTTACATCCCTTGTGTTTGCTTTCACTTCAAAATGTAGTCGACGGGCTGCTTTAGACATGCTATTAACATGCGATTTTCATTATCTGAAAAAGTCAGTTTGATTAATGTGCAGTGGATCAACACAATCAAATTAAAAAAAAAGCTGGACTCAACAGCTCAGGGCTAAGGTGAAAAATGATAAAGCTTCAGTTTACAGTATCCAGAATAGCATAACTATGACATCATGACTATGACATCATCATTATGAGCCAGACAAACTACTGTCTCCATTATGGCATAGTGCTGCCCAGCTTCAGTGATGCTCTTTGCTAATACATCAACGGTCAGTTATTGCTTCCGACCAATCACAATCTCAATCTTGTAGGTAGGACTCCAACTGGAAACAACCAATCAACCTGGCCAACCAAATCCAGCCTCAGAAAGCTAAAGGCCAATCAGACAGCCTTGTCTAAAAATGTTGTTCAGAAAATCTACCAGACATTGAGCATCTGTCGCCAAGACTTAGAGAGGGGGAACTCTCAGACAGCCTGATTACACCATAAGCCACACAAACAGCTAAGAAGATTCAGCAAACAGAGAAGGCCCTTCATGTTTATGTGAATGTGCATTATCTAAAGTCCCTTATGTAATTCCATATAAGAGTTTTAATAAGTAATTTCATCATTTTCATATGTAAGGCCGCAGTGAGGCAGCTGTAGTGGTTTTCTTTGACAGTGAGCTCATTTGCTCGGTTACCTGCCATGGCGACAGTGCTGCAGGGCTTCCCCCGGCTGGTTGTCTGGCTGGTGTGGGTTTCTGCTCAGTTGAGCAGGGCGCGTCGGCACTGACAGGGAAGCTAACGGGCCGTGACTGCGGACCTCCCACTCGGTGTGTGACTCAGCGCAGTCGCTGTTCCGGCTGGCATATGGCCGCCCGTCCGCTGCTGATCATCCCGTCTGGGCCAGCAGCCCGAAAACACGAGCATGAGGGCCGCGTGTGCAAATGCGCACACGCATGCATGGACACGCGCACACGCATGCACACATGTACAGCCCCATGGTCACAAAACACACATCCACATATCTACAGGTTAGCGGTCTGAAAACACACACAGAGACACACACACACACACATACTCTCTCTTTCACTATCATATTGTGTAAAGCACACAGTACACAGCATGTATGTGTGTGTGTGTGCACATGCGTGTGTGTGTTTGTGTGAGGTAAGGGATTACATCATCACTAATAAAATTACCGCTGATATCCAGAGAAATAAACGGGGTGTATAATCTCTCCACCATGAACAGTCTGCCTCGTCCTCAAAGACCGCACCTTTAAAACCAACTGCAGACCGAGTTATGTATAAATGTATGTTGTTTTAATGGAACAGACTTAACTGCTGCAAGGCTAACTCGCCATGAGGAGGTCACTGCAGGGAACAGAATGTGTTCATGTTTTTACTCTTCATTTAGCAACGCTTTGGCTCACTCAAGCTTACCAAGGTCTCTGCCAGCTCAACAGCCTGATTAGGCTAAAGGCGTGAATATCAGCGCGAAAAAAACGACAGGTTAAACCTGGCAAATCTCAGCTCTTCATGGCTAATGCCATCTGGGTGGGCTCGGAGCACCTCTGGACTTGCCTGGATTAGCGTGGTGTGTGAGGGGTGTGATCAGCACGGGGCCAATGCCGACCCAGCGTTCAATACCTCCACAACATAGTAACTATATGCAAGATTAGCTAAACATGCTAAGCTTACATTTGCAGCCCAGAGGAAGGAACATGACAACATTTTTCAGAGTGTTTGACCTCGGGAACAGCTCCAGTTTGAGGCTGTCCCTGGATCTTGGTAAAGATATACTATCGTGTAACATGTCTTGACAAAGGTCTTGGGGACCGAAATGCTGACGTTAACGATAGCAGAGAGCACGCCGGCATGTGGGCGGGTCCACTGGATTCATCTGGACAGACTCTGCGCCAGAGACATTGAGAGTTCGGTGAACTCGTCTCTGAATGGCAACCAGTAAAGGGTGTCACACTGAGACCAAAGCTCCAGAATCATAGAGAACACATTGAGACACCATAAATATAGTGCATAATTTAAACCCATGTGATCTTTAATTGACCTACTCAAAGCCAGAACTAAAACACCTTAATTAAATAATGTTCAGTACATAACAGAGCAGTGATACATTCATGACTTGTGATTGTTCATGTATTAAAATCCCCACAGCTTTTCTGTGCTTTGTGGCCAGAGGCCTGTCTGTAAATGGCTCTGTGCCCCCAGGATGGTCTATAGGAGGCACGGAAAACCATCAGACAAACTCTGCTAACCTGTGCAGGTAACCTGTGACTGTGAGCTCACATCTGGCCACATGTGACCTGGTACAGGTGGGCGAAGGAACGAGGCCAGGGCGGATCCGCTGAAAACACCACAGGATTCTCACTGCAGCTTTCATTCCCAGCCGCATAACACTGGCCTGAGGGGCCCAGCAGATAATGAACTCCACCCAAATACAAAACGCAAACGAGCTCCAGTTTCATAACGCTGAGCCGAGTGAGCACAGGGGCACAGCATACAGCAGAGATGCTCTTCAGCATTCAGCCGCTTCACAAACTAAACTCCCAAAACCTCCAGGAAACCCTCTTGAGTCACATATTTGTAATTTCCAAATATAAATATTAAAACAGAACACTGGCGCTCGGCAACCCGCTCGCCATGGCGCCGGCCCACACTCGCTCCCTAAACAGCGGGAAGGCGCTTTGTTACCGTGGCGAACTGAACATTCTGCAGCTGTGTTTCAGCCTCCATCCCATAATCATTACATCTGACAGAAGGAAGAAAAAAAGAAGGAGAGGCAGGGGGAGAGAGGAGCAGGTGATGACTGCAGGAATTCACCTATCACCTGGATTTACCTGGATCACCTGCCTGCTTATCACCACTGACCTCATAGGGACTTTCCTTCACCACATCTCCCTCAAAACAGATTTTTTTAAAACCTCAAGTCACTTACTGGAACAAATAAATTATTATCACATTATCATCTCCACAATATACATACTCCGGTCCCATGAAAGGCAATTCACTGCACTGACATCACAGCGGTACAAGATATTCTGCCTGTGTTTCCCCAGCACAGGCTCAGGGCACAGTATACCTCCTATTACTCAAGCTCTGTTTTTCAGCAGCAAAACTGCTGCAGAATTATTGTCAGATGTAACCCCACGGATGAGCATTTCAAAGGGGGAAAATTGCTGGATTAATACGCATGATATTCATGTAATTGGTCCAGAAGCATAAATAATGCAGGGTGAGATATGAATTGCAGATGAAGGATACGGCGCACGCTGAGAGCAGGATGGAAACGGTGTGTCTGAGAGTAAAGCAGAGGAGTGCAGGGATGTCTGATCAGTCGCACAGAGCCCCAGACATGGGCACAGTCCAGTACAGCTGACCTGTCACGTATACCTGTCATAACACCTGTGGAACAAGGCCTTTAGGAGCACCAAGGGGAGGAAGCACTGTGAACTCTATCTATATGTGTATCTTGAGATAGTGTGTGAGTCTCCATTTGTGCGTGTGTGTGTGTGTGTTTGCGTGAAAGAGAGTGTCTAAGACTGTGTGAGAAAGTGTGTGTGTGTGTGTGTGCACGCATGTGTGTATGTTTATGTGAGAGAGTGTCTAAGACTGTGCGAGACAGTGTGTGTGTGTGTGGGTGTGTGCGCATGAGATAGAGTGTGAGTGTCTAAGACTGTGTGAGATAGTGTGGGTGTGTGTGTGTGTGTGTGTGTAGTGTGAGTGTGTGTGTGTGTGTGAGTGTGTGAGTGTGTGTGTGGGTGTGTGTGTGTATGTGTGTGTGTGTGTGTGGGGTGTGGGTGTGGGTGTGTGTGTGTACACTGATGGAGCTGCATCACTCAAACACGCCCAGCAGAAAATAATTTTCTGGGGGGAAAGAAAGCCTTGAAAATGAATGTGTCCTTTTTGAACTCCTCCAAAAGGAAATGTTATTTAATAAAAATGATGTAAACGCTAAATGAGAAAGCCCTCATTCTCCTGCAGCGTGGCTGTTCATTCCCTGCCTCTGAATGAGAAACTGGAAATCCTCAAACTCATGAATCAGAGTGTTTAAAGATGAAGTCTGTATGCTCACAGGCACACCTCATTCAGACCACCACTACAGCAATGAGCTTCAGTACAGCAGATCTACACTGTAAAACAACACTGTGTCCCTATCACATACACTACTGCAGATCTACACTGTAAAACAACACTGTGTCCCTATCACATACACTACTGCAGATCTACACTGTAAAACAACACTGTGTCCCAAAGAGACACACAAAAGCAGATCTGCACTGTTAAATAACATTGTGTCCCTATCACATACACCACTGCAGATCTGTTGAATAACCAGTGAAAAGCCATCACCTCCTGTGAACTGGTCACCCGTGGGCCCGCTGGGTTGGCGTGACGTGTGATTGGCTGATGCAGAGTGACGGGCAGCAGAGGGGCTGAGCAGCAGCTCTGAGAGCAGCCGGACCCCCGTGAGCCTCTCTGCCATTCATACAGCTAACTAACCCTGGCAGGGGCATCCCACTGATCTCAGATCAGCCATGCCAAATGTCAATGCCCAGCCACTGGCAGCGCTGCGGCTTCACGTGTCAGGCACATAACTATGACATCATAACTATGAGCCTAACTTAGGGCTGTGTCTCAAATTGCATACCTGCGTACTAATTAGCATGCTTATCAAGTGCGGAAGTTAACAGTCACTTGATCATGTGTGTCTCAAACTCAAGTACGCAAGCATGCAATTAGGGACACAGCCAACATTGCTGATTGTTGAATGTAATGTTCAGATGGCATTTTAGCCTGACTAACACGCTACTCCGATGGTACAGCTCTTCTTCGTTTCCTCTAATTTACAGGGGTGTGCTTTGATAGCAACACAGTGATCAGCTGCTTCTTCTGACCAATCCCATAGCAAAGTGGGTAGGTGATAAACCTCCCCAGCCAATGAAATCCATCATCATAGAACTGTTGGGACCAATCAGATTGCAGGAAGTGTAGACCAGAAAAGTCAACTTCCCAAAATATCCAAGATGATCTATCAGAGAAAGTCTGAGAGTGAGCACCTGGAGTCAGGAGTGACAGAGCCGTATATCAAAGCTGAGGACAGGAGATCCAAGTAACGGACGGGAACACAACAGGAAAACAGCAGAACTCAAATTAAGCCTCCCGAGTGTCATATCAGACTGAGTCTACAGCACACCCCGGGCTCTGTTCCGCCAGTCTGAACTCCCAATGCACTGATTAAAAACACTATTACACCGAATTACCGCTACATATACGCATCATTTATACGACAGCCCAGATTTGTTTGCTACCTGTGCCAGGGCAAAGTCCATCTGACAGCATCGTGGAACATAATGACAGCCAGGTAACTTCCACTTTCCACACATGTTAAATTGAGGCAGCACAGTGTCACAATGAAGAGAGCAGCAATGACCGATTTACTGTAAAAGTTAATCATTAATTTCTGCATTATACAATAGCAGCTCAGTATATACTGGCACGTACTACTGCATTATTATCTGTTCCTGGTCTGTGCTCCAGGGTCAGGGCATTATGGCAGAGCCAATGAAGCAGCTAATGTTCCCTGCGTGTGTATGCTGGCAGCCCCGCCTCCGCCCCCTGGACCCCGCGCTGGTTACCCATCTGAGCTGCAGCGCCTTCCATCAGCCCCATTCGTACAGTGCTGAGAGCCTGACAGCTCCTCTTCAGTCACCTACGGACCAACACCTGCAAAAACCAGGTGGGCCGCTTCTGCCCAAAAACCTGACTTCACTGGATGAGGCAGGAAACGAAAAAAATGCTGCAAGCCCTGAGACTAGAGGAGGCTCTAACGTGTGGTCTAGCATAATCCTACAGCAGTTTCAAAGTTTTTTTTTTGTCTTTTTTTCCCTATCAGTTGAAGTCAAAGTGCTCCCATTACAATCAATCTGAAACACTGAAGTCCTGCAGTTCGACCCAGGACCTACATAAAACGAGACGGACCACTCGAGCCGTTTATGAAATTACGCAGCCATCACAGTCATCTGTGTCACGCAGACAGATGAGTCCCACTCCGCAGGCCTGCGCAGGAGCGCACGGGAACACCAGACAGGCAATGGCACAATTACGTGGAATAATGGGAGACCTCAAAATGGGAGCGACAGAATTACTGATAAGCGCACACTACCAGCACGAGACAAGCTCTGTCAGAAGGGGGGGGACGGGGGAGCGGGGCAGACAAAAGACAGGATAAAAAAAATAAATATATGAGTCGGCTGCATCATGTGTTACTCTGGAGAGCCTGTGTTGCCTTTCTCTGAGAATGGCTTAATCTGTAAAGCAATTAGAGATGAATTAATAGCACAAATACAGCGGCTCTTCCCCAGAGGAGCGCTTTGCAGATAGGTTTTCACGTGTGTCTTACAGAAATGGGACGCGCAGAGGGTTCCTGCTGGGGGTGGGGAGGGGGCAGTCCTGCTCAGAAGGATGGGGGCTGGGGGGCAGCCACATAATGACAACATTAAAAAAATACATGGCTGGCAGGAGCCCTCACATCTCAACCCCAGCGCTGACGGAGTGACAGGAATACGAGCCGAGAGCAGCGACGGCATCGCCATGATTCATCTTTAATACCAATGCGGTGATATGATTCACATTCAGCTGATAATTTATTGGAAATCCATCTTTAATATTCATGATGCTGTTGGATACACAAAAGAGTAAGACGGTCATTGACAGTGCCCATGGTAATGTTTTGGTCAAGGGTGAAGTATGAGGGTACCAGTTTGCAACTGAGAGATTGCAGGTTTGTTAATATGTTAATGTTAATATAAAAAGCAAAGCTGTATAATTTACTCTAGATAACAGAGTCTTTATGATGCATAAACGTAAACATGCAATGAATGGTTATTAAAACAATCAATCAAGGGACCATATGAATGTTGCAATTAAAACTGCCCAAACATCAGCCCTTAAAGGCAAATTTCAAATATTCTCCTGTATAAATTAATTAATGTTAAGAACAATGTGTGCACAAGGCTATGAGAATAATGTGGCAATTAAAGATGGACAAAGAACTGCTCTTCAGCCCCAGTGTTCCAGGCTCAAAGGTTTGGGTTATAAATCGCCCGACTCCGCCGTGACGCTGTCATGAGTGAGCGTAATTGCACATCGAATTGAGTGGCGTGGACACCGTTGGGGGAGGGTGATGCAGATTAAATGGGTGTTCAAACAGTCCTCACCCGCCATCTGAACAACAAAGCTTTATGACTCTGATATAGCGACGGTGCACAATGGCGGGTCATGTTCGCGTGTAGCAGTTAATCACTGTGCTGAGCGCGTCTCTTTAGATCTGGTGACTGAGGGTCTCTTTCTCCCCATACAGAATTAACATGGAACAGGAGAAGCGATTATTTACACTCAGTTTCATTTGCATTAGGGGCCCATTCTTGATTTTACTTAATCAAAAGCCCATAATACAGGAGCTGAGAGTGGTGACACTATGGAGCTGGTTGTAAAAGTCATCCACTCATTTACTCACTAACTTTACGATTAGGATATTACATTACATTATGGTCATTTAGCTGATGCTTATTTTATCCAAAGTGACTCACAGTTGATTATGCTAACCAAGGGCCAATCCCTGGGAGTAGTGTGGGGTTGGGGGCCTTGTTAAAGGGCCCAACAGCAATAGTGTTCTTGCTGTGGCTGGACTGGGGCTTGAACCGCCAACCTTGGGGGGTCCCAGTCATGTGATGAGGACAGCCTCATCACATCTTTAATATGTGCCACAAAATAACATCATGGTGGGTGAGAAATTGTTTTAGGAAGACGTCAGAAAATGGACTTTTTTTGGACAAAATATTCATAGTTTCACTTACATGTCAATTTTAAATTTTGAAACTGAACTGTAAATCATGAATCATGAATCATGAATCATGAATCATGAATCGGGAGTCATGTGTGCAGCTTCTTCCTCCTATTAACTCTATTAACTAAATAAAAATTAAACCGACTCCAGCACCTCATCTCAAGTGACAGCTTTGGAGACACCACACAAACTGCACGTGTTCAACAAAATAAAGAGCTTAACTAATGGGATTCCACAAAAATATTGGTATTTTATTTTTAAAAATGCTTTGAAGTGAATGTTCTTTTAGTGATTTTGAATGAATCACTCCGAGTGAGGATTCATTTCACCTTGATGCCACCCATCAAAGCCGTTGCCGTAGCTCAGCTCCTCAGTCCTGCCATTTCATCGGATTTTCAACTGTCTGAGAGCGTTCAGCTCCAGACAAAATTTCTCCCTAATACAATTCTGGGGGTTTTTTTTTTTTTTTTTCCTTGTCCACAAATCCACCACAGAGCTTCACACACTAAGTCACGACGCATCCAGGCAAGAAGCAGAGAGGCAGTCCAGACGAGAGCGTTTTAACAGATCCTGGCCTCTCTCGGTCTCTCCATGCTGCAGCCACCTCCGCCAATTTCTGGAGGGCCAAATGTTTGCTTTTGTTCCCGTTTCGATCGTAGCCCATCTCAATGGCAGAATGAAAGGTATTTCACTCTGACAGATATGACTGATTACAGCGTTGCAGGGAGACTGGAGCGGACCTCCGCATTCCTGTCTGCGGCAGCACAGGAGATCGGAGGGCTATTTATAGACCGATATTTCTAAAAACGACAACAGCAGCATTCCTGCCTGGCACAAACGCGCTGATGCACTTCCTGTTTCCTGCGGCAGATTCTCAGGTGGTCTGACAGCATGTCTCGACTCCTGACACCCCACCCAAGTTGCCCTGCATCAACTACACCCCCATATCCGACTCTACAGACTGAGTTTATGTCAACACCTTCTGTCAAATCTGAGAGAGACAGACACATGGAGAGAGGGGGGAACCGACAGGGGGAGAAAGTAAAAGAAATGTATGAATTTACATCAACACATTATGTTACATCTGTCAGAGAGTGAGGGAGAGAGAGAGAGAGAGAGAGAGAGAGAGAGAGAATCAGGGATAGAAATTCCTGAGACGCCAGCTTCATTGATTTCATATCCGTTGTGTTGTAATGACATACATGTTGAGTTTATTGGATGTTGTAGTCAGATGTACTGAAGGTGAGGCGGTATGTGGTCTGAGGTAGGAGGCGTTTGTGTTGAAGGTGAGGCGGTATGTGGTGTGAGGTAGGAGGCGTTTGTGTTGAAGGTGAGGTGGTATGTGGTGTGAGGTAGGAGGTGTTTGTGTTGAAGGTGAGGTGGTATGTGGGTGAGGTAGGAGGTGTGAGGTAGGAGGCGTTTGTGTTGAAGGTGAGGTGGTATGTGGTGTGAGGTAGGAGGTGTTTGTGTTGAAGGTGAGGTGGTATGTGGTGTGAGGTAGGAGGCGTTTGTGCTGAAGGTGAGGTGGTATGTGGTGTGAGGTAGGAGGCATTTGTGCTGAAGGTGAGGTGGTATGTGGTGTGAGGTAGGAGGCGTTTGTGTTGAAGGTGAGGTGGTATGTGGTGTGAGGTAGGAGGTGTTTGTGTTGAAGGTAGAGGGCTGAATATGACAGCAGCTCATCAGCAGGGCAATAGAGTGCCTGGTGGAGGTTTCAGCCCTCTCTGACAGCCGGTGCTTTAGGATGTCCTAAAATGGACCCCATACAGGCATGATGTAACTGCCTGAGCAGGTAAAGCAACTGTGTGTGTCACACCTGTGCCCATTACTGACATTCTACAGGACACCTGCTACACCCGACCGGCCAATTAGGGGCTGCAGCTAACTCAGAGTTACATGTAGAAATTGCATGAATTTATATTCATGGTGTAAGTAGGGTAGCCAAAGATATGTGTCGGCCTCCCTTCCCCCACCCCCTGCTCGCAGACTTCAAAAGACCATCTCGATGCGCACAACTCAACGAGGATTCTGATCAAAAAGATGGGAGTTACTGGGCGAAAGTAGAGGGGCTGCCACATCAACCCACTTAATGGAACGGTCAATAGAAAACGATCGACCGATTTCTGACCAAAAACTTGCTACGGTCAGTAGATAATTAATTCCGATCATCTTGTGAAAACTTTTAATAATCCAGCAGATACGGCTCAGAGAGGCGCTGAAAATGACTCCAGATGTGCTTCAGTTTCATATATTCCTACAGTATCTATTATCGCTGGCTACCTCCAGCTAAAATCTCTCAAAATCACGCCGGACGGTTCTGAGAAGCACTCCCCATGTGCTTCACACCTGCACTGGTGTTCAGGACCCGACAACGCGCACGGAAAAGACAGCCACTGACAGCCAGAGCCGAGTTAAAGATAGACGCAGTGCACAGTCAGTGTCAGAAAGTGTATCTGCGTGCGATCTCTTCAGCAAGTAGCAGCATAAAAATTTGTCAGACGGTTCCTGAGATTTATGCAGATGCCATTAAAACGTCTCACAGGGGGATGGAGATAGTGATTTGGACTCAAGTACAGGAAAACAAAGTATTCAATCCCCCCTGGGGAGAAATATTCTCTTCTCTTCCGAAGGATATGGCTCACAGATCACGATATACTCCGTCTGTAAATGTTTGTTATGACATATGGGTTTTCCGCTGGACGGCCCCTCCAAAGCAACCGCCTGTTGGGACAGAATTCTCAATCCTGTTTTTCATCCTGTGAGAATCTTCCCACCAAGCTCAGCCATGGTTTGGGGAAAAACAAGCTTGCGCTCTCCAAATTAATCTTCCAGTCACAATACAATTCATCAACCTTTTTCGCTCCAGGAACTACGGTGCAAAATGTTTGTCCTTCAAGGAGAGAGGGCTCCTGGCCTCACTTCACGGTTCGATCATTCTCATTGGTCTGCCAAAAGAGTTCCTCATCTCCTCTTCCTTATCTGTGTGAATACTCCAGCCAGCAGGCCAGATATCTCAGTCAGACCCTGTGTTTATAACTGGGCCGCTGATAGCAAGGCTAGCTGTAATTGCTTGGGTGAGTGTGTGAGATGATCTATCTGTCTTGGATAGCGGCACGTTATGAAAACATAAACCATCTTTTCAGACCTCCTCAAATCATGGCCCTCCCCAAGAAAGTCATCAATGATGTGGGCCAGTCCGGAGCAATGGAGCTTAGCAGCGGCCAATGAGCCCAGTGTGAGCTTTGGCCGTCAGACAGCCTTTGGCACAGTCTGTGTGTGTGACGGGGATCAGGGCAAAGGCCGGACTGTGGGAGAGGACCTGACTGTGATTTCATTCAACACAAACAGCTGTGTGGTGATTGGCTTTCAGGCATGAGGCGAAGGAAGAGCACGTGACCCGATCCAAGACCCGATCCCCGCTTCAGCACAGCGGCCACTGAGCACACGAGGACCACGGCACCTGATTCAACAATAGCGCTTCACTGATACAGATTTTTCAAGGCCGAAGCAGTTCACGGGATAGGCCAGTGTCATTAACTACAGTTTGATCGACATGTTACTTGAGTGTTAAAGTATGTTGAATGATTTCGTTCAAATGGAGAAAAAAACCAACGGCAGTATTTGTCTTTGCTGCATTCATCACCACTGATGGGCCGTAATGTTCCTGTATCGCTCTGTTCCTGTTGGTACATGCAAAGACTGAGATTTCCCATTTCAGCACATTCAGCAAAATGGGTAGTTCACACGGCATACACTCTAAGTCCCTTAGAGAACAACAGCATGTCACGTTCACTTCAAACACGCCCTATTTAGCCTCCTTTGACCCTAGTGTTTTACCCTATTTAGCTTCCTTTGGTGCTTTAGCTTTGGGACGGTGTTGGCAGGACTCTTCAGCTGTTTTGTGATGCAGTCCTGGGGCACAGCCTGGGTTAGCTGCGGCTAATCGTTCTGTTCAAGCAGCACTGTCAGGCTTAGCCACAATGGCCTCTGTCAAAGGGCAGTGCAGGCGTCTTAGGGCTGGATGCAATCAAATGCACTTAGTGTCTATAAGGCTATTTGCAATTCAATCAAAACTGACTTTATCCTCTGTTGGGGCATGAGCTATTTTAAAATGGAAAGAGCACGTTCTGAAGGACACATTTGCTCGTCTCCCATAAAACATAACATACTCAATTATTGTTTTAACTGTTAAGTCTCTTTTGATTGAATTGCATATGCCCTTAGACTAAGTGCGTTTGATCGAATCTGGTCCATTTTCACCGGACACAAAGATTAACGGCGCCACGCCATCCTCAGTGATGGGCACCGCCCACTTCAGTGTTACCTACGGGTCTCAAAGCTCATAGACTAATAGTAGTACTGCTGGTCTAGGATCAGTTTTCCCCATCGCTATCGAAGCCTTATCCATCCTGAGCAAAAAGGATACACTGAACCCAGATCAGCACCCATAGTCAAAAAGCACCTCAGAGTGGAGGAGCTGATGTAGGACCAGGTTCGCCCTGTTCATATCTCCTCCTGATCCATTATGAGGCACAATGCATAGCTGATCCTAGATCAGTACTCCTCCTCTGAGACATTTTTTGAATTTTATGAGTAAGGACGTTGTATCAAACTAATGCTACATTCCAATCTGGCCTTTACATTAGCCCTTACATTCACACCAATGCGAGTGAGCCTGCTACCGCCGCAGGTTCTGGTGTGTTCAGCATGACAATCAGACGCTTATCAGATTCCGGAATTCCACACTGCTGTCAACTTAACAGGCAATCACTGTATGCGGCTTCATATTCACTGAGTCAGAGAACTGAGACAAAGCGCCTCGCTCAAGGGTACTGTGGCACTTGGGTATCAAACCTGCAACCTCTCAGACACAAGGCCAGTTCCCTTACCATTATGCTGGTCCATTGCCCACGGACAGGCCTACTATAAAGCATCAACAAAGCACAATTTTAACGCACGCACACACACACACACACACACACACACACACACACACACACACACACACACACGCACGCACACACACACACGCACACACACACACACACACACACCTCAAGATGAAGAGTAAGAGGTTTCTGGCAGCCCTGCGGGTCCAGCAGCATTACACAGTCTGCATCAATCACCCCCTCCATCGACTCCATTAAAATTCACCCCCCCCCCACTTTCATATCCTAAGTATTGATTTTCACTGTCTCACCACTCCACTGCACCCTCTTATAAAACCCTGGGGTCAGTCTACAGACTGTCCTCCTTCAGGCCAGTCTGGGCTTGCAGGTCATAAAGATAGGGTTTATATCTTTTTTAAAATTAAAAATCAGAGGTGCATCCCATACACCAGTGCAAATTATTTACCAGGTTTTATGGTACATGAAATAAGTGAAATCAGGGACACATTCATTGAAATCATTTTATGACTTACAGCATAAATACCTCATAAGTAAAAATATACCATGCAGACAACTACTGCTGATTGGCATGCAGCCCTATACACAGTAAATACAGAAGTCATGTCTTTTAAATGTGTGCTGTGAAATCACAGTTAGAGTCTTAACATTTCAAAGTTCCAAACACCCCGTGTTCTGCATGGGTTTGTAGGCAATAAACTGTAGCAATAAAATCTAGACCATTATGATACTGGACCAGTAGCTGTTAAGCTGACAGAAACAGTAAGAACTAATGGCAAGACATCTCGCATGTGTGCTAAGCAGTATTGATCACCTCAGAGATTAGGTGCAGCGCAGGTAATTACACTTTCAGCTGACTGCCTTATGAGACTCCAACTTCTAAAGAGCGTCGCGACTGAAAATCTACTATTTCACATGCTTCTCACTTAGTGTGCGCCTTTACAATCTGCAGGCGTGCAGAAAATCAGCACAGTAAAATGTGCAGTCCTAAATCAAAGCTGAAATCCCTGCAGGACCCGTAGGAACTGTGTCAGAGTTAAATTAACACTGCACATTTATAAATGTGACCCATTGCTGTCCCTCTAATTGCCTGCATCTGTTTTGTCCCCCTCTCTTGTGAGTGCCCCTCCACACCCCCACAAACGAGCCTGAAGCATGCAGAAGACCAGAAGCACCTGCACAGCCACCCCCTCCCTCCCACACTCCATTCCTGTTCCAGCTGCCAGTTCTGCCCTCGGACCACCCCCTCCAGCTTGATTTGACTGATGATTGGCTGACTGCCCTGCCAGTCACTATGAATGACCAAAAATTGCGCTGCAACAATCACTGGAGAGTAGATTCAGGCCCTATTCCCTTACAGGACCACCACCTTCCTCCCCACCCACTCTGCAGCTAACCCCCCACCCCACCCACCTGCAGCAGCCCACCCCCGCCCCCCCCACAGTGAAAGTTCAGCGCTAGGCTAACACTGCGCATGTTCACCCAGTGAAAGTTCAGTGTTAGGCTAACACTGCACATGTTCACCCAGGAAAGTTCAGCGCTAGGCTAACACTGCACATGTTCACCCAGTGAAAGTTCAGCGCTAGGCTAACACTGCGCATGTTCACCCAGTGAAAGTTCAGCGCTAGGCTAACACTGTGCATGTTCTCCCAGGGAAAGTTCAGCGCTAGGCTAACACTGTGCATGTTCTCCCAGGGAAAGTGCTTCTGAAACGCACATGGAAAGTGATTCAGAAATGAAATGTATTATGAATGATTATGAGAACAAAACAACAACAACAACACCATTAAAACAGCATGACGAGAAAGAAAACAATGGAGAGAAAATTTGTTGCCGCTATGTGTTGTTGTTATTACAAACAACAACACTCTTTTTAAAAAAAATGGTACTGCCTTCCCAATGAGCTCAGTTAGCCATGCTCATCTTTCCCTGATTCTCCCATACAGCAGTCAGCTGTCCTGAGGGCCACTCTGTTTCCAGTGTAAATGAGTTAAACACAACTGAATTATGGGCTGGGAGTGTAAATTAATCAGGAGGTGGACACTGTCAGCCTCCAAACGCACAAGCGGCAACGCCTGACTCAAATAAAGCGTGATAATCATATAAAGCGATCATGAAAGGCTCAGAAAGCACTTGGGCTTGTGCCTCAGAGTTCAGGACACTGCAGAGCAGTCAGACCGAATCATGGCATTACTATGAATCGTTATATGTTTGTCAGACCGCATGAAAAAGAAAAATCTACTCTTACCGCCCGAGTTTGGTGAGTCAGAAATGAAAGTGTTTGAGTTGCGCGAGGTCATGGGGCAGAGCGACGGAAAGCGCCTGCAAGCAGGTTTAGAACTGCAGTGCACTGTGCCACGCAGTGACGCACTGTCACACAGACAGCGCAAAACCAGCACATACGACGCACTGTCAAACAAAAGACACAAATCCAGTGCACGCGATGCAGGGTCAAACAAATAATGCAAAACCAGCACACAACATTCAGTGAAACAACGCAAAACCAGCACACAACACACTGAAACACAAAACCAGCGCGCGCACACAGCGCACTGCCAAAGAAATAATGCAAAACCAGTCACTTCCTGCAGTCCCATCAGCCTCGCTCCCTCAGACAGACACGGCTCCTAAAGGGCTGCCAGCGCAATATTACATGCCTCATGGGCCCAAAACATGCATTTGTGTTTGTCCATAACTGACTGGCCTGAATCTAACTGACCCACGGTGATAATTAAGTTGTGCCAAAACCGTGTCTTATGGCTCCAAATACAGAATGGGGAGAATGGGGTATCGCTGAGAAACGCTTCTGTCAGACTGCGCTTCACCTGAAAGCTACCTCTGTGTGAGCGTGTACCTGCTGAATTATTCAACGTCCAGGGAGTCACATGACCCGTGCCACATGACACAGCTGCCATGTAGGCCAGGAGTGTGTATGCTTTCCTCAAAGGCACACAGAGGTGCCAAAAATGAAATTTAAAAAAAAATCTGTGCTCTGGTAACATGCCCCTTGGTGTTCCCAGGTGGTTCCACCTTTTTGTGTTTTTGTAATCTGCAGCGCCTCGGTTTGAATGAGAATGCGGGAGATGTGAGAGATTGCTGGGTATCTGTGCTGCTGCTGAGCGGGGTTTACGCCTGAGCGTACAGCAGCGGTGGCGTTACTAACCAAACCGCCTCAGAGCAGAGCGTCCTGATGAACGGACAACTGACCCCAACACAATCTGCAGGCTCAGAACCAAACTAAACTTACAAAAAAAAAACACACAGCTTTCCTTACTTTTCCTTCACTTTCACACAAACCTGCCATAGTTCGCATTTGAGGAATTTCTTGGTTTTTTTAAAATGATTTTCTTTTTGTTTCATCCTGATGTTTAACAGAGAATTAAAAGTGACCAATATCAGAAACACTTCAGTTCCCTCACCTGTCCTGTTCTCATTAAATTGGTCAAGGTTACCACATTAATGTGGTTTGCAGCTTTCAAAAATATGGCAAATTAAATAACTACATTCACAATACATGGAGTGCACAATATGTTGTTTCTTTGAGAAGCAGCTTTCAGCTGACACAGATGTGCAGGCACGTCCGGATTCTGACTCAGTGTTCATCTGTACTGTTGACATAGTAACAGATTAACAGATTCCCCCAGAAGCACAGGAGGGGCTGGGGGCGGATCTGAGGGGGGGCTGCTCGGCTTCTTTTTGTTTCTTTTTTCCAGACGCGCCTATCTAGAGCGATTTACACAGCTTACACATTTTTTTCTTGCACACAATCCATTTATACAGCTGGATATTTACACAGAAGCAATTTCAGGTTAAGGTATCTAAGCTCCTGGGTCCAGCTGAATTGCCCGCCTGCCACCTCAGCGGCAGGCGCGCAGTTTCTCATTCCCCCGGAGGCAGCGCGCCGAGCAGCTCAGGGCGCGCGCCCGTTTTAGCGCGCATACATTACTGCTGAGAGGAAGCGGGGGGGGGGGGCGAGCCTGATGACGCAATGCTTCCGTTTCGTTTCCATGGCAGCTCTAACCCGGAGACGCAGGCCCTGGGAGGAGACGGGGGTTACGGGAGGCGACAGAAACGGCTTCTCCTTCCCAAGAACGGGAGAGGGACGTAACTGACCTCGCCTGACTCCGTTTGGAGCCGGCTGTGACGCGAGGCCTCCGTGATTCCAGCAGAGCTGCTGCGGAGAGACACGAAGTGGAGCGGCAGAGCATAACGCGGGTCCGAAAACTCATTCCCATCGTGTCCCGTCAATATTTTTCCTTTAATTCCCCGATCCTGCGAAACACTATAATTTTCTTTATCGCCTTGCAGATAATTACTCCGCTCTTGAACCCATTTTAATTCCACTCGCTTTTCACATTCTGCAACGATTTGTGCTTGCATGAAGTAGCAACCTCGATATACAACGCATGTGGGGGGAACAAACGTTTAATAATTTATTGACAGACCAGCATACTTGCCTTATCTCAGCCTTATTTTTTTAATTTGAGTAAAGTTTCCACTTTTACTTTGCTACTCAGTGCCGTGGCTGCACATTAAGGCGACTCTCACAGGCATTTGCAATGATGATCCTATTTACACAATTAAATCGAGCCTCCTACTACCTCCCTCAGAGCTGTATTAAAAATAGACCTCTATTTCGCCACAAATTGTAACACGTGATTTGCACCTTTAATATTGTATGATTAAAGCCCTTCCTAGAAAAGCAGGCAGGAGAGCACTTCTTCACTCCAGCAGAGCTACATTTCCCCTGCAGGGTTTAAAATGAGGGGTGCCGGACCCCCGGACCCCCTACCCCCACCCCTTAAGGCACAAGGGTCTCCCCAAAAGAGAGAAAAATGAGAGCTTTGGGCTCCCCCCATTTTATCTTTGAACGAGTGTACTCATCCCTAAACCATACTGTGCTGAGGTTAATCACCCTGCTGCAGGAAGCAGAGGACATTTTAAACTGGGTAGGAGAGTCTGCCAAATGCCTCCATGTAAATGAAAATTTGAACATAAGGCAGAGGGAAGGCGTCGCATTGGTACGGTCCGCAGGTCTGGCAAAGCGGGACCGGGCCATGTCTTGAATCACGGGCAGACAGAGAGAGAGAGACAGAGAGTCAGAGACAGGAAGGGAGAGATGACAGAGCTGAATTCATGCCAGCAAACAAAAGAGGCTCTCAGTAATTACACATACCTCCAGCTGAGGCCGAGTCTGTCACCGGCCCCAAAATGCCGCTGCGTGGGCAAAGAGCAGGGCGCCGTGTGGGTCTTCCGTTGGCATTCTGAGTACCACGACGGCCACTAGCCTTCCGCACCAGGCCTGTACCTCTCCGTCATACGGCAGGTGAGAGCAGGGCAATTAACACCTGTAACCCCGCACACTGTCTGCCACTTGCCACTGGTACGGCTGTCGCTGCCACAGTCAGAGCTGCTCCCACAGCCAGCGCTGCTGCTCCCACAGTCAGAGCTGCTCACCAAGTCAGAGCTACTCACCAAGTCAGAGCTGCTCACTCAGTCAGTGCTGCTCCCACAGTCAGTGCTACTCACCCAGTCAGAGCTGCTCACTCAGTCAGTGCTGCTCCCACAGTCAGAGCTGCTCCCACATGGTAAGGCAAGAGCATCTCCAGACCTTACTGTCTGGACTCTGGGGATCCCTACCAATATTTGGGCTTTACCTACTATCAGTGTAAAGACAAAACTGATCCTGGATCAGCGCCTAGATTCATGAAGTGTTATAGAGCTCATAAGGGACAGTACTGCTGGTCTGGGATCAGCTTTGCTTTTCAGCTCATAATGGACAGTACTGCTGGTCTGGGATCAGCTTTGCCTTTCAGCTCATAATGGACAGTGTGAGAACATGGAAGGGAGAAGCCTGATCTCAGATCAGTACAGCTTCTGCCCCAGGAGATGCTGAGCAATAAATACAGACTAAAAAACCATTACATGTTACTGCCCATAACATACCAGATCTTTCTGCGGCAGCCTGCTTCAATAGCAAGGCTGTGGTCGCAGCATCCCTCTCCCTGCCTGGTTTAGGATGTTTTGGCAGAGTTTTGGGGGAATTTCAGACATGAGGATGCTACCCACAGGATCTCAACCGCCCCTCTGAGTCGCACAAACCACCCCTCTGTGGGTTTGATCTGGCTCAGAGAAAGAAGCAGCTACACCACCCTGTACCCTGCTCCTACCACACCACCCTGTACCCTGCTCCTACCACACCACCCTGTGCCCTGCTCCTACCACACCACCCAGTGCCCTGCTCCTACCACACCACCCAGTGCCCTGCTCCTACCACACCACCCTGTACCCTGCTCCTACCACACCACCCTGTACCCTGCTCCTACCACACCACCCTGTACCCTGCTCCTACCACACCACCCTGCCCTGCTCCTACCACACCACCCACCCTGCTCCTAACACACCACCCTGTACCTTGCTCCTACCACACCACCCAGTGCCCTGCTCCTAGCACACCACCCTGTACTCTGACAAACAGAACTGAGGGTATCTGGTCACACTGCTGATGTGACAGTCCTCCATGAACAGGGGTTTTAAAAAGGAATAAATACCAAATGACTTCAAAAAAGCGGGTGCCTGGCTCATATACGTCCTCCAGTGTAAAGGAATAAACCCAAATGACTTCAAACGGCTTGGCAGCGATTTCACCCGAACTGTTCAAACTCTCCAAGACCAGCTCGTGTTATTTGTTGAACTGATACGTTTGTTTGCGTGGCGCAGGTCCATAATTAGACTCACTTTGTCGGCCTGTGCTGTGGGGCCTCGCCTCTCTCTCCTGTCCGTTTCCACAGACAGAAGCACTAGCGCACAGCCGTCCCAGCCCAGGGCGGGCGCGTTTATCTGATGTGTGGGGCTCCGGAGACCTGCCGCCACACAGATATTTTGTCCATTGCTGTAGCTACGGCCTCAACGGGAATGACATCAGTGAAGGAGAATGTTTAAAATGTGAGAAATGCACAAATGTTCCACGGAAACGAGTACGCAGACGGCCTGGGTTTTTTTTTAGCGGTCAGAAAAACCTGCCCTCAGACATTTCAGCCATGGCAATGGGACAAGAGGAACTGGCTTCCTCTTCTCTTTCCACATTAATGTTTGCTCGAAGTCAATGTTAGCGTGAAGTTAAAACATTTTAAAGGGGAAGCTGACCCAGGGATGGTTCTACAGAAGTTTAATTTCAAACAGGGTAAAGCTGGATGTTATCGTTTGACTCCGTGTCTGCTCAGTATCCTCACTGTCAGAAATCACCGCTTCAAAGCCGTGCATTCAGGAACTCGGAGTCCAGGTGCTTCCATAAGGTGTGGATGAGAGGAGCAGGGACAGCCTACCACACTGAGGGTCTGCCTTTGAACATTAAAGAGAGAGCCAGCATCACCTTTGCAAAGACTGTAGAAATGAGCATGGCTTGTGCAAACCCTTTCACTGCTGCAGTCCAGTCAGGGACGACTCTCTCATATCACATCTCTCACTCCTCTCACAAGGCATTTCATTCACCATCTGCATATAAAAAAAAACCAGAAACGCTCAGCTTCCACTCAAGGACAGGGAGAGCAGCACCGTCTCCATAAAGAGCAGCTGCCGATAATCACTGAGACTGAAAGGGATCTCGTTAGATGCTTTGCTCTTCTCTTCGTCAGTCCCGCCATCAGCAATAAAACCCTCCGACCACTCGTCTATGAACACGGCCTACACCCGAAATATCACACAAAATCTCACAAAAAACTGCTTCTCATTCAGGAACTTTGGTCTACCACCATTCACCTTCGGGTGGTCTTAATTTACCCATAATCCCTCACACTTCAGCAGGGCGTTCTGCCTCTTTCCGCTAGCCACACTTAACCCCGTGACACTCAGAGCGTTCGGCAGGGGTAGAGGGAAGGAGACATTATCAGAACGCATCACTTCAGTGAAACAGCCCTACATTTTACAGCCATCTGATTGTATACTTTACAGATAACAGAATACTCTGTTGACTCATGTTTATTTTCTGTCTGAAATAGAATATGAGGGAACTGCTTGCTCTACTTTGGTACTGTGTAAAGGGCATATTCAAGCGAGGCTCCAGGTTCTGAGCATCGGTGTCGAACCCCTCAGGGGATGAAATCGGCTGTGAAAACAACAACGAGACTGCTTACAACCTTTATCTTTTCATCCAGATCTGCAGATTCATATCACCGAGCAGAGAACATCTAATCTGCTGCTGACTGATCACACAATTGTGTGTGAGACACTGATTCAGACTGAGTATCTGCTATATGAATGATTTTTTAGGGTAGCGCATGAGGGAAGCAGTGTTTAGATGAAAACATACAGTGGACCGTAGTTCAGCTCAAATACTTTTTTTTCTCTCAGCATGTCCGTTTTCCATTAAAATGCAACAAAACCTGAGGGAAATACTTAGACATTAGTCAGGACAGGATTTATTAATTAAATTGTTTCTGTGTATAAATACGACGATGCATGTGGTTTGATACAAGAGATAGGAGCAACAGCGCAAAACCAGAGCAGAATCTTTCAATACTTCCAAAGCACCCCCAGGGATTGTGGGTAATGTAGTTTATGCAGGAGCACAGACTGTTCACTGTGTGAGTAACCAGGAAACAGGCCGAATTCCTTCCCTCTAATGTGCTATGACTAGCGGGCTGGGTAATTGATGGGGAGGCTGAAGTATTTTTAGCTGTTCCGACCACAAAAACCATGAGTGAAATACTAGAAATGAAACAGGCCTTGTGGTTTGCCAGTGTCGTTTCATTTTTTCAGTGCAGAAGCCCACATTGAAAGTTCAAAGTCAGAGGAAACAACACAATAGATGCTGACTCAATGCTGAAACGCTGAGCCGATCAGTCAGTCAGAGGAACAGTTCAGTGAATAACAGCTTAACCCGCTGTGGAAAAAAAAACTGAGGCAAATAAAAGCATGCGTAATCGTTGAGTATTTCTTGATGTACTATGATTTCTCTTTGAATAGTATAATCACATTAGCAGCCTCCAAGACCACATTTCCTCCTCCTTTTTTAAAAATTTTATTAATGTTTTCTCCCAATTGTTAATTCCATTCCTGTGAGTATCTTGCTCAAGACTGCTGCCTTCAGCGCCAGTTGAGGAGAGCACAGGCAAGCAAACACTCCCCCTGAAATTACTGAGAGCAAACCAGCCAGGGCCTCATTTTCACTCTGCAGTGCACCAGTTAAAGGCCAGCTCCAGGTGAACTTACTTCCTGATTTCACCTGATGAAATACCCATAAAACCCATAAAACGGCACTACAGGGTCATGACAAATTACTTTGCTGACTAGTTGGAAAAACGATGATGATTCATTTTCTCCACAACTTTACGGCCAGGCTCATACATCTGTGATACAGGATTCTTTACGTGCACCCTGATTTTACCTATGGAGATGCTTGTTGCCATCTAGTGGCAAAATAAGGAACTGCAAGTCACTGTGGTGGGAGCAGCTCAGCTAGTGAGAGATGTTTGCGTTTTCTAATGCCGCCTCTTTCAGCCGTAGCCCATTATTCTGCTCAATTTCAGTGGCTAACGGACCACCCGGTTTGTGATGAGTTATGATTTCTGCATCTTTCCATCGCTGCAGCCTCTGCTCTCAATCAGTGGATCAGAATGTGCTATCCTCCAAAAACACGTGATGTTTTTCCAGGGGTCGGACGAACTCGGTCCTGCAGGGCCAGCGAGTGCTGGAGGGTTTTGTTTCTGCTAATTATCCAGACTCTCTTAGCTAATTAGCTGCAGACACCAAAGCAGATGCGTGCTTAGCTTCGGCCATGGGGAAGCATTTCACAGACAGTCACGGGAGAGCAGTGCCATCATTCACGAGCTTATTAAGGATGCTTAAGCCGCTATGTCAGATCACAGAAACGTGTGGGAAATTAAATCATTAAGCGCAGACGTTAGCATGAAACCCAGAAATGGACACAGCCCTCCACTGCTCTGTTATTTTCACACCACAGTCCTATAATAAGAGGAGGAAATGTATAACCTTTTGATAACGGTCTAATTTGATAGTGTACACAAAAGTGCACATTTTGTTCTCTTTCATCTTGTTGGATGAATTACAAAAACAGAGCTTGAGATGACAGCCACTCCTGCTTTTGTTTTGTCAGCATTCGAATCTTCAATAGTTTTCTTATTTAGTTGCTATGCATTGTAAGTACAATGAATGATTAAACAAATAAAAAAAAAAAAAAAACGTTTCTGCCGTTTCACATCTGAACCAAGAACTTTGGAATGTTTTTATTTATCGGTTATTATTTAAACAGCTGAACATAAAGACAAAATGGAGTCCTCTTAAATCTAAAATTTAAAGCAGTAATTCAGATGACTGCAATTCATGATAAGCCCAAACCCAAACTTTGTCCGAGTGTGTACTTAGTATGACCTGCAGTTCACACTCTTCTGGATTGCCCTGAACTCTCTGCTACTGGTGGCGTTAATGTGCAGATTGCGCAAATCCCCAAACAAGCAATCAGCTGTTTACTCTGTGGACCATCAGAGCAGGAGTTAAACAAACCCCACACGCGCAGAACGTCAAAGCTTTCCTAGGCAAGGTAATGCATTTATACTGCTAAACCTGCAGCTTTGGTTTTCAACGGGAACACACACACACACACACACACACACTCACACACACTCACAATCACTCACACACACACACACACACACACAATCACACACACGGACACATACACACACACACACACACACACACACACACTCACACACACACACACACACACACACACACACAATCAGAATCACACACACACACACTCACACACACACACACACACACACACACACACACATTACTAAACAAGAATTCACAATCATAAGAAATAATAATTTCTGTTGTGAATATTAGGGAAAATGGATGCAGTTTCCCCTCCTTACTGAAGAGCACAATGATTTTTCCACTTCTCATTTTCCAAGAAATGTCAGCGACATGAGCACTCAGTGGTTGTTCTCCTGTTACTAACTCCTCTCAGTCCCATAAAAATCACAGTGTAGTACAGGAAAAGCACACGTCTTCATGACACAGATTTCTACACGATGTTCCTAAACCGCAGGTTTCCATGGTCACGTCTGCCTTGGATAGGCTGGGATGCCTTCCGTTAAGTTTGCCTTCTGATAGCAAGCCTCGACCGCTGATACATAAACCCAGAGAACTGCATAACAAAACACACAGAACACACACTGTACAGTACTGTTCACATCACAGCACACAAAGAAACCACTACAGACGCACTGCAATGCTTAAGGTTTGTTTACCCGGGATAGATTAATGATGGGGTTTTTTTTTTTTTTTGTTCAGTATCTGTGCCCTACGAGAAGATCGCAATCTTGCAAGGAGACAGAGCTCAGCCAGCAGGGCACTTAAACAGGAGTTAATGAGCGACTCGCTCTAAGTGCAGTTACTGCATGGGGTATTTACAGTAAACACTGCACCGAAAGCGCACATCCTTCCCACCAGAGAAACACAAAAAAACAGCAGCTCACCTTCTGAAGACTAGTGGGGTTCAGCTGGGTTTTATCAATTATCTTCACTGCAACCTAGAAATCAGAGAGACATTAAAATAAGCACACGATCAATGAAATCAATTACACACACAAGTCCTTGTGTCTGTTTGTCAATCCGAATGAAACAACACAACATTCAATACTGATTTGCTTTGAAGACATTCCTGTTTGGAAGGACTTGCACAGAATACCCATTTTTTCAATGTCTTAAAAAGCTTGTGTGTCGAAAAAGACAACTCTTCTGTAGAACAGAAAACTGCTATGAAACTCATTAGATAAGTGTTACCGACATTGGTGTTTTGAATAAACTTCATTAGTCACAGAGCAATGAAACACTTTCTATGGTTCAAACTCAACAGCAACAAACATGGAGATGGCAGTTACAGAGATCCAGACTGATGTAAAGCAAGTTAAGTAGCTTGATTAAGGGTAGGATGACAAAGGCCCAGCTGCGATTTTAACCTTTGACCCCTGAGTCACAAGGGCAGTTCCCTAAACGTTACCCAACACTGTAAAACCCACATGCTAGTGGATGAATGATTCTCTTCCATCTCCCCCAGAGGATTGTGGGTAAAGCAGCAGCTGCTGCAGGGCTTATGCTGAGCTGAAAGGGAATCCCATCATCCACTGCGTTACCAAAGTTACCGGGCACAGCTTCTGCTGTAATTAATTACCAGTAGCTGAAATCTCAGCCCATTTGAGCATGAAGGTCCCTAAAACCAGGATAATACGTCAGGTGAGGTTTGTGCATTATGTGGCTTAAACACAAATATGACGCACAGTCACAACTCTCCCTGAAAGCTGGATAGAACTGTACCAAGGAAAACCTGTAGCAGGGCTCATAGTTATGATGTCATAGATATGAGACAGATAAATTTAGGGTAGCCTGAGCTGTTCCATTCAGACAAGATGATTTTATTCTCAGCTGTGTTTGTCTATAATTTATAGGCACTGTCGTCTTCCATTGTTTGAGGACACCCTGACGGAGAGAGGAAATGCGATGCTTTGAGCGATGAACGCCTCCTCTCCTCCATTCAGCTCAGAGGGCAGCTGGAGTTTTTATCCTGGTTGCCGGGGCTGAAGCACCCCCCCACCCGTGCTCCACCGCTGCCGGGCCGGTGTGTCTGTCTCTCTGCGGCCTCGTTCACACCCGGCCTGGCAGACCCAGTGGCTCCACGCCGCAGCAGGTGTGTGCGTTTTCTGAGGAACGCCACGGCGGTGACGGACGCACAGAATTTGCGCGGTGAGAGGCTGAGTGCTGCTCTTGAGAGCCAGTGTGGCTCCTTTTCTCTGCGCGGGGTAAATGTGGGGGGGATTAAAGAAAGCACTCCTGAGCTCTTTTGACTCCAGGAGAGGAATTACAGTTTAGAGGGAGCTGGAAGGGAGTCCGGGATGGTCACGGCAGAGCTGCTACCTTCGACAGTCGTGCTGACGTCAGGCGGACCCGACGGAGAGGGGGAGCGAGGGAGGGAAGCGTCAGCATGCGGCGGGCGGGAAGACGGATGAGAGCAGTTTATAACGCTGTATAATGTGAAGGGCACGGAGGCTCAGTCAGTGCTGGGGGAACGCTTTTATTGCCCAACGCCGCCTTCTGTGCACATATACATCAGCTACAAGCAAGCAAGACAGCACGTGTGCTAGCGCACATACACACACTCATGCATGCATGCACACGCACTTACACACACACTTACACACACACTTACTTACACACACACAAAGGTACGTATACAACCAAATACACATTCGCATATGCGTACACACACAAATATGCATGCAAACACAAAAACACCCGCACACACACACACACACACACACACACACACGCAGTCCTCTTACTTACACACACACACAAAGGTACGTATACAACCAAATACACATTCACATATGCATACACATATGAACACACACACAAATATGCATGCAAACACAAAAACACCCACACACACACACACACACACACACACACACACACACTAACTCAATCACCCACACACGCGCACACACACACACACTCAGCCACACATTCACTCACACACTCACACACACACACACAGGATGGAAATGTGTCTGGCTGGAGAGCCGTGACACGTTAACAGCAGATAAGGGCTCTGTGCAGTGCAGCGGAGAGACCACAGAACGTTCTAACTGCAGCTAACGGCGGCTCAGATAATCATGGAATGTCCTTTAACATTAAACCCATGCCCAAGCTTAGGGAGCTGGGCCCGCATCTAAGAGGCTGCAGGTTTGATTCCCAGGAGGCACAGTCATACTATCCTTCAACATCGTATCACACCGAAATGTTTCAGTATAATGTGCAGCTGTGAATGCCCAGCTGTAGAAATGGATAATGTGAGTGGATTCCTCTGATTAAGGCCATATGTTAAGTGCTTCATCAGTATTGTGCCAAAGCAGTCTCAAAAACCCTAATTAGAGTGATTTTTCTCAACCAGCGAAGCCCCAGAACACACCCTCACCATTCTGATCAGTCTACTGGCCTAATCCCTTTGGGTTGGACGGCCCGGTACTTAAAGACAAACGAGGACAGACATTTGGTCACGTGCATGAGGCAGTGGGCCGGTGTCCATGTCTGAAAGCCTGATCAGGTTTAGAGGACTCGGTTTCAGCTGTCAGGGACTGGGTGTGGTTGTGCACCACCGAGTGAAAAACACACAACGCACAACACACAACACTCAACGCACAACACTCAACTTTCAACGCACAACACACGATGCTCAACGCACAACACACGATGCACAACACACAATGCTAAACACAGAACGCTCAACACAGAACGCACAAAACTCAACACACACTCCGCACAAGCAGCTGTCTTTCCACATCCTCTCCTTTCACAAAAACAGGAAAAAAATTAAGATACTAAAAATTTCCGGAAGAATTTAACAGCAACCACAACAGAAGGCAACAAAAAAGATGACCTTAGCCCACACATGGAGATATTCAGTGGTTTCTCTCATTTGAACTAAAGAAGCAAGAAAATTTTGAGAAAGGCGATAAAAACTCACAGCATTCCAATCAGGCCAGGTGACAAAAAAGATTTACTTGATCGCTACAGAGAGAAAAAAAGTCCTTTTTCATTTTCAGTCTATGTGATTCTTACATTTTTCTTAGTAAAAAATGTTCACGATGGGCAAAAAAATCTGAGTCTGACACATGAAAAAGAAGCTAAGCGGTAACATCAGTTTGGTGCTATCATAGTTTAGCTCCATTGGCTCTGTGACGAACACATTTTACTCAAAACACCATAAGGATGAAAACTGCCTTAAAACTCTGATTTATGGTGACAATAAGAAGACTTTCTCATATCCAAAAAACTGGTATTATTTTCCAGGAAAACACAACACAACTTCTCAACACTGACAGTGTACTGCTGCATGTTTATGATGCTAATAAAACAAAGAGACTGAAGGTTTCCTTTAATAATTCATGATCAATTAACAGCTGCGATCAGCGATCAGCGTTCTCACCTCTCTCCCCGTGAGGACGTGCCGGGCCAGCTTGACCTTGGCGAAGTTGCCCTTGCCGATGGTCTTGAGCAGGCGGTAGTTGCCGACATGCGGGTGGTCATCGCTGGCCGAGGCCACCGAGTTGCGGCAGCGCGGGAGGCTCTGGCGGCTGCTGGACTTGGTGGGCGGAGCGTGGGGAAGCTCTGGGTAGCCATCGACCGACGTGTGCTGAGAAAAGGCCACACGGGTGGAGATTAGCAGCATAGCGGGAGGGGTGGGGATAAGGTCAGCGCAGGGGAATAGTGAAAATTTCCAGCCTTTTTCAACCAAACCTCCACCTAAATTCTGCCTCAGTTCTACTTCCACTGTAGCTCACTTTCACCTCACTACTATAGCCAAGCAACAAAGACCAGCCCTGACATCCACCTAACTTCTATCTCACTCTCTATACTTCCACCTCACTTCTGCTTCAATTCTACTTCAAGTGTATAACTCACTTCCACCTCACTGCTACAGCTGCAGAAAAACTCTGATTGTACCCAACTTCAACCTCACTTCCACCTCAATCCACCCAAAATTCGACCCTCCTTCTACCTGACCTCCCCCTCACTCGTATAGCCGAGCACCCAAGTCAAAGCCTCACTTCATGGACTCGGGATGCAGACTGAGATAGCAGCCGGTGTGCCAACCAGTGCTTTAATTACACGTCCCATCAGAGCTGCACCAATTCACTCGGCTTCCGATCCCCGAACCTGATCCGCCATCAACATGCGAGCGCAGGACACGCCCACGGGCCACACAGCCGATAGGAACATGATGCTGATACACTCAAACCAACCTATCAACCTTAATGACCTCCGAGCCACACAGAGCAGAGAACCCAGTGCTCACTCTTAATTTACTGTGCCAAGCACAGCGACGAAACCCAGCCCACACCATCAAATACTGCTCACTGCTGCGATAAGTGTGTTATAATGCAGCCAGCATAGCCATTAACCACCATTAATCTTACAATCATGTGTGTGTTATAATGCAACCAGAATGGAAATCGAACACAACTTATAATTTACAGCAGAAACAACGCCCAACTGATCCCATCAACGACGGGAGTTGTGAGAGGTCGATTCACGTTAGCAACATGTAGAAGAGACTCTGCGCCACCCTAAACACAAATCTCCAGCCTTGCTTGACTCGTTTGCTTTTTATTTTTATATCCCTCCATCTTATAGACCAAAAATAAGCCAAAGTGTGAAAACCATGTCAACGCGAATTCAACTTATTTATGGCTACGACTCTGGTTTGGAACACGACAACGCCTCTGACACAGCAGCACTGGATAGCATGTGAACTACTGTCAAAATCAGAGATCTACACTTCAGTGCCACGGAGGGCCATGTGAACGCTGGATTTCATTACAACCAATTACTGCCCTCTTACCTGGCTCAATTACTGCTGCCTTACCTGGCTAGATTACTCATTAAAGCCATTCACGCATCACTCCGCTCTACAGCGCAGAACAGAAGTGATGACCTCCTACGCTTCTGCTCAGCCACTCCTCTGCGAGTGTGATCATCTTATCTGTGGATTATTTGATTGTTTCTTTCCTCTACAGGGTCTTAATCCTGCCCGATGCTGACCCTTCTGGCAGCAGGGGCTGGACTTCCTTGTAGGTCTTTGGGCAACGTTGTCCTCAACTTCCGCACTTTGCGCTGCAAGTCGTTCAAGATAAGAGCATCAGTGTAATGCCTGTGCTGTAATGTTCTGTAATAAGCAATGCTCGTTATTTAGATGACACAAACAAAAACTGAGTTTACCTCATGTGCATTATGTGCAAACAAAAGGAACTAAATGATCAAAATGAGGAACTTAGACTGCAGGTGGACTCGCTCCTTCATGAGGCTCTTTTACTGGGCTTTAATGGGGTTACACATTAGCGGTAATGGACTGCATTTGGCCTCTGCATATTTCAGTAGTCATGCCGCAGACTGGTGCTGAGAATACCCATGATGCACATAGGGCTTTCAGCCATGGCCTTGGTTTACCTCTGCCCTGCACTCCTCAAAGACTGCATCACTCCCAGCTCATCTGAATATCGATGGCTAAATTAGCTGCTTTAAACTGGCGTGGGTGAAGTGTAGCCCTCAGGTTGCTGTTGTGGCGTGGGCGGTCTGCGCTTTGCATAGTTTACGTTGGCTAATACTTTCGCTTCCGCCTTTCATCTCACCATCATCGCCAGGGAAGCCAGATATTTTCCAAATGACACTTGAGTAAATCTCTGGAGTGATAATCGCCCTGAGAGCGGCTGATTGCCGGCTCTGGGCCATGTTGACAGTGTTGCTAAATTATGTTGTCAGCATTGAAACGTTCGTTGGAGAGCTGAAGAAACTCTCACAGCTTTGGAAAATCACAGTTTGATGACCAAGCAGAAACAGATATCATTCAAACTGAAAAAGAAAAAAGGATATACAAACACAGGATATACGAAGGAGGCAGTTCACACAGGCAATGAACACACAAGCAGGGGATTGACCAGGGAGGGAGGGAAGACAGTAGGTGGGGCTGCCTCTGTCTCAGTGTACAACATTGGTTCCCTGCTGGTCCCTGCTGGTCGAGCAGGAGCCCAGGGTCTCCCTGCGCCAAACTGCACATGAAGGGAATTCCTGTGACCGGTGTCTGTATGAGCTTAATCAGGGGGCTGCGGTGTGAAAATAATGTTCAGTGGAGCACCCCCTTTTCAGAGGAGAGGGGGCACTTTTCCCACCATTTTCAAATCAACAGCAGAGGGTACAGCAATTCAGGTAGCCAGTGGCTATAATCGGCAGCTCTGACTTGGGATAAAAATGAGAAAGGCTGCAAAAATAACACAAATGTGGACCCCAATGATCTGCTAACGTTTTGCAGAAAAACTGAAAAAAAATGAAAGGTTGTAAGGGTTCAAATAAGATTATTAGTGCCAAGGTCACATGCGCACGGTAAGGGCACAGCATTTACAGCACCAAAAGGGCAGCACCAACGATGATAAGATGCAGCACCAACGATGCTACGCTAAGGGCAGCACCAGCGATGCTACGCTAAAGGCAGCAAAATATTGTCAGCCGCTGGCTGAAACGCAGCGCCATTTGCACTTGAAAAACAAAGACAGAGAGAGTCAGGGCTCTAAGCCAGCTGGCACAGAAAACTGCTCCACAGAGCAGCACTTACGCTGGGGGTGAGCAGAGTCAACAACCCAAGGGTGTGAGCGCACACACACACACACACACACACACACACAAACGCACACACTTTCATAAATGCATACTAAACACACACAAGCACACACACTTTCAAACTCACAACACACACACAAACCCTCACACATGCATATTAAACACACACCAAAGAACACATACACACACACTCTTTCACACAAGCATATTAAGCACACACGCACACACTCACAGGCACACACATTCACACACACTTACACACACACAAACCCTCACACATGCATATTAAGCACACACTCACACACTCACACAAACTCACAGGCACACACATTCACACGGGCACACACACACACACACACACACACACACACATTGACACGGGCACACTTACACACACTCACAGGCACACACATTCACACAGGCACACACACACACTCATTCACACACGGGTACACGCACGCACACATTCATTCACACACACACACACACACACACATTCACACAAACACTCACACACATTCACACGGGCACACACACACACACACACACACACACACACACACACACATTCACACAAACACAACACCCCATACAGCAGCTTTGTGTGTTGACCTCTCTGTGCATGTACAGCAGCTTTGTGTGTTGACCTCTCTGTGCATGTACAGCAGCTTTGTGTGTTGACCTCTCTGTGCATGTACAGCAGCGTACAGCTTAATTACAGGACTGAGGGTCAGACTGCAGCCTGCTGCTGCTTCATTAATCATGAGGAAGGCCTTAGACATGCCTCTGAGCGGCAGTGCGCTGGTGCACAACCACACGGGCAGGAGCACAGGTCTAACTCTCCCTGTGATTATTCATCAGGATCCATGAAGACCTTTCCACCATGAGGGTCATTCAGTCACAGCATTTCACCTGCAGGTCAGCACCCAGCACAGATCACACAAGACCAAAACACAGCTATGGATTTAAATGCAGAGAGAATTACTTCATCCCTTTAACATGCAACATGCATGGGTGTCTGCTCCACTGGGTGTCTGCTCCACAGTGCATGGTCTCATGTTTTTCCTACAGTTCCACAGGTCATCGGTGTGCGCCGTAGATTTCTCCACCAATTAAATTCCTGCATTAGCATAACCGTAAAGACAGGAGCAAACACGTCAGTGATATATATCAGACATTTACAGGGGAAAGAAATGTAGGGGTTTGAAAAGCAGGGGAAACTCTGCTAGCGATCCGTGAGCCTAGCTGCCTCTGTTTGCGGCGGCACAAACGCTGTGCTCCGCTGTCAGGAGGAGCAGGATGTCGCTTTTGGCACAAACATCTCCAATAATCATGTGACCCACTTATTTCCAGTCTCCCTCGCTTTGAATCATTTTCTAATCTTGACGCATGCAGAGCGTTTCAAGAGCCCGTTTTCAGACCGCAAATTTCATCCCAATTAAACAGCGCATCAGCTGGTTCTTCCACGCCGCCCCCCCTCCCACGCTTTCTGCAAAAGGGACAAATCTGAAAATGGAGGTGGCCACAAAGAGCCAAGCACAGATCCCAGACCGTATCTGGGGTTTCTTTTTAAAATCTAGATATAACCACCAAATGACTTGCCCGGTATTCTGTAGACGCAGCACTTACAGAATCTACGGCTGGGTGCCATGTGGCAGAAATTGAAAGTAGGACCTGGTCAAGTTTTGCTGGATGGAAGTCCAGTTTCAAATGCTGCCTCCACAAGAGTGCCAAAAACAGGTCTTCTATTGACTCACAGCATGAAAGAGTCTGCAAGCGGTTTAGTCCTGTGACGCAGTTGTTTGAGCCACAGCCATCCCATAACTTGCTAATGTACTGATCTATATTAGGGAGGCAATAATTAACTCAGCTCAGCTGGGGAAGAATAGAGGGTAGGCCGGTTAAAATCCACAGTCTCAGTGCTCTCTACCGCCTCCTGCTGACCAGCCATGCACCTGCAAGATCTGCACTGACCATATTTTAACTTTGAGGTACTCTGACAGCATTAGCATGATGCAACTGGTGTTGCATCAGCTGTGAGTAAAGAAATAAGGGCTAGTCATGTATGAACCGCTTCCTCCTCCAGAGTCTGTGGGGGGCAGTCACTCAGTGTAGCTGACAGATTTTCAGTTTGGGTGTAGAAAATGGGGGGGAAATGCAGAAATAAAAAACCCAGGAGCGATTATTTCTGCTCCTCCAGAGAGGAGTGAGACGCATAATAAGGTCAAGCCGTCCAACTTCGTCAAGCCCCGCCCACAAACCCCTACTCCAAAAAAAAAACAAAAAAAACACACACATCCTGAAAGGGCTTTTTGTTTTGGGACTGTAGCAGTCTGTTCATCTTCAAGCTTGAGCAGTAAAGGGGCACAATCGGCTTGGGCAGTCCCGACACTGCGTCCAACGAGGTCGAGTCCGGGCTGCCAGCGTTTTCAGGGCGACGGGGACACGGCGGGGCCCGTCCGCCTCTGCACGCTCCCCAGATCAAGCTTCAGCGTGTTGAGAGCTGGACTTAACTAAAGAGGTTGCGGGTTTTATTCCAAGGTGTGGCACAACCATTGTAACCTTGGACAATCAAGTATTCAAACAGGCCATTTACTCTGAATGAATATCTCTGAAAAATCTGTATGAATATATTGTATGCAAAAAAAAAAAAAAAAAAAGACTGTGAGCTGCGTTAAGTCTGCTGAATGCCTGAGCGCATATGTAATGTTGGTTCCTTTACAGTGGCAAACACCACATCACAGAGAGAGAAAAACCAAGCGACACACATAACAAAACACAACATACGTCAAATAACATTTTTTAAGCCTTCTGACGGTCTGGAGGGTTTACGGCTCAGAGCAGACGGGTTTCTCTCCTTATATAGCATCGTTTGGGATGGTGAAGGAGCTCAGATTCTCTCGGACCTCATCAGCGGTCTCGATGGTTTTCCGTTCCGCCGAAAAACCGTGCCTGGCAACGTTTCTGGAGGAAGAAAAAGGAACGAGAAACCTCCAAGTGGAGACGAGCTTGCCAGCACAAAGCGCTTATTTATACATAAAATGGGAAAGAGTGTGTGAAGAGGGGGTCCAGATTTAGAGGGGCTACAGCACTGACCTAATTTCAGAGACTCTCGAACCGCTCTCTGCAGCGAGGGGGAGGGTGGGGGGTGACTGTGAGCAGAGCCTCAGCCAGCGGCAGAAGTATGTCTCTTTGTGTTAACTGTGTCTGTCATCGCTGTGCTGTCCTTCAAATCTGCGTTCACAGCTAGGCATTGCACAGATGTTTCATGTTACACGTTTCACACACGATCTGTCATCTACACACACAGCTGGATACCTGCGGAGGCCACTCAGGTGAGGCACTTTGCTCAAGGGTATAGCAGCAGTGCTACACCTGGGAGGTGAACCTGCAACCTCCGAGTTAAAGTTAAGTCAAGCTACTGGTCTCTGACCATTGTACTACACTGCACCCCATAGCTAACACAAAACTGGGTTAAACACGCCTGAAACAATCATGACACTAACAAATGTGTATGAGTATACAAAGTAGACAATTCTGACTGATAAAGGATTCAACTTTGTCACATTTTGTGGAATTTTCACATAACTTTCAAACATTTCAGTGTTTTGAATGGCATCCATTTCAGTGATTTCAATATTCGCTGCATTTTGCAAAACTGGATTTTTCATGAAGAAAAACTGTTTGCCAACAGCCTCTTACAAACATGATGGTTCCCTAAGAAAACATATGGAGCTGATGTGTGTATCCACACATGTGTGTGTCCATGTGCATATGTTTGTTTGCATATGTAAGAATGCACATGCGTGTGTGTGTGTGTGTGTGTGCGTGCGTAAATGCATTGGTGTTTGGTGTAACTGGAAGATTTGATAAACTCAAAAATAAATCAATAAAAATGGTGAGTAATCTAAATATACCAGGCTAATGCCTTTATAACATGCCAAAAAACATCATCAACTCATGACACATAATTAGCTGCAGATACCGCACAGAGGCTGTGAGACGGAACACAGAGCAGTGTGTGTTTAGTATGCATGTATGCAAGAGTGTGTGTGTGTGAGTGTGTGAGTCTGTGTGTGTGTGTGTGAGAGTATGAGTGTGTGTCTGTGAGTGTGTGTGTATGTAAGAGTATGAGTGTGTGTGTGTATGTGAGTGTGTGTTTGTGTGTGAGTCTGTGTGAGTGTGTGTGTGATGAGTGTGAGTATGTGTGCATATGTGAGTGTCTGTGTGAGTGTTTGTGTAAGAGTGTTTGTGTGTGTGAGTGTGTGTGAGTATGTGTTTTTGTGTGTTTGTGTAAGAGTGTTTGTGTGTGTCTGTGTGTGTGTGTGTCTGTGTGAGAGTCTGTGTGTGTGTATGTGTGTGTGTGTGTGTGTGTGTGTGTGTGTGTGTGTGTGTGTGTGTGTGTGTGTGTGTGTGTTTGCATGAGTGTGTGTGAGTATGTGTGTGTGTGTGAGAGAGAGAGTGTGAGTATGTGTGCATATGTGAGTGTCTGTGTGAGTGTTTGTGTAAGAGTGTTTGTGTGTGTGCGTGTGTGTGTGTGTGTGTGTGTGTGTGTGTGTGTGTGTGAGAGAGAGTGTGTGTGCATAAAAGCCTGATGTAATTAAGATTAGACTGAGAAACCGGCAGGCTGATAGAGGCCGCACCATCAGCAGTGCTCTGTGATGAGACAGTGTGTGACCCAGTCTGATGAGACCCGCCACGGCAGTGCGACGCACACCCTGACCAGAGAGGGCGATGACGATGACAGAGCCTCTCCTGACGCAGCGCGCACTCAACGCACATCACGATACAGCAGACTGACAGCTTTCAGACTTCACAGGGACCGGAGACTCCCCAAGGAAAGCAAATTATTTATTTATAAAACAAAACCTACAAAATCTGCCAAAATCCATATTAACAGATCCTGTGCATTTCGACAGCATCCGTGGGTCTGTCTAAACATATCAGTATAGATATGAATTAATGTCAGATTCTGTGCATTTTGTCATCAGCCTTATCTGAGGGTTAGAGATGCAGTTTACATTTTAATATTACCAAACGCTGTTTCTCTTCATTTTATCTTAAAGCCCCTATACTCATTTTTTCTCCTTCTTAAACAAATTGTGTAATAAGATTAATAGATATAAGCTTTTCTTCTAATAACAGCAGAATGGTAGCTGTACCCGAGCAGCACAAGCTGAAACAGTTCATAAGCCCCACCCTGCCTCATTTACACTCAGGCATTTCAATGGACACCCTCAACATTTACACTCAGGCATTACAGTGGAAGCCCTTATCCTTTACATTCAGGCATTTCAGCGGACGGTCTTATCATTTACATTCAGGCATTTCAGTGGACACCCTTGTTCAGAGCAACTTCCTCAGCTACTCATTTATACAGCTCAACATTTGCTGACTTGATTCAGGTCAATGTGGGAACATTACAGTAGTGTGCCACTTCCTGGTTATAAGCCCAGATCTCTCACCACCACCCCTTCCCATGTTCCCCCAGTCTCACAGGAGGAGAGCGGGAGTAGGTCTGAGCACGCAGGCTGCCTGAGCCGCCCTCATGCATATTCTAATGCTTCTATGGGTCCTGGCTCCAGCACTGCTGGTTAATGAGGACCCTGTTCACCTCTGAGCCCAGCGTCTGTCCTCTGAGTTACACAGAGATGTGCTGCTGCTTCCCTAGAGCAGAGCTGCCAGAGCTGGGGGCTGTGGAGGGGGTCAGTGCAGGTCAAAAAGGAAACTGTGACCAACGTGACCTGCGTCTCTGCACACCTGCTGCAAATGCAGCGCATTACAGGAGTCACCATTACCCTGCTGCTCCACTCAGGAGATACGGCCAACCCGCCCCTCCACACACCACACATGACTAACCTGCCGGGCCAAAGACCAAAAATCAACACCTGAGAGAACTAACTGTGCTGTCGATGCTTCTCCGACAGAGGCAGTATGTTCTCTTCACGTTCAAACATTCAAACAGTCACAAACTACACCACACATTTTATTTAATCATTTAGTAAGGGTAGCAGACAGCCACTCTCCTGTCCCAGAATTCGCTATGTCACTTAATTTCATCTGTAGCCCCTGGACAGGTGCCAGAAACAACAGCAGGTAAGTCTATAACAGCAAGCAAGTCTATGACAGTAACCAAGTATATGACAGCAGGTAAATGTATGTGAGGGTCACTGGTCAAATTCAGGTCCAAAAGGACAAACTTATGGTTTTATGTGTATGACACAGGCCCCAAAGAATCCGTTGGGAACCGTGACGCACACAGAGCCGTAGGGAGGAGCAGAATGTAGTGATTAGCAGTGAATCAGCTGTGTGCCACAGCAGAGGGGAAGCAAAAGGAAGCCAGGCCTTTTGATAGGCCGGGATGCGCGGGAATCGGTGAGCGGACCCCTGAGACTGTGCGTTAGCAATGACTCACTCAAACAAAAAAAAAAAAAAAAAAACACACACACATATCTGCACTGACTCACTCTGCCAGGTAATGAGCTCAGTACCATCACTAAAGCATCCCTGACTGCTGCCACCATGCTACTACAGGTCTGCTAATATGAGGGGAGAGAGGTCGTCCTTCGTCTTTTTTCCCCATTTTTCCACTTAATTAACACGCGTCACACTGCAAAGTCACCTTGGGCTTTCCAAACTCAGGGTCCCACTGTGTACACAGGCCTCTATTACAGACAATCTCTGCATCACTTAAGGTTCATAAACACAGTCTGTTTGTCTTTGGCTAATGGCAAAAAATATATATGCAGATTTGGCTTGTTTCCATTTGTGCAAGTTGAAGTGCACTGTGGCTTTTAGGAGCATTTCTAGTGTGCATTCTCAGTGTGTGTGACTGTGTGTGTGTGTGTGTGTGTGTGTGTGTGTGTGTGTGTGTGTGAGTGTGTGTGGAAGAATGCCTCCCTGAGGAGGATGAGTGGAGCGTAAGCGCGCAGGGTAGAGGAAAGCTGGTGGCTCCCCGGGTCTGAGCCATAAAACCTCCTGCTCTGTAACTTCCTGCCTTCATTGAATTTTTATCGACAAGCAGGCTTCTTCCTCACAATGTGGACATGCTGTATCTCGCATGTCAGATTAAGGCTCGTCTTTCCCTTTGAAACAACCCTTAATGAGGCAGATTAAGCCCCTCCTAACGGCTCTGGCCACGCCCCTCGGCCTCCCGGAGGCAGAATACATCATCATCTTCCGGAAGGCTGCACTGGAGTTCCATAAACAGCTCAAAGTTAAGACATTCCATGCACATGCACTGGACGTTGCACCTGCCAGAATTATGGAATTATGGTTTTGGCATTACAATAACATCACACTTTAGGCATCTAGCAGACAGCTTTATCCTGGATGACTTACACATTTGACATTTTTATTCACTGTCCCATTTATACAGCTGGATATTTACTGAAGCAATCTCAATGAGACACCATGCAAGGGTAAAATAGCAGTGCCCGACCTGGGAAATGAACCTGCAACCTCTGAGGTACAATCCTTGCTTCTTTAAACATTACACTATGCTATGCCACCCATGAATAAAACACTTAAGTTAAGCTGTGTGCTTGTGTGTCAAAAAAACAGTCAATATTTGAACCACCAGATTTTAACAAGGACAACAGGAGTTTGAAAAAGAGTCAGGTACACTAAAACAAGTCATTCTAGAACTCCATGCATTTCCTTTTTGAGGTCAAGTGCAACTGAAGTGGAAAAGGCAGAGATCTGAGTAGATTTGCTGATTGCGTAATTAAAATGCAGACGACTGGTTTCCGCTGTTAAGACCCCACTCTGACACGTGTAAACGGGAATAAACGGGGTGAGGACGAGGTAATCGCTCCATCTTCAGCTCACTCAACCTCGGCGACACCGAACCCCGGCCTGTGAGAGGAACAGCGCTCGCATGGGTTAGTCTTTACACGCCTTTAATAGCTTTAGGCCCCTCCTTACTGCAAACACCTGAGACAGGAGGGATGGGCCATCACAGTCCATTCCATTACACCATGTTACATCACAGTCCATTCCATTACACCATGTGACATTACAGTCCATTCCATTACACCATGTTACATTACAGCGCATTCCATTACACCATGTGACATTACAGTGCATTCCATTACACCATGTTACATCACAGTCCATTCCATTACACCATGTGACATTACAGTGCATTACATTACACCATGTGACATTACAGTCCATTCCATTACACCATGTGACATTACAGTGCATTCCATTACACCATGTGACATTACAGTCCATTCCATTACACCATGTGACATTACAGTGCATTACATTACACCATGTGACATTACAGTCCATTCCATTACACCATGTGACATCACAGTGCATTACATTACAGATCTTCAGCAGACACTTTTATCTGCAGTCACCTGTAATGCAAAGATCACAGTCACTGAGAAAATGATACGATGAGAAGATGACAAATATTAACAAGGATTTCTTTTCAAATATTCTAATTTTTTTAAGGTTTCTATTAAATATACATGTTACATTATAATTGGAAGGCTAGCAGTAAGACATGTTTAAAAGGCATCTGAAAACGATTTGACCTGGATTCACCCCAAACCAGTCTGTCCAAAATTCCACCACATCCTCCCAGTTTCACAGGAGATTAAGAGGATGGGGAAGTACCAATTAACAAAGACCGCTGTGTGAATGCACACTGCGTGCATTATGGGACATCTTTCCCAGCTCTAAATTCACTTTTACCACAAATAATAATATTACCGTGTTTCAGGGTAAACATTTTAATGTCCCTCCATCCACCAAACAAGCTCCCTTGTTGCTCCAACACAACTGACTTCACTGTCCCCTGCTCGGCCTGTTTGGAAGATAAATGGTGGAACGAGAGAGTTTTGGGGTGAAATCAGGGAGTTTGGTAGGTGGCAGGTGGAGTATTGACAGGTGGAAGGTGGGAGTTTGGTAGGTGGCAGGTGGAGTATTGACAGGTGGAAGGTGGGAGTTTGGTAGGTGGCAGGTGGAGTACTGACAGGTGGAAGGTGGGAGTTTGGTAGGTGGCAGGTGGAGTACTGACAGGTGGAAGGTGGGAGTTTGGTAGGTGGCAGGTGGAGTACTGACAGGTGGAAGGTGGGAGTTTGGTAGGTGACAGGTGGGAGTACTGACAGGTGGAAGGTGGGAGTTTGGTAGGTGACAGGTGGGAGTACTGACAGGTGGAAGGTGGGAGTTTGGTAGGTGACAGGTGGGAGTACTGACAGGTGGAAGGTGGGAGTTTGGTAGGTGGCAGGTGGAGTACTGACAGGTGGAAGGTGGGAGTTTGGTAGGTGGCAGGTGGAGTACTGACAGGTGGAAGGTGGGAGTTTGGTAGGTGACAGGTGGGAGTACTGACAGGTGGAAGGTGGGAGTTTGGTAGGTGGCAGGTGGACAGGTGTACTGACAGGTGGAAGGTGGGAGTTTGGTAGGTGGCAGGTGGAGTACTGACAGGTGGAAGGTGGGAGTTTGGTAGGTGACAGGTGGGAGTACTGACAGGTGGAAGGTGGGAGTTTGGAGTACTGACAGGTGGAAGGTGGGAGTTTGGTAGGTGGCAGGTGGCAGTACTGACAGGTGGAAGGTGGGTGTTTGGTAGGTACGAGAGGAGAGATCTGAGAATTGTGTTGTAACTGCAGGACGCTGCTGCTGTTCAGGCCCTGGTGCTGCTGACTCAGCACGAAGGCAAACAGCAGGACCCATAAAAACGCTTAGCCCTGCGCTTAGCCCTGCGCTTTCACCCTCTGCCCGGGTCTAAGCACCACGGCCAGCCCTGGTTATCACCCGTCTTTGATTCACTGCTTTACCACGGCCTGCGTGGGGCTACTCATTTAGGACAGAGATTAGGAGCAGCTGCTGACCTGAGCGAACCGAATGCTTTTCCATGACCGTGATATTCCAGGCGCTGCCTCCTCGTAAGCCCTCACAGGTGCACACTCACACAGGTGATTTAGGTAAGCGCTGCAGGTGCTGCTCTGTGGTTCTGTGCGGTCCTCTTACCTGGCTGCAGGCAGGTGTGCTTACATCGTACCACTGAGACACTGTCAGCTGTGACTGACAACCCAACGCCATTTTCAAGAAAAAGCTCGACAAAGACGAAGACTGCAGACAGGCATACCAAGACACACCTTGTACAGCCTTCACCTTTATTACAGAACTTAAATACATCCAGATCAAACTCCGTCAATCTTTAACTACCTCACAAAATGTGATTCTGAGGCTGGCCGTGGAGTTCCCCAGTTAGCCCTTTGCTAGAGCCAGATATGAGGATATAAGCCTGTGCGCAGGGCCGGTGCAGCTGAACCCCAAAAGCGTCTGCCTGCGAGCCCGTTGGGCCGCTCTGCGTGAGGGGGGTAATTACGGGACGGTGGCGGGGGAGGGGCCCTTTGTGTCACACCCACTCGTTAATTACTCAGCCTTAATGGAATCCTAAAGTGACACTGAACCAGAGTAAAAACCGCACGGGCCAAGACGTTCTCGCTCCTGCGTTCTCTCGCAGAACCTTGAGGAGCGCTGCATCAATTCACCTTTACCTGCTGGCTAAGGTGTGGGGGTGCATGGTGGGGGAGTGTCTGAGTACAAATTTCACCCCTGATCAACGTGTCACTTCAGTTCAGCTGCTAAAATCACTTCACTCAGGCAGATGCAGACCCCGCACATTTCAGCCCTTTCCTTCAAAAAAAACAGACGGGACACATGAAAATGAGCCGAAATACAGTAGTGCTGCTGGGAACATGAAAATGAGCCGAAATACGGTCATGCTGCTGGGAAAAAAGAAGATCTATGTACACACGTGCCACTGGGATGAAAGCGAAATTCACGCCATTTTCAGGGCACTGCAGACCTGCTGTCATTGCCATTGCAGCAAAAATGAACATGTTGTGATCAATACCCACATGCAGAAAAGGCTAATCTTTCTCCATTCTTGGAAAGTGAGGGACAAAAAGGAAAGAGCGGAGGAAGGGAACAGAGGGAAACTGAAGACAATAAGACAGTGTGTGACACACCCACTCAAACCCCCACCCACCCACCCCCCAGTGAGCGAATGATGGATGTCCTGTCAACGACTAGATGAGTAAGAGAAAGAAATAGCCAACGGGTTAATAGAAGTGGCAGAGAATGGAGTGGGAGCAGAGAAAAGAGGAATGTCAAAGGAGGGAAACCCAGCTCCCCCATCTATATATGCGCTTAGAGGCCAATAAAAGCTGTCCTTGGATTCACTGAATAAAAATGAATTCTTGAGATGACAGAAAGGGGGAATCCCCCACAGAACTGGATGGGGCAGACAGAACCTCCCTTTGATCTGGGGAGAGAGGGGCTCAAAGCACTCCAGCTGAGCATTGTGACATCATGAACAAATCACTCAAGCTGAGCATTGTGACATCATAAATAAATCATCCCAGGAGGGCATTGTGACATCACAAACATCCACCTCCCTCTGCATACTTAAGTGTCATTGGATGGATTACAGAGCTCAATATGTCAAAGTCTCCAAAGTCTCCTCAAACACGGACATAGGTGTATAAGCTTTTAAAGTAATTAATTATTAGACAAAGATGATTTTAACTTCATTTCCAGGTTAAACTGGGATTAGGTAATAAATATGACAAATTATACTAGTAGTCTGCAGCATATGTACTTTTACATTGTTTTTGAAAACACATTTCATGTGCTATTTCACACAATTACCAACATTTCATTTCAAAGTTTCTCAAGGCCTAGCAGTGATGTAGCCTCCTCACTGAACATCCTCAGGGCGTTAGCACCGGCTGTTATTTTTAAACCACAGAGAGCACCGAAGAGAGGCTGAGGGCGAGGGTGGACTCAACACCACACAGCGCAGTAAAACCCACCCAGCTCTCCAGTGCCCTCCTCACCCTCTGCTCCCACACTAGAATCATTTAGCTAGCACGACAGAGGTGACAAGAGCGCTGACAAGTGTGGTCTTTTTTCCGCGGCATAACGAGCCGACTGACTGCCAGCAGTGGCAACAGCAGCTCCAGTCACCAGACTGCAGACTTTCACACCTTCAGGAGCCTGGCAGAAGCCCAATGCAACGGGGTCGAAAGGCCGAGCTGACAGAGACCCAACCCCATCTCTGAGAAAGCCTCAGAGAGGTTCATGGGATACGGGGTGCACGGGACGACCTGGACATGCACAGCACAAGGAGAGGGAGGTGCAGAAGAACACAGGCGCTCACAAACAAACTTCTCTGTGAATCAAACAGGGACGGCTCTTTCAACGGACTATTGCAAACAGCCTATGTCACCAGTCTCTGCTTTGGCTGCTGGAGTATCTTTTCAACAAAACCAGGAGGTAAAAACGGCTGGTGGGGCTCGGTTAGTAGGCTGGAGGTGCAATAGGACGTCTAAGTGACCACCAGGGGGTTTCCAGTGTTGTGTTACACAGCAGCCTGTGTTACAGGAGTGTTTCACTATTAACCGTGGGGAGACAGGACTGTCAGTATTAAGAATGCAGAGCTGAGTATCTGGTGTGTCTACAGGATCTGTGGCTGTGCACTATCCCACAATCCTCTCTGACCTCCTCAGCTGCTGCCGTCACACAGAGTCCTCAACCCCCCCCCCCACCCACCCCCGTACCACACCCAAACGAACAAAACCCTGCTCGGGTTACGACACAGTAACGCTAGTCTGCGGAGCGTAGCAGAGTTCCCCTTAGCTGCGCGCGCCTCACAGCTCCTGTATAAATTACTGGGGCTGACAGGTCGACCCCTCTGCATCCAGCACAACAGACTGTGGGGGGGGTTGGGGGGCTCGGTCTTACTGTACATTGTTGGTTTATACCGAAAGGTCAAGCGTTTCCCGGTCGACCAGGAGCACGTTAATAAAACTAAGCGGCTTTTTTGTTAACTGTGGTGGATGCAGATTTATGTTCTGGCTGATCTCATTTCCCCATTTACCCTCATTTTCTGCCAAAAGCCCGACGGGAAGTGCCCAACCTCTCAACTGGAAAACATCTCCAAAAAAGTTTGGGGAATTATATTAAATAGTGAAACCGAAGAAAGAGATCACAACACAGCAGAGCTGCAACTGAAGACCAGCAGTGGGGAGACACCCGATCCCACAGGCCCAGGTCTGAGGTGAGCCGAGGCAGCGCTCAAACGCACACAATGGCGTTAGCGTGTAGCACGTAACTGGGAGCTGGTCTGTCCGGTGCTAGGCCTCTCTCCCTTTCATCACAGGCAAAAACAAAACCCGACAACCCGTGGAACGAACAAACGAAACTGCAAGATGAGTGAAGATCCCGCAAATCGTGCCTGTGATTTGATAAATCTAGAATCTTCACTTCACAGCCACCAGAACAAAGCGTGTGAGAGATGATGTCACCTAATCTTTTAGGACGTACGTCATCCCGCCATCCAATTTAAAAAAAAAAAAAATCTACAACAGCGTACTTCACCACGTTCTTTATAACGAAAATGGTAATGACCGGCACAAACACACACTGCGAAAATGTAAATTTTAAGGTTTTTAGCAGAAACTCTTAGGCTGAGTTACACAGCTCACATTTTCACACGAAATCTCCAGTTTGATATTTACAGAAGCAATTCAGCTTCTGTCACTTTTCTCAAGGGCAGGCAGCAGTGCCTCCACTTGAGAATTGAACCCGCAGCCTCCCAGATACAAGCCCTGTTCTCTATCCATTTTAATACACCATTAAAACTATATTACACATTAATGTGATACAAAGTAATTCAAGGGGAGGCGTCTGTGATATAATACAATGTGATGTAATGCTCTATGTACTGGTCTCAGATCAGCTGCTGTGTGTGTGTGTGTGTACAGTAACCCGTTTCCCATAAACAGGAAGTATTAGATGGCTGTTTTGACAATGCTGGCACCTCCCAGTGAGAGTGCAGGTGGCACACAAACACAGGGAGCGGGTTTCCTGTTTTCAGCGACACCACGGCCCCACCCGCCCTGGCAACCGGCACCGACCGCCATGGAGACCATTGAGGCGACTCAGGAGAGCAAGGAGCAAAGGAGGAAAGAGGAGACAGAGGAGGAGAGAGGAGGAGGAGGAGGAAGAGAGAGTACCAAAGCAGTAACAAGACACAGCAGGAAGCATGGCACTTGCACTTACTACATCACAGATTTTTCATATAGCATTCCTGATCCAGGATCAGTAGTCCCCTGTTTATATCCAAATATTATCAATTGCGAGTTACAAGGTTAAACTGATCCTAGATCAGGGCTTGGGTTCATACAGTTTCTCAGATTAGGCGTGCTGCTGGTCCAGGATCAGTTCTTCCCTGTTCAAGCCCTTATTGCACCTGTAGTCATTCACTGTATCTGAGCAATAGTGCAGATCCAAGGACAGTCTGCATTCTTTAAGCATATCAAAACACTGATCTGGGATCAGCTTTGGCTTTCAACTAATGACAGGTAAGGCTGGGATACAGGCAGGAGAAACTTGATCCTGGATCAGTGTTCTTTGAGAGACTCTCTGAATATCGGCCCACTTATTACATTCTTCGGATGTTGCGACGCGCATCTCAGTAAGAGCTGCATTAGTGCCTGTTAAATGCGATCGCATCTGTGGGGCTTCCTGCGTTTCCTGGGTGATTCATAACATCCCGCCGTGGATACGGAGTGCGGCGGCCGGAGAGCTGCCAGAGCAGAGCGAACGCGCCGGATAACAGCCCGGTTTGAACGAAGAGGATAAAAAAAACGTGACTCTGATCCGAAGAAAGATTCACACCCACGATTCCCCCTCGCTACTGCCTGCGTTTCCGCCATTTACACACTGCGTTTGCAGCCGCCTCCGAATGGCACTTTTATCTTATCGGTGGGGTAAACACGCAAGCGCGTCCACTAAGATCTCAGCGGAGGACCAGTGCTTCCTGGAGGTGGGGGCTGGGGTGGGGGGTCCAACTCTACATCACCCACAGCCACTCACACAGATTACATTTTTACACACTAACCAGCCCCACTGCATGCTGGGATTGGTGTTTGTGGATGTGTGAACCAAGGCTGGAAGTAGGCCAAGGAGAATTACTCTGCGCATTAACTCATGATCCAAACACACAGTTACACAACGCTACAGGCATTTAGCGGACACCCTGACACAGCTGGCATTCTTAAGCACTATCTTCTTACACAGCTGGATTTCTACACAGAAGCAATTCAGTACCCAAACCTCAAGTCCAGCGCCCTATCTACTGCACCTCGGTGCTGTGCTGGTGGAATTTAGCTCTTCTACATTTCTCTAGTTTCCATCCTTCTACTTTAGTCAGCCTAATACCTGCCATCTTCAATGACAATTATGAATTTCTCACTCCAGTGTGGGGCAACTTTGCCCAACTTTCATAGCAAAGTCTTAAGCTACTTTCGAGCATCAAGGTTAGGCATGGAGGCTAGTGATTGGTTGCATGAAATAGCCTCGGCCAATCAAATTTTCCCTCAGAATCCTACTGCCACTAATCAGCCAATCAGAATTCAGAAAGCCCAGACCAGAAAAGCAGGCAAAGCTACCCAGATTCAGAGCCTGAGAGCCTGAATTTGAGACCATGGAGTCCCAAGCTTCGCTTCCAGCCCCTGGCTTCTCCTTTAGCAGAGATTAGTCAAATGAACCTGAAAACACATTCAGCTCCACGATAATGTAAGGACATCAAAAGGGACTGGATTCAGCGCAGCGGGGCGCTCTTCTCCCACAGCGCAACAAAAAAAACAAACAAAAAAACACACACAAATCGCTTAACATCTGCAGGTGTTTACGGAGGTATTTTCAAAAACAGAGAACAGTTACACCTGTTAAAAAAAAAAAAAAAAAGACAGGCCACCTGTTCTTCATTTGCAATTTCCGCTCCACTCTAATGTTTGAGTTTGTGAGCATAACTGAGGAAACACTGCACTGACCCAAAATGGTTGCGATGTTATTAAAAACAACACTGTTTATTTGGAGATATTCTTCCACATGTTTGAGCCACTGAGTGTTTAAAAACTCACTGGACGCGAGGCTGAATATTCATAACCTTTAAACTGAAAAATTCTCAGTTTGAGAGTCTCCTGAAGATTCACTCAGGCAGTATGGCCAGGTAGCCCATTAAGCTGAATCTCTGGCATTTAGCAGACGCTCTTATCCAGAGCACACTTGCGTTCACATTCACAGGTTTTCTGAACTTGTGGAAACTGTGGCTGTGTCATGGAAATGGCGTCTGAGGAGGGGATGTTTTGGGTGTGAGGATGTGCACCCGTGGAGCTGCTGCCCTTAAACCGAGCAGCCGTTATCCTCCCACACAGTGTCGACAAGCAGTGTGTGTGTGTGTGTGTGTGTGTGTGTGGGGGAAACACAAAGAAACTGCATGAGAGTGTGTGTGTGTGTGTGTGTGGGGGGGAACATAGAGAGACTGCATGTGTGTGTGTGTGTGTGTGTGTGTGTGTGTGTGTCAGAGTGAGAGAGAAAAAGTGTGAATGTGTGTATATGTGACAAAGTTACAGCATGTATGTGCACATGTCAGAAAGTATGTGCTTGTGTATGTAAGTATGCATCTCTGAGTCAGAGAGATAATGTATACATGAGAAAGAGAGAGAGACAGAGAGTGAGTGTGAGTGTGTGTGTGTGTCTTCGTTTGAGAGGATCAGCAGTCCCTGATGAGCTTAGATACGTGCGTGAGTCCCAATGACTAACGACCAGCGGCAGAGTAAACCAGCGCGTCTCCATCCGCCAGCCACACTGCACGCCCAACACAAGAGCTGTACACACACCTCACCTCACCTCACCCTGCAGGTTTCAAAGCAGTGACCTCAAACTCAGGTCTGAGTCTGCAGGTTTTACTCCAGTCCTGGAGGGCGCAGTGTCTGCAGGTTTAACTCCAGTCCTGGAGGGCGCAGTGTCTGCAGGTTTAACTCCAGTCCTGGAGGGCCGCAGTGTCTGCAGGTTTTACTCTAGTCCTGGAGGGCACAGTGTCTGCAGGTTTAACTCCAGTCCTGGAGGGCGCAGTTCTGGAGGTTTAACTCCAGTCCTGGAGGGGGCTGTGTTTGCTGGTTTAACTCCAGTCCTGGAGGGCCACAGTGTCTGCAGGTTTAACTCCAGTCCTGGAGGGCGCAGTGCCTGCAGGTTTAACTCCAGTCCTGGAGGGCCTTACAGTGTCTGCAGGTTTAACTCCAGTCTGGAGTGGCTTAATTACGCAGTGTCTCAGATGATGCAGGTTTAACTCCAGTCCTGGAGGGCCGCAGTGTCTGCAGGTTTAACTCCAGTCCTGCATTCATAAATCCTCCCGAGACAGGAGCAATGATCCAGGATCAGCTTTGCCTTTCAGCTCATAATGGATGAGGCTGGGATATGGACAGGGCAAAACTGATCCTGGATCAGCACTCCTATACTGAAACTCTGTGACAATGGGTCCTGATCTTGCAAGTGCAGAGTGGTGATGTAACTGCCACTCACTGGCTCCGTGGCGGGGGGGGGGGGGAGACCAAAGGGGAATGAGACTTTGCTCCACTTAATGAGCGCAGAGTTCATTACAGGATGACCCAGAGACATAAATCAGTCCGGCGCCACGGCAATGACTCAGACACGCTCGCATCACGGAGCGAGTGCCATCACCCCCCCCCCTCCAGTGGACTTTCAGATGCACTGGAGACACACTGAGCCGCAAGTGCATCTGAAAGTCAATGACACCATGGCTGCCATGGGGACACTGGATAACTCCAGCATGAAGCGGGAGGAGCCAGCATGGGTTTTCACTGCAAACCAGGGGGGTTGAGCTCCCGGCCTAGGGGGCCACAGTGTGGCTGCCATGCATTGAGTGACAGCTGCGTAAGTCAAACCCATTATGGGGGGCAGTACCTGAGATGGGGTAGGAGCAGTGCCGATTATCCCAAAGATCAAAACACCAGAAAGGGTTCTGTACAGGTAAGACACATGGCTACTACCCGATGGAGTGATGAAACACACCTGGCGACACCCAACACTCACCTGAGGTCACGCACCTGCAAAGCAAAGCAAAGAGCAATGCCACTTCCTCAGAAACAGCTTGCCCCAGCCCACACCAGTGAACAGGGCTGTGTGTGACCGCTCAGCTCTCTGTTCCGTCATTTCTGCAGAACTGGTGAGTGACGGCCCTTCCGCACACGCAGTCCTGATGTCACACCGCCCTGTCTGCCGCAGACAAGCGCCGCAGCTGGCCAGCTGCTGTGCCAACGTGGTTTCACAAAGAATGCACAGTCAAATTAAGACTGCTCTTCATACTGCACCATAACTGTGGATTCAGGGGCGATCTGTGGAACACAGCATGTTCACAAAACAGCATCTCTCCGGCTGACATGGTCAAGGGTATCCGGGAGTGTAACTCATGTGGAATTCAGAGCTGTTCTTCTGAAAGTCCAAATGCATGGAACAAAACAACAATAAAAAGCAATATTGTACTAACTGATCCATCAGCCATTTGAAACCCCAGATATGTGCTATGTGTGTGTCTCAGGGCAAAGTTTATTTTATCACATCTGGGAAGCAACTATTTGCAGTCCACTTGGGTAAACTTGAAAATAAACACAACAACAATTATTTGAGATAATACGCTCCACCCTGACCATTGTGCCATAGCTGTAGAGTAACAGCACAGAGTCCCGCGTGTCTCAGAGCTGTGCAGAAGAGTGCAGTGAGATCCCGACACACATCAGGGACCGTTCCCCCGCGCGCTGCCGCACATTCCTTCATAAGTGCAAGCAGAAAGCCGCTGCCCCGGGACACTGCACTGCGGAAAGGTAAATTCTTTCCCTTTTTCCCCCTGAAAGCCTCTCATTCCTCTGCACAGTGTGGTTATCTAACAGTCAAAGCCTCACTCATCTGACTCATAACTTCAAGCCTGAAAAACGACGTCTCTGCTGTTCCAGAACGCTACAGCTTCAGCTTCAGCTGTGCTCTATGCTAATAAAACAGTGGCCAATTTCTCCGTCTGACTGACTATGACCTCATGTAGGTGAGGCTGCAATTTTAAGCAGCTTTTCAGAACCAGAACATTCTCTGGCTGTTCTTCTGTAATAAATGTAGATACAAGCAAACTTTTATGGGCCAATCAAATCCACCCTTATTAATCTGGGGGTACCAATCATCTTTCGGGTACCCTAAGCCAAAAAAAAAATAATAAAAAATTAAAAGATAAAAAATCAATGCATGTTTCGCTAACAGGTTTATGGGAGACTGAATCAGCACTTCAAACCGGAAGTCCCCGCTGCTTCAGATGGAGACTAGAAAGAAGCAGAAAGTGACTTTTGGTTTGTCAGTAAAACACATCCGTGATGATGGGCAGTGTTCTGCAACAATGGAGTCAGTCCGGCACTCAATTATGATGTCATAGTCATGAACCTCACAAGTGAGTGATAAAGCAGGCAGAGACCTGTGGGTCAGAGGTCTGAGAGGGTGCTGCAGTAAGAGCAGTACAAGTGCTGGATGCTCACTTCAGTTCAGGGGCACTGGTCTCTTCCCTCCTACGTGTTTGTGTTTATTACATTACGTACACTTAGCCGACGCGCTGATCCAGAGCGATTTACAATGTGAGAGAACAGAAGTGCATCCACAAGAATGAAAGAGCTGCAGTGACACAGATCAGGCTAACAACAGTCCCAGATAAAAGGGTAAAGGTACAGCATTGCTAACACAGTTAATGCGGTTAACTATGGCAGCCTATTACCCAGATACAACCCAATAATAAACACCATGACAGACTGAAGAGTCTTCACCCCACTACTTTTCATTTCTGCTTGATCATTTTTCAGGGGGTAGAGAATATTCTTCCCCACTTTCCTCTCAAATTGACTTAGTTCCATTTTTATTCTCTCTGGAAAAAGCCCTCTATTAAGTGCTCTGTGACAATCTGTTTTTAAATGGCACTTTGAAAAGTGACAGAGAGAGACAGACTGACAGCTCAGCTAAAGAACAAAACATACTCACAAACACTGTTTCCAAATTATACCAAGCTGATTGGACTTCAGCTTCTACCAATAAATAAGGAGAGGTAGCAACTAGTGGCTGCAAGATCTTATTCTTTGAACTCATCATCAAAAACACTCCCGCTTGGATGAAAGCTAGCTATCTTAAGACTGCCACGTTGCTAATTAGATTGTGTGACCCCAGTGCAAGCTCCCACTGAGCTAAATTAACATTAGCATAAATCCCCACATCATTTGTACTTGCTAGCTCGAAGCAGCAGGGAGTTTGCCTTAGAATCATTACGGGACCACCAGGGCCAACAGAGGGGTCACATGCAAGCAACGAGGAACAAACAAAAAACTGTCCATGACATGAAAGAATATTCCAATCTAAAATATACTGTACCAATAGAACCCGTCTCCATGTTATCTGGATCGGGGATTTCAAACTGATCCAAGAAGGCCGTCGATTTTGGAGGTTCAATGCTAAAATACTTAATTTGAATCATTTATCAGTGTAGGAGTGAAACACTTTGTTTTCTAGGCCTAAATTGGCTGCTGATTGAAAGTGCACCAGACTAAACCTGTGGACAAAGACATCCTCCAGGACTAGGATTAAACCTGAACTAATAATTTGGACCATTTTGTACCATTTCTTGTCATGCAAATCGGCAAATTTATCTTGTGTTGCTCGTCAATTCAACAACGCACAGAATTTATATTTCTCACGATCAGGTCCGGAAAAAATTCAGTTTTCGCCTCCAGGAAGGTAAACTGGCCTACACCTGCGTTTTTCTGGAATTTCAATAACAGTAGATTTCAAAGAAGGTCTGCAGTTAAACAAAGGGTAGACATAGACAGGCAGAAAGGTCTGGATATAGCCGTCTTATCAGGAAATACAGAATTTCTGACCCACAAGCCTCGGCCAGATTTGGGACGCTTCAGAAGGCCTACATTATGATTGGACACATCTGAAGGGGGTTTATGCTGTTTGGCAGCTGAAAACAAGCAAGAAACACAGAGAAATAAAACCAAAATACTATCAGATCCAGAAACTGAGAGACTGAAAACAGGCAAAATGGGGAAGAATTGGGAATGTGTTGTCCATTTACTGACGCAGACTGGCGATGCACGGAAAAACAAGCGAAACGCTGGGGCGCACTGGGACAGAAATCGACTGGCAGTGACGTGGTCTGGCCCGCTCTCCTTGCAGGGCAACAGGAAACCAGGCCCCAGATATGTCAAACTCACTTGACGCGCACATCCTCAGTTTGCATTGCCTTCAAGTGCCGTGGTCTGAGAGGAGAACTTGAAGTACTGGGTTACGCGCATCAGTGGATAACCGCCTGCCGGTGCTGGACTGTGATTTGTTTGTTCCTGTTTGGGAACTATGTCTACCGAACAGAACTAGGAGAGTACCGACTCCTCAGCCAAGTCTTCTCACTCCACTGGAGGCAAAATTCCCCCATAATGAACCTCTGCAGGAACTAAATGACTTTAGGTAGGAATTTTCTACAATCTCACTATATATAATTAAGATACCCAGACTGTGATATGATAATAGTGGAACTGGCAAATGGTTACCCTCGTGTAGATGAGTGGCCTAGCTGGGCTGAACAGCCGGTCTGCTACGTTATAACTTTAGATCAGGTTCAGGTTGACTGTCATGGTCAAGATGCCACAACAGAACCAACTGGGAGTCAGACCTGCAACCTCTGAGTTACAAGCCCAGTTCACCAACCTTCAGTTTCAGAGAGATGCCATTTTCTGCAGTAACATCTCACTGTGAATACAGCTGCATTTCCATCAGCTGCTGCTGTATGACTTAAAAAACAGCTCGTCAATGAAAAACAACATGGGGGAAATGTCATAATTTCAAGATATGATGGTTGTGTGTGTGATACGTGATACAGGCTGTAATTCAGAGCGTTGTACACTCATGAACACAGGAGTCTCAGCGATACACTGAGTCGCTCACCCTCAAGTCTGGGAGTGGTGCTAGCCACGTCTGTCTCAGTGTATGTATGGATGCACTTATTCTCTCTTGCATATTAAGTTGCACCGTATAAGAATGGCTGCTGCTACATGCACTACACTTACACAAATATTTAGTGAATACCATCAGTGTGAATGACTAGTGTGTAAACTGTATTACATGCAAGTTAGTTACCCTGTTTAAGGGAGGCAGCTGGGTGCATGAAAATGAAATGCAACCCGCCAGTGGAAAAGCTGATGAACACTCACGACAGCTAAAAAGTCATTTTAAAATAAACTGTGAATACAGAGGAATTCCAGTACATTTGCACACCTGCTACACAGACTAAGAGAACAGAAAGAGAGTTCTGCTCCCCCCCACCCCCCCCCCCCCTCTATTATTCTTTGAGCCTGATCAGAACTTCAGAAGCCCCAAACTTCACACGCAGGAGCGGAAATTTCAGTTCAGTGTCAAAGATACGCGTCCCTTGATGCTGGGAACAAGCTGACTCATAGTGGGAGATGAAAAGACCGTGCCGAAATGTTAGAGCCGTCGGAGGCAGCGAACCCGAGCACCCTGCGCCTCAGCGCGCCGCACATGCTCGCACACGCACGGCATAAACAATAGCATGCGCGTCAGGCAGTGATGGCAGGGTTTTTTTCCACCGCATACTGCCACAGATCCTCAGACAGGCGTAGGGGAAAACGTATACCCTGCAAGCTGTTCAGATATGCAGCTGGACCGTCGTGACAACAGTCACATGGGAAGAGCATCACTGCAATGAATGCGTATAATCCATGGAGAACAACTGAGAGGCGAGGAGGAAGTGACAATCACCAAAATAAGGAAGATAGCGCTCAGGTGTATTAAGAGCTAGCCTTACTTTATCTCTAAACGAAACCAACCGCAGCGCCGAGCTGTTAAACTGAAATATGTCAAATGACAAGGGGTATCAAACAATGAAAACGTAGCCATTTATTCATTATTTTATTCCCCTGTACTCAAATGAACAAGATATAAATCACAACCAAACTAAACACCACTAAACTGTCTTCTTGTCTAAAGCAGAACACGAATTACCCTTTTTCAAGAGTCCACCTGACAATCCATAACGGAATACCCAGTGCTTTGTCATCGTAGATGGACGATTTAGTCAGCTCTGAAATCTCATTACAATCCCGTCGTATTTTAATATAGGCCTATTCATTAAATAAAAATACAGGTCTTTCTGCTCACGGACATTCAGGATGGGCACAATTCTCGACTTTAGCCGGGATTTGAGCGCCAAACCCCTCTGAATGAATGAATGAATGAATGAATGAATGAATGAATGAATGAATGAATGAATGAATGAATACTCAAGCGCAGCCCGTGTGCTTCACCAACAACCGAGGATCCGCGAAATCGCTGGTCAGGGGGATTAACTTGTGAACCGCGATTTCACAGCCGCCGGTTTAAAAATACAGGCGAATGTTATTGATTGTGTGGCAATTGCGTGGGTCAAGTATTCCCCCATTGCATGGAAATCCACACAGCCCGCTAGTTCGCATTCAAACTGGGACTGAAATGCTTCAATACAGATATGTCAGCTGGAAAATCAAGGACAATACTGACGACTGGCAGGCCGGATTCCTTCACTAACTGTTCGTTACGTCCAGCAAAAGTCAATGGATTCAGCTTCTCGCTGATAGAATTTGAAATGACAAATGAGTTCAAGGTTTACAAAACCGGTTAAGCTTATCATATTCGCAAAACATCTAACACCATGCTTCCAGATAAGTAGCATTGCTATTTCCAAAAATAGGCTACAATTCCCGACATGATTAGAAATCAGTGCCTTGCAAGAAAGTAGGACACTGTCAGACACACAAAGACGGTTAATTCAAAAAACAGTGAAATCACAGATGCTAAATAAACGTGGCGGTGCAAACAGTTTTCTTTGCCCAGCAGTGTCCGCAACAACGAGCGATGTCAAATGATAGCGACACAGAGAAGCACAGTGGTTCAGGAACTGGAATGCACAATCGGCTTCTGTGTAATGTATAGCCTACCTGAATGCAACACTTACCTAAGTTAGCAAGCTAGCTAGTTTGCACCCCCAAGTTATCACGGCTTTGACGGTCATCCTATTTTTGTGAATGACTTGCCAATGACAGCAAAAATAATGAGCCGGCTGGGTACAACAATCCCCTTTATATCTCTACCCGCGAATTTCTTTCCTGTCTGCTAGCTTGCAGGCTAATTCTGAAAGTATGCCCAATCGCAGCGGTATTTTGCAACGTAGACAGGGGCCCTTTCCACTGCCCGTGGTGACATATTTACAGCCTGGAAAAATGTAAGGTGTTTTCGCCTCAGGTGATTAAAAAATCCAATATCGCCATACTTACATTCTCGGTATCGCGCTCATTCACAGTGGGCAATGGCGTTCTGGTCGACATCTTGTGTTTTTAGGCCTCTTAGCAAAGCAACAAGCTTGGCAGCGCAGGAGAGGGGGCAGTCGGAACCGAGGTGAATATTCAGCCTTCTACTCCTCCGACGGCATTTTCCTCACCGACCGTCCGAACGCCGATATATTCCACTACAGCATACTGAGCTCGGAGCCCGCTGTGCGCCAGGTGGAGGGGTCTAAGCGGCGTAAGGATGCGCCCCTCGGGTGAGCGATAGCCGACACCAAGCAAGCCCAGCGGAGAGATTAGGAATGGGAGTTTGTATGACTCGGAGCCTCCAGCGCTGATGCACTCCGGTAGACACAGAGAAAAACGAGCGAGAGACAGGGGGAGTCTCTCACATCCACAGGCAGAAGCTGCCTGCCCTCCACAGGACGATGGGAGCGTTTCCAAACTCCCTAACGGGAATGTGGGCAAAGCCGTCACAGTGTTAATGCATTATTTATATTTATTATATCAGCCAATGTGGTAGCTGCATTTATTGAACGAATAATCTACCAGCCTGCAATTTTGTTTACTACATTAAAGGTGGGGAATCTGAGCAATTCGGAAAGACTGTTGTTTGATATAATTAATATTTTCCCCATGTAATATGGGCTCCTTGGAAACAGGTTTTATCCGTTATTAAGTTTGTAAACCAGTGATGTTATGAATGTAAATTATACGAGTGAAAATTAGCTTGGATTGAAAAATAAAAACATCGTCCCTGATTGCTCTAAAGGATAGTATCTGCAACTTCTGTTACATGATCAGCCAAGATAAATTTTGGCAAGCAATATTCTGTGTTATTGTCACAAAAAAGGAAAACACAAAGTGCTGAAAAATTAATATTCCTGTTTCCAACGAAAAATTGTGTAGCTCCTATTTTTCTTGTTTCATGTACATTCATCCAAAGTCAACATGATGGAAGGCTTGTTTTTTTTTTTTATTGTAACGCGTATAATAAAAGATGCAGTACAAGTTGAAAGAGCAACAATGGCCTCATCTAGTGACGAAAAGTCGCTATTACACCATTTCACACGCAAAGAGAATTAGTTTGACTTATTCAATTCATATTCACTCATTCAGACCTTCCTAACCTACATTTACGTGCTAAGGTATTATTTCCTGAATTAGTCCGTAAAATTAAGGCCTCGTTTTACTAATGATCTGGTATTAAAGTGGCTCTGAAACAGAAACATTTGTGTACTGATTTTACTTCATGTAATGTTCTTTTATGTTATTTTATGTAATGTTTTATGTAACCAGCACTATACATTACAAAATGGACATACCATCCTAGATTAAATGTTTGTCACCTCACTTTAATTTCTTCTGATGGGAGAGTCCTCATTTTACCCTGATACAAAATGGTGGAGACTTGGAGGGTGATTCCAGTACTCAAGCATTCGCCACTTCACCACAGTGAGTCAGCAAGAATGACTGGGTGAATTTTATTCTGGGTTCCAAGTGCTTCCCTGGCCCTTTAAGTCAATTGGGAGAGACACCCACTATGAAGTGTGCAGTCAAGGGGCTCTTAGAACAGAGCAGTTGGAAAATAGGGTCATAAAACCAGCCCCCAAACACTCCTGCTCAGAATCAGAGGAAATGAGATTATCTTCACTATACACTAACCTGGCTCTGTGTCTGTTGAAAAGGCTCTTGGGAAACACTTGGCTTGAAGCCTGCAACATTGCTGGCTTACCTGAAGAGGTTGTTAAAGTGTTTAGCTAACCTTTAGCTCCTCGATCATCATGCATCAGGTCTGAAGACCCACAAATATGTTGGTGTAAACGGATATGCTAGGAGCTAGTGAAATATCTGGGACCCACATTCAAAGTCACATATCCCTTTGGAAGACAGGACAGCCCAAAGTTCCCCTGACTCAGGATGGATTCCCTTTACACAGAATATAACCACATAAACTACCAGGGATGTGCAGAATGTCTAGATATTAGCCATACTACCATTAATACATATGGGCTTTGGAGTTACAGTATGCCCACCTCCTCAGACAGTATACCCACCTATTAGCCTTATAACCATTAATACATATGGGCTTTGGAGTTACAGTATTCCCACCTCTTCAGACAGTATACTCACCTATTAGCCTTATTACCATTAAAACAGACAGTATGCCCACCTCCTCAGACAGTATACCCACCTATTAGCCTTATTACCATTAATACATATGGGCTTTGAAGTTCTTGTGTGCCCACCTCCTCAGTGAAAAATCTATATTAGATATGTATTTCTGTGGGAATAAAACAGTGACACAATTAGTTCACTGTGCTCTAAATGCAATGATTTCAATTGACCTTGATTCTTTGATCTAGTCTAGAATTGTAGCCTATTTTTTTGCAATAGCAATGCGACTTATAGCATGATGATAGATGTTTTACGATTATGATCAGCTTAACCGGTTTTGTAAATAAAAATTTCATTTGTCATTTCAAATTCTATCAGCGAGAAGCTGAATCCATTGACTTTTGCTGCACGTAACAAACAGTTAGTGAAGGAATCCAGCCTGCCAGTCGTCAGTATTGTCCTTGATTTTTCAATTGACATATCTATAGTGAAGCATTTCAGTTGCAGTTTGAATGCAAACAAGCAGGATGCATGGATTTCAATGGAACAAGGTGGGGAACACTTGACTTATGTAACTGCTACGCAATCAATCACATTCCCTCGCATTTTTAAATGCAATGAAAAAATATGGTCCTTGGCTCCTGAGTGGAATAGATACTAAAGTATGGTGTTGAGGTCTCACAGTCAGTTCCATGGAGGCCATGCGAATGCAGGCTTTCACTCGAGTCAGCTGCTGCCTCGATTAGCTCAACCACACACCCAGCCATGAGCAGGTACCTTTTCACATGTGGGACACTTCAAGCTTTGCAACACTATTGAGCAAGCAGTTTAAAAGCTGCCCTTGCTGAATTTATAGCCAGCTTAATTCAATAGCACATCCATAATTTTATAAAACTTAAAAAGAAAACCAAGCGCGCCACTGGACAGATTTCTGAATGTCCATCTGCTTACATAAGAATGTCCACAAGGTGGCAGTCTTGGCTTTTCATTTTGGACCTACACTTTACTTCCTCTGTGTCAATCCTTTACCTTGTGTGCAGCCGGGTGAAATTTGATGATGATTATGTAGAACTTAAGTGACTCACAAACAATGGGAAGTGTTTCTTTAAGATGACACAACCTTTTAATCAGCAGTGGCCATCCCAGGTCCTGGAAAGCCACAGGGTATGGCTGGGTTTGCTTCAACCTTAAAACCACCAACCTGTTCAACACCAAGAGACCAGATGAGATGCAGTCAAGTTCATTAACTGATCAATGTCACAAGTGCAGCATAGCAGCAAAAACCAGTACATCCTGTAACTCTTCAGGACCACAGGTAGTTTCCCGTACTCTAAATAGACTTGTATCTGTAACAATTATGCAAATGTTTAAAACATTTTCCTTTCCCAATGACCTGAAGAACTTCTGATTTTGAAGATATTTGATCTGCAATAAAGATGATTAAATATAATTTTATTCCCAATAAAAATTGCTGACCACCTCCATGCAAGCACTGTTAATGTCTTCTTCGTCTTGAAGGAAATAAAATCTGGAAGGAAATTGTCATCACACAGAAAAAATGAGTTTACGAGCCCTGGCCAATTGTGTCTGCTGGTTCTGGGTGTGTTTCACTACAGCAGAGCACCCTGAGGGGTCAGTTACATTCACATGCAAATCCAATATCGGAAGAACCCACCCGACTTTACCTCCAGATGCGATATAAATTTGGGTTCACATTCAAATCACCTTGGAGAAATACAGTTCATATCTGATGTCTTGCCTTTGGAATGTCCCGCCATCAGCCAAACAAATGTGGAACTATCAACGTTTAAAATACAGAGCTGAGTATCTGGGCGATCTAATATCTGTGAATCTACCCCACTTTAGTAATGACCTATAAATCATGTGGATACACTTCTCTAGGAACTAGCCATGACCAACTGGGATCGAACACAGAATCAGATAGCTGTTAAGTGGGAAATGTACAGATCTTATCTTAGGGGGCTGCTAAACGGATAGGATCTGTTAAGCAAGGTTGTACCGCACATCGAAGAGAGAAAGAGATATATAGAGAGAGAGAGAGACGGAACACGGGAGAATACCGCGGACGAAATGAAAAACATCGCTTTGGATCTTGGCAAGGGTCACGGCATAGCTGGAATTCTGCATCTGATCCGCATGTAGCACGCCCCGACAACGAGGATCTTATCCACTTAGCCAAAGCAACTTCGCCCGGAGCTTTATCGCATTATCCTGTAGCCAGGGGCCTATTTCTCTATTAGTCACTTACGCCAGATAGTACAGCATTCACTCTTTTGCATCTCGTCTCACTGCTCTGCTCCTGGAAACAGGGCTAGCTTTAGCCTACCGCCAGCCTACTGGACCGTTTCTTTTGCCATGAGGCCTAAGAGATGTCAGAAACAGACTTTGCAGGGCTGGGGAAGTTTATTCATTGAATCTTCATTCCCGGTCCACAAAGTGTCTTGTTTGTCTAAACTGTAAATGTTAAAGATCAACGTTTATGAAGATGGGACATGGTGAGAGACAAAGAAACAAAATAAGCTGTAACATTTCAACTACTCGGTTCAGGGAATTGTGCTCTGTTACCTATACACGGCTGATCAACACCCAACCTGCTCCCGCTTACTAAGAGAGAAGACACTGTAATATGTAACTTCTCTGATTCATGTGACCATTGTGTGGCTAATGTCCACACTACCAACACACCAGCAGTTGCATGCTGCCTATGTCACTGGAAGATGATGAAATCAGCCATACGTTTGGTTTCAGCACTGAGAAGTGCACGGCTCACCAGGAGAGGTCGCTAGAGAGTGATGAGACTGACAGACTTAGCTGGCCCTACCCCCCTTCATTCCTCAGCAGAGCTGAGCTGGTTGCTCCCTCACCAATGCGGACCTCCGACCATAGCTGATAATGGAGCGACTGGGACTCGAACCTCAGCCACAGAGCTCATGGCTGCTTCTCCAGTGAACATCCAACCACAGGACCAGAGCCCCCCCACCAAATTCTGTCCTCTGTGAAAAATGTGAGTCATCACCACAAACAGTCACTGTTTCAAATGAATATCCTCCGTCCGGTTCACCAGGTGCAGCGCTGCTGCAGTTCCCCAAGTGCGCGCATGCTGAACCCACCAATCAGGTGAAATAGGCCCTGACATTTGCATGATGCCGCCGTGTAACAACACGCTAACACAGGTATACTTTTGACAGAAGGCCCCATTAGGGCTTTGTGTGGTTATGACATTAGAGTAATTTATGCCCTGTTCAAAAGGGAAATGATGGGCTAGACAATGACACAGAGGAAAGCGGAGTTCCACTGCCCCATGTTCTGAAAATTGTGGCGTTTTGTTCAGCGCTGGGTATGCTGTAATTTTGCTCGGTCAGGTTCCACAGCAGAGGTTTGACTCCTTCACTTTGTGAGCGCAGCCTGGAACTGTAGGACTAAAGTTAAACCAGACACTGCGGCCCTCCAGGACAGGAGTTAAACCTGCAGATGCTGCAGCCCTCCAGGACTGGAGTTAAACCTGCAGACACTGTGGCCCTCCAGGACTGGAGTTAAACCTGTGGACACTGTGGCCCTCCAGGACTGGAGTTAAACCTGCAGACACTGCGGCCCTCCAGGACTGGAGTTAAACCTGCAGACACTGCGGCCCTCCAGGACAGGAGTTAAACCTGCAGACACTGCGGCCCTCCAGGACTGGAGTTAAACCTGCAGACACTGTGCCCTCCAGGACTGGAGTTAAACCTGCAGACACTGCGGCCCTCCAGGACTGGAGTTAAACCTGCAGACACTGCGGCCCTCCAGGACTGGAGTTAAACCTGCAGACACTGCGGCCCTCCAGGACTGGAGTTAAACCTGCAGACACTGCGGCCCTCCAGGACTGGAGTTAAACCTGCAGACACTGCGGCCCTCCAGGACTAAAGTTAAACCTGCAGACACTGCGGCCCTCCAGGACTGGAGCTAAACCTGCAGACACTGTGGCCTTCCAGGACTGGAGTTAAACCTGCAGACACTGCAGCCCTCCAGGACAGGAGTTAAACCTCCAGGACTGGAGTTAAAGACACTGCAGCCCTCCAGGACAGGAGCTGTGCTCCTCTGTGATGGTACCATAAAGAGAGAGGGAGTTAGAAAGAGAAGGTTAACCCCCAGAAAGGTCCTCCCCACCTCACCATGTCTCAGACTCCCCACATTTAAGCTCAGTGTTTATACAGTGTATGTTAATCAGAAACATACGATTGAGATGTGCTTCACACGCAGTCCTTATTTTAACTGGCTTCTCATCACTGAAACTCCTCTATTTCCACTGGCAGCCTAAAAAAACACAGCGCAATGGTCCATTTGGGATCGAAATGGCTGCGAGCCACTTTGGAGAGGGGATTTTTCTCTTAATGTAAAACGAACCAAATCCTTTTATGCGTTATTATTTAAAGCCAGAGGGACTGGTTTAGCGCACGTTTACGTTCTCATGTTTTACGTTCTCTGTGACAGCCTTATTAGGGCTGTTTCACTTTATGTCAGAGGAGCTCTGTGTTAACACACCACCCGGCTGAATCACATACAAATTACTGTATAAACATCATACCTACGGCCAGCTCAATTAAAGTCACTTTTTCATCATGTAAAACATGTCCAAAACAGCTTCTTAGAGAGAGAGAGAGAGAGAGAGAGAGAGAGCGACAGGAAAATACCACCCAATGCCATCTGTTACCTTAAATCTCCACAAAGTGTTTTTTTTTAAGATGAATATGCATAATAAGATTAGTGACGGTCAGTTCTCACTTGTTTCAGATTTTTTAAAAGAGCCTGCCATTTAGTATTTCAGTTTGTAGCTGTGGACAGTGTATGCAGGCATATGGAATATACTCAGCTAAACCTCTGGAGATGTACAGAATACCCATCTTTGGATTTACAGTATGCATACCTCCTCAGACAGTACCCTTACTTGTTAGCCTAATCACCAACAATACATATAGCTTTGGGTTGCAGTGTGTCCACCTCTTAAGACAGTAACACCCATCTTATTCTGGTTGGGGTGCCTACAGCAGCATGAACTGAGTGAACATTGACTTCACCCTTCTCCAAGAACCTAGGCAGAGTGATTAGTGTGGATACAGTCATGTGAATTTCATGAGTCCTCCCAAAGCCAGCAAGATGGCTGCTTAGGTGAATTGGCAAGATCAATCGAGAAAGTTGAGAAAAAGAGGTGAAAAATGGTGGCAAAAACAAAATAATAAAAAATATATACAACTGAGAATCTGCTACACTGCAGCCCACCAGGGCTGAGTGTCTCTCTGATTTAGGAAGGAGGTTCTCCAACACCAATCAAAGGAATACATTTGGGAACTATGTCCATTTATGATGCTCATTTAAGTTTTGAGGCCATGTTCACTTTTCAGAAGCTACAAATCTTTTCAGAGTGAAACAGGGAAAAACACAGCTCTGCACTGATGGACCTGAAGAACTTAAGCTTAAGGCCGCTTCTCACAAGACGTCTAGATTATATACTGTGTCTCCTAAAAGGATTTTTACAAGGACCAAAGACCAAAGGCATCATCATCCAGAAGATTTTTATGACCCAAACCCAAAAGGAATGATATAAAAATGGCCTACATCAGTGATGGCTACCCATTGACCTTGGGGGCCACAAGCTCTGCTGGCTTTTGATTTCACCCAAAAAATTCAGCAACTGCTTCACACTGATGGGGGCTGAATCAGGCACCATGACACCAAAAATGGGTGGAGCTACGATTAGCTTGTCAACCACACTGTTTCCAATCATACTCAATGATTGGTTCAAATCAGAGAGTTAGTGGTAACACATGAGAGCTCTACCCTTAACCCTAACCCTAACCCCAACCCCTGTGTTATGAGGTGTTATCCATCACTGGTTCAGATTGATAAAAGGAGGCAGGTAAACTGTGAAATCAACTGCTTTAACAGGTCATTAAATGCTGAGTAACAACAGAAAGCTGGCGCATACCCAAAATGCACTGCGCCCCCAGGAGTGGAACAGGGGACCCCAGCTCTAGAGAGTACCCCCAAGTTCCTAACGAACCTGCCTATCCTCAAACAGCAGGAGTACAAACTAAAGCGGGCACGAGTATTTAAGGACCTGAGCTGAAGACCAGGTCCTGAATCTCCTGTCCCTGTCCACACCGCGCCCCAACGCGCCTCACGTTTTAATGTGAAAGCCTTTGATGCGAGAGGAAAATAAAAAACCTTAAGAAAAACACCATACAAGGCATGGCCCGTTGTTGGGTTTCTGCTCTGACAGGTTTGATGAAACCCCATGGAATGCCGAACATTTTTTTGGGGTAAGAGAGATATATGAGACAAGGGTGGAATTTAATCAGGGATAAGTGAAGACCTCAGTTTACAAGGGGGGGGTAAGGGGGTGGGTCCAGCATGCCTTCAAACACACCTCCACTAAAGAGAGTAATTAATGCGTAAAGCATTGCTCTGGATACGGGTCAGACAGGCGGTGGGGGGATCTAAAATAACCTGAGAGGAATGATACGTTCCTTATCCAGCTTCAAATCCACCACAGATGTGAACCCGTGTGTGTGTGTGCGTGTGTGCCAGTTTGTGGGGTGCGTGTGTCAGTAATTTGTAATGATAAATTACAAATTTTATAAATGTTTTATGAATTTTGACTAACGTCAACATGTGTTTTGTGTTTGTGCATCTACTGAATGTTTATATACATTCAAAACTTACAAAGGGCTGTAAAGTCTGATACTTGGAGCACAAGTGTGTGTGTGTGTGTGTGTGTGTGTGTGTCTGGGAGGGCAATAGAATAAGTGTTTGTAATCATTAATGATTAACTTAATAATCGTTGCATGAGAATTTTGTCTCATTTAATTTTTTCCCCGTTTGGGAAATTGTGGTATGTTTATATACTCACGGCCTCTATGTGTGATACAGGAAGTGTTATCGCCATATTGTCTGTATTAGTTCAATAAAATGGTGGGGCAGGTTGGTGCCAGTGGTGCATTCTGTGAAACATTTTTTTCTGAACCTGATATGTACTCTGTTGCAAAAAACAAAAAACTATTATTCAGAAAATAACAACGATTTGTTGGTGTTATTTTCGCTGTCCAGCCGTGCCGTCCAGACAGCGTAATAAAGACGTGTGACTCCGTTTAGGTTTGTCTGGGTGTGTTTGCACCCCCTCACCCCTCACTGATTGTTTTGAGCAACTGGGGGAGATTTCACACCCGTCTGGGGTCTGCACACTCTGATTACGGCCCGTATTCCCAGATCCATCTAAATATAGCCACAGCCTCGGCCCTCTCTCTGCTTTTGCTCTGGAGCCTGCAGAGGTCCTGCTGGAAAAGCTGGGCCGATGCTTCGCTTCTCAAAGGCTCAGCTCTTTTTCTGCAGCTCTCCTTCCCCTTCAATTATCCTGCGGATAACGATACAAATCCCACAGATTTTTTTTTTCTACAAATCTCTAAGACTGTCTTGGCCCGTGTGCATATGTGTCAGAACATCCGTTTGTTTGTTTTGTTATTATTATTTTGCAGTGTACATTTTTGCAGTGCGGTTAAGCAGTTCCTTTTGCCACTCCACTACTGTAGTGGAGTGGAAATTAACCCGTGTAGGTTAATTGACTGGACTGAATCCTCTCATGTCATTTCTCCATGATCCAAGGACTGTCTCAGGGCCTGGGTGGTGCACACAGTAAAGGCATGTATTTGTGGTGTAGCCATGGGTCCCGCTGGCTGAGAGCTCAAGTCCCAAATTGGTAGCATTTGGCCCAGTCTTTCTGGAGAAACATATAGCTACGAGACCAGCTCCATAATTATTATTACTACACTGTAACCTCTGAGCTACAAGCCCAGCTCCCTAACCATTATACTACACTGTAACCTCTGAGCTACAAGCCCAGCTCCCTAACCATTACACTACACTGTAACCTCTGAGCTACAAGCCCAGGTCCCTAACCATTATACCACACTGTAACCTCTGAGCTACAAGCCCAGCTCCCTAACCATTATACTACACTGTAACCTCTGAGCTACAAGCCCAGCTCCTAACCATTATACTACACTGTAACCTCTGAGCTACAAGCCCAGCTCCCTAACCATTACACTACACTGTAACCTCTGAGCTACAAGCCCAGCTCCCTAACCATTACACTACACTGTAACCTCTGAGCTACAAGCCCAGCTCCCTAACCATTACACTACACTGTAACCTCTGAGCTACAAGCCCAGCTCCCTAACCATTATACTACACTGTAACCTCTGAGCTACACGCCCAGCTCCCTAACCATTACACTACACTGTAACCTCTGAGCTACAAGCCCAGCTCCCTAACCATTACACTACACTGTAACCTCTGAGCTACAAGCCCAGCTCCCTCACCATTACGCCACCCTCCCATGTGCCAGACGCAGATGCCCACGCTGCCACAGCTGTTCCCTGGTGTTCCGGAACTTTGCCGCTACAATGTTGCAAGCTACAAATGTGCTGAGAGTCTGAGCTAACAGCACCTGTAGGCATGATGACTTCACTGGACGGTCTGCCCACATATGGAGTTCCTCTCAAGGTGTCCCCTAGACCACAGTTTGTTTGACCTGTGTCTCCTTTCTAGCTAAATTGTAACTAACTCTCAGTATTTATGTATCATGCACTACGGGCCAGATAAGATTTAAGGCCTGATAAGATGTCCCTCTACGTTGTCGATTGATTGATTGAATGTTAAACTTGATCAAAATCACTGCTTCCATTAATATATTATTTGTTTCATATCAGTGACATTAATCGTATATCTGATGATGGATATGCTGTATCGACTTACATCTGAGCAGGTGGAGGTGTGTTAAAGAGGGCTTGGGACGACCACTGACTCTTGTGGAGGGTTTGGAGGTTCCCTAGTACAAAAACTGTTCATGCTATGTGTGTGACAAACCATAGAGAGGAAGGTAATTAAATTACCTCCCACCCCCACCCACAAACTCACATTTTCCTGTAGTATGAGGGGTCCCTCATGTCTGATGGAGAGTCCTGCCCCCCCTCCCAGAGTCCCCTCTCTATTTCCCCTGGTGCTAATAGGCATTAACATGCCTCCCCCCCAGGTTGGCAAAGCTTGTGGTTTTGTGGCACAGGGGTGCTGCAGATGGCGTGACGTTAGCCGAGTCTTGGTGGACAACACACATCTGCCACCCCTAACAGAGAGACGCCTGGTCCCTTTTCTCCCTGTGTGGTTCCCCCCTCCTTCGCTACAACCTGCCAAAACCGCAGTCCATACGTCCAACATGGAACGACATTAAACATCACATACTGTGACACTGCCAGCCAGCAGGAGGCTAGCGTGCTGCTAACGTGCTAAAACAACCAGCGCTCCAAAACATCACCTCTAAAAATCTCCTGCCATAAAATGTGGGGGGTTAAATCATATTTACGCAAAATCTTTAGGGGTTACTTGGAAAAATGGTAATGGCAAATTTTTATTTAGCTGATCCATTATGTCACTTTTCATTTTTCCCCTTACCCCATTAAGATACTATAATAAACATTTATGCTGTTTCTAATAGATGTGTTAAATTAATGTTATTGTATGCATTATTTAACAAGCTGTATAAATCTAAATTTTACCCTACAGCAGCGTTTTGTGAACCGAGAGAAACTTAATGCCACCATGATAGTAAAGTTTGGCAGTGACAGCATGCATGCTGCCAATGCTAACCCTGAGTAGGACAGAGTCAGATTTTGCTCAACCATCATGTCTGGCAGAAATACGAGGAGTTTTAGTGGAGCCAAGGGCATCGTCCTGTCTGACGGGTCACTGCGGTCAGGTCCTCATGACCTCCTCCTAAAACAATCACCAATTGGCTGTGTACATCTGGCCACCTAAACATCCCCTGTCTCGGATTGGCTATCTAACCCGAACTGTTTGTATGAGGTCCGGTGACTCCAGGACCTCAAATAGAGTATGAGGGGTGATCCATTGGGACACCTGCCCGAGGTCATCACGAAAAAGAGGACTGAAATCTCAGTTTACCTGGTTAAATAAGAGGATAAATGCATGAAATAAATAAAAACTCACTGCCCGTTCCTCACATTTCTGTGTCTGAGTTGTGACTTGTTGTCCATCACAAATCAGCTCCTCATCCGTTCCCTCAGTGAAACTTAAGTCTCTCTTCACCCCTGGAGTCCCCGAATCCATCTCGCTAAGGTTCAATTTGATATGCTTCTTTTTTTTTTTTTTACTACTATTATTGTGCTATGTACTGCATTTTGCAATAGTTCTTTTTACTGTGCTTACTAGCAGTAAACAAATGTTTTTTTTGGTGGGAAGTTGCGTGAATTTGAGCACAATATAAATAAAATGCACAAATGTTGATGATGATGATGGTGCTGACGTTATTGGTATCTTATCTTAAGACTTCACTGCATTGACCAGGCTTACATAATAATGCAGGAGTTAGGATCTTCTCTGCCGTTCCTCCAGAAAAATTGACCCCGGTTCCGTGGCAGCGCAGTCAGACACTCTCCCCTGCCCTTCAGTCATTAAGAGGATCAAAGATGAGGTCTATCGGCTTGGATCGGCCGGCCAGATCACGCGCCTCTCGTATTATTTTTGTTTTCGGGGATTAATCCGGCTCGTTCAGCCCCTTCGCTCTGCGCTGGCGTTACGCAGCCCGCTGAAGATGTCAGCGTGTGGTTTGAGTGGACTGATCTCTATGTTCATCGGGCTGACGGAGAGCAGGATCAAACTAAGCTGAAGTGACTATGATACGTTTATAATGACCTGCTGTGGTGCTGACTGAAACATCAGAAACCCGGCCCGCATTGGCCGCTAGCTGTTTGGCCCAGAGAGAGGATAATAGTTACTCAAATTTCTCTGGCAGGAACACAATAGCCAGATATTTGACAAAAAAAGCAAAAAAACAAAATGTGTTCTCATTTGCCCAAAAGAGGACACCATGTTCTCACCACGCATGTAGAAGATGAAACCCTATACGGATGCTCATCCTTTTTAAGAACATAAGGACACATAGTAACAAGACCAGAGAGCAGTTTTTGCACTTCCATCCTCTCCTTCATTACCATGTAACTAAGCGGAGAGCATGCCACTTGACCTGGTCCAAATAATTCCTTAATATAAATATAAATTAAAATAAACGACTGATTTTTAAAGTAACAACTACTTTCACCAATATTCACAAAACAATTATGAACACAGTTAAAAATTCAATTCTCTACTACTGACAGGAGTTTTCCATTTTTTTTGCTGGTACCTAAATGTTTAATATTTCAGAACAATCTCAGTACCATAAATGAGCAGATTAATCAAACAAAGCAACACATGGAAAAAACTACAATTAAAAATTTATTACAAAATTACTTTAAAAGTCATTCAAAGGTAAGATGTAGGGGAAAAAAATACAGTTTTAAATAGAAAACAGAACAAAAGTATAAAAGTGTCAAAGGTTTCAAAAGTAAAGGACAGATTAGATCGCTGATCTTTTCAAGGCAATTAAACGAGGGTCTTCTTTCAGGCCTCGACAGTAGCGTCCTGTGAGCCGCGAAGCAGCGCTGTAGCCTCACCGGCTAACGCAGGCAGCGCTGGGATCTGTGGTGCACTAAAACAGGAACGGCACTAATGAGAAAAATGCAGAATGATTCAACATTTGCGGAGCGGGCCAAACACGCTGGAACTCAGGATATGTGGTATATTAATGCTTCCTGGCACCGAGCGCAAAGCTAGTCTCACATACACATCCACAGAGAGCCTGGAATTATGGCGAACGATCAAAAAAACATGCCTGAAGATCTAGCCTGGCGTCCAGACCCTTAGCTATACCGCTAGAAAGCTAGCCATGAGTAAAAGGCCTGGAAATAGCCCTTTGAACTTGTCGGCTTGTCATGTCAATAGTAAAAAGGCTGGCCGTTAATCTGCGCGGCTAACCCCCTTTCCGTATTGAACGAATAAAATCATAACTCTCATTTTTCATGTAAGGCCAAGAAACTGGCCCCCCTTCCCCCCACCCCATCCTCCAATCACACTCCTTGATTGATTGAGCTGTGTTAACCAATCAACCACTGTTTTTTTTTTTTTTTTTTTTTTTTTTTTGACAAACACCACCGTTTTTTTACAACGTGTTTTCAAAGAGAGCCGAAGAAGAAAGAGCATTTTACCAGACCCAGTTGGTGCTTAGCTATGCTAACGTAACACAAGTCTGGCTCCAAGGCTAGCCTATGGCCACACCTGTGCTTCAAACAACCATTCCCTCGCCTGCACTCAAAAGCTCTGCGCGTAAATGACGCTGCCAGCATTCTGTTGAACATTGCGGTGGGTGAGGTGACCAAATGTTATTGCTTTTTTTTTTTTTAAAGTAAAGGTAATACACATTAAATAAAGACTGCATTATATTGCAACTTCAATGGCTACACCTCACCAAAACTCTTTGATGTGTTTAATTGCTCTCAAAGTACCGAAATCCCTCAAAGCACACAGCATTGCTGGTTATTATTTAGCCTTCCTGGAAACACCTCTGCGTAGACTCTAAGGACTGTGGTTCGCCACTCAGTGCACTGAGAAAAAAAACTGAGGAACTGGCTACAAGTCATGTGTGCACTTGGCTGTCTCCACACCTATAGGGGGCAGTGTTGGTTGGCCCAAGACCCCAACAGCCTTATGTGCAACTGCAAACAAACAAAAGTAAAAAACCTTTTTTTAAAGACAGATAAATTGTGTTTTTCTCAGCATATGTGGCATGTGTTTTTAAGTTATTATTTGGTGAAATCTGTAGTTAAACCAGAGTCAGTGTGGCGCACAAGGCCACCTGGTAAAAGGTATTAGCGCTGGTATGAGTGGAGACGCCAAACAATCAATTAAGGCAGGGCGGGACAGACACTCTGACCACAGAGGATTATGGGATGCAGGTGGAGAGGCCAAACACTAGTCAAGGGTGATCATTCCTGGGTTTACTCTGGGGATTTTCAATCAGACCTGTTTATTATTTGACCTGGGAAATTGAGCCTTTTTAACTCAGTAAAAAGAACCACAGAAAAATGTTTTTTACTGTTCCAGCTCCAATTCAGTTCAGCTGGAGCACAGATCCCGATTTCTTATTAAAAGAGAGATCCAGTGCAGTTAAACAGCCTGCAAAAAAGCCTTTTTACTCAGTCTAAAGAACCACAGATAAAAGGGTTTTTTTTCGCTGTCTATCTCTGAATCAAATTGTGTGGAGTGTGGGTCCTGCTTTCTTTTGTAGAGAGAGATACGGAGAGATGCCTGCAGCTGTTCTCCAATCACTTCCGTCAAGCGTAAAGGTACTAAAAGATGTACGTGCTGTATAATAAGTGTGTAAGAAAGTATTCGGTTGTGTGTGTGTTTTTTTCCTTGAATAGTACAACACTTTTCACTTGAACTGAAGCAAGCTGTTCAGTAATCTCTTGTTGTTTTCTGCTGCATTATGTGGCTATACTGTAGCGTTCGGGCGATGTTTTTTTTTTATTATTTTACATGAGAAGCGGTGGTAGAAGGGGCTTTAAAAGGCGTAGGGCCCAATGATTATGGTGAGCCGTAGCAAAGAGCTGGAGCGGTAGTTTATGACGTTGTTGTGCGTGACCATCTCCAGGTCCACGACGTGCTCCCGGGGGCCGGACAGGGGTTTGGTCATCACCAGCATCGCACTCAGGTTACTGGAGCGCTGGAGAGGGGAGACCGAGAGGAAGCAAAATCAGAACAACACGATACCAAGGACAGGCATTCAGTCCAGCTACGCCTGTCATTCACCCCCAGTTTACAGAGTACCCGGCCTGGATTTGCACACTGTTTCATCTGGCCAAGCTCCTGTGCCACAGTAGGTGAGAGAGTGAGGTTTCACAAACAATGATAGGCTGGAGATACACTCAGCTATCAATCACACATGTTTCTGAACCAATCAAAAATGTTGTTCTCTCCAGAGCCAAACACAATCATTGGTCCAAGTCAGTGATACTATATATGGTAGGTCCTCCCATTTGGTTCAGTCAACCTCACTGCCCCATCACTAATAGCAATGTGCTATGGTACCATGCACACTAATTGTAAGGTGAAATAATAAGCAGAGGACTGGGGCTGGAACGTAACCACACGCTTAATCTCTTCAAGGGCGTTCACAACTCAAATCAAGGGCGTACACAACCCGACTAAAACAGCCTCCAGTTGTTCTAAGGGCAGACGCTGATCTATTCTAGAATGGAAAGAATAAACTCCAAAGGACATGTTTGAGTCTCCAAATACGTAATATACTCAGAAACTAAGAAACTCCTGTGGCAAAGTAAAGTCTGCTTTGATTGAGCAGCAGCATATTTCCTTATAGGGGCGCTGTGTTGCTGGGGCTCCAGGGCTCACCCGTAGGTAGAACTCCCCGTCCTCGTTCCCAGCTTTGATCTGGAAGGTGTTGTGCGTGTTGTGGTACATGTTGGTGGCCTGGATCTGGAAAATGTCGGCGGGGACGGAGTGGTCCGACAAGATGCTCATGTACTTGTACACGATGGTGGTGGGCAGACCCTGGCACACGCTGGTCACAGACGGGCAGACACAGCGGCTAGGCACACAAAACCCCCGGTCAGTTTCACAGCTGGATCCCCCTTTTTGTAACTAGTTCCTCTTTTTTAAAATTCAAATATCCTAAACAAGGACAAAAGATGGAAGGTTTCTGCTACGAACCCTGTATGTAGTTCGTCTGTGTCATGTTTCTACCCTGAAAAAAATGTCTACTTGCATTGCTCCTGATTAAATACAAGTAGGTATGTCCCATCCATATTGGGCTGTTGCAGACCCACCCACTATGACTCCGTCCCAAGGGCTCAGGAGGAAGTAGGCACATGTATTACTCCTCCAACCCACATGGTGCAAATGCACAATCACACAGTTCTTGAATAACTTTCCATTTTATGTTCTGTAAATGTAATGTTCATGTACGGTTGTTAGTGTATCACTTCTACCAATATTACTATCAACACTAGTGTATTCCGGCATTGTTTTTCATCAACGTGAAATATTGTTTTGTTGAAATTATTCTTACTGATTTAAACAACAATCCACCCAACCCTCCCCCACACCTCTCTTGGGGAAAGAAAAAAGACATGGAATTAATTTTACAACAAAACCCCAACACCATAAAACATCTTTGCAACTGAGGAAATTAGAAAGTGCTGGCACTGCATTACATTGGATGTGTCTCAGTCACATGGTCTTTTGAGTGATGTTTATTGGTCACAGCGCCATGGAACGACGACAAAACACAGCTGATCATGCAAGCTCTCGGTTCATTAACGAAAGTCAAACTCTATAAGGGAAAAATGGAAACAGTAGGGTTGTAATGATGTTACTTTACATTTGCATGGCTGGCTGTCTTGGAGCACGGGACTTACTTCTCCGCTGTCCTGACATAAGGTTCCTGGCATGGGTTTCTGGGATAGCAACGGAATCCTCCATGGTAGTTCTGACACTTCTCATCTTCCCGACAATCATGGCCCCTCTCACACTCGTTTATATCTGTGCGACAGGAGGGGAAATGTGCGGTTTACTGGTGACAATGGGAATGTAGGCTTGACATTTTTCTTGTTATTTAAATTCCCCCTTTATTCACACCTGGACTGAGCAGTCGTAGTGTCTGCTGAGCAGCCGTCTCTCACCGCAGCCGTTAGAAATATGACTCCTCCCATCCTTGTGAGGACCTGACCTTGCCTCTTTCCAAACTGCGGATGTAGCTTTTGTTTGTTTTCAGAACTGTGTTTCTGAAAAAATATGTGTTTGTATGTGTACTTATTTGTATGGATGCATTTGTATGCATGCTTGTGCATGTGTATGTGTGTGCATTTCGGTCTGTACATTAGTTAATCCATGTTTCTTTGTGTGTACTGGTATGTATGGGGGGTTGTATGTACTTGGCTGTGTGTATGTGCGTGTGTGTGTGTGTGTGTTTGTGTGCGTGTGTGCGTTTGTGCAAGTATGCGCACGTGCAAAGTTCAACCACATTAACTGCAGTTTCAGCAAAGAGTAATACGGACTCACAGCACTGAAAAAAATAAAGGCTTAACTTACAGCCCTGCTGTAATTTAACTTTATTGGTTGGGGTCAGAATCCCTGCCAGACAGAAGCTTCTGTATCACCTAAAGGCAGCTTAAAGCTGAAAACACAAAAACGATGCTCCGCTCTTTCAAATTTAACTCTGCTACTCCTGCCCCTTCCGCCATCCGATCGGTTCACAAAGGTTCCGGAATGTAGCTCGTTAGCTCGTTAGCCTCCATCAGTTTGACAGGCAGCTGCAATGTAGCGAACGACACAGTAATCGGTAGCGAGGAAGGGGAGGCTAACCAAGCTTTTTAAATGTGAAGCAGTGAGCCGTGACTTGGGCTGGTGTCAATGATGTTGTCACTAGGCATGACAAGCTTGTATTGACAGGTGAGGGCAATAAATGTCAGGATAACCTTGTTTGAGGAAATTAAGCAATCAGCATAAAATAATTAATGGTGTGCACTCTGACATATGAAAAATGTATTTCTTTCCGGTGTATGCTGCAAGTCAACGCCAGGATTGAATCAAAGAGAACAGCAAAAAGAGTCTGATGTGAGTGAAAGCCCACTTCAACATGACCCTGACGGAAGCTTCTAGAGTCTCAACATGAAGGCCATGCACGCCTTTAAAATGTTCTGAGCTTATCTAATTAAAGGCCTTTTTTATCTTAAAACTCCCCCTCATGACTGCCTGTTTTCAAAGACTACCTTTGGATGGTAAATTGGTGTTTATAATTCCCACAAAGCAAAGTAGCCTGCTTCATTTTTCTTTCATTCAAATTACCTTAAATATGTTCGTCAGAAGGTGGCCAAAACTAAAGGTTGGAATGTGATTGATCCAACATCAAAGTCCCACAGCAGAATTTAGCATGCCGAGAAAACTAGGAAGTGAGCAATCATTTTGGCGGCTATAACTTATTTTGTTTAACACAATAATATAACTTATCCTTAACTTTGAAAGAAAATCTACTGATTTATCTGTGGTAACACTTGCTCTTAGTCTCATCGCTGTGTCTTTCTTAATGCATCCACTGACCAGTAGGGGTTGCTGCAGAGAGATGAGACACAGAATTCCCTTCTGACCGAATCCCTCCGTACCTAAGGTCAGTTTTCTGTCTCTGCTGGCCAGGTCAGCACTGGCATGGCCTGGATTTGATGCCAGACCCGTGAGGCCCGTCCAAACACTGGAACTGTTCTTAAAGGCCAGCCAGAAGCTGCACACCCATCTACGGCAAGAGATTAAAAATACCAAAGCGTTCCTTTAAAAGGTCAGAGTTTGACGGCCGCAAAAGGGCGGAAAAAAGGCCCTAAAATGCTAAAGGGCTTACTGCTCAGTAAGGTGGAGCTCGCTTTTGTTTGCTTTCCTGACCCAGGCATTCTTTCCATGACGGGCTACCCTGGACGCCTTGCCCGTATTCCGCAATATATCACAGCTCAGCTCAAAAAAGCAACGGGGGGAGAGACTAAAGGCTCTATCCTGACCGCTCGTGGTGCAATGATAAAATAGGCCATATTATATTGAAAGTCTGGTGCATCGTTTATTTGAAAACTCAGATCTGTGAAATATCTATATTTGTCAGGGCAAAGTGCATTTTGTGGTTCTTTGTAAAGTAACCGTTGCAGCTACAAAACCGTTGCATTCTACTTGAGTTCATGTCACAGCACTGTGTTGCTATAAGTGACACGTTATATTTTGACAGTTGTGTCCTTGAGTTTGCACTACTGATGAGTGGACCCACACTCATCTGTCAGCCATTGATCTAATCAAAAAACCTTTTTATGTGGAATCTCCTCCAATTTTTGGTTCAATGAAACCTCACCCTTACATCACTAGTTCGGGCAAGTACAGAAGAGGCTGGGATTCAATCAACACCTGTCCTTAACTTTTACTTACAACTCACTGAACTCGCCTAACTGTGACGGTGAAGATAAAGTTGAACGTTCACATTTAATCGTGTGCCAGAGTAAAGGACAAATGTTGACTCCAAGGTGGAGTCCTCTGACTGTTTCAGGTGCAGAGATGCTCAGGTGGGTGTGGGGGGGGATACAGAGACGGTTGGTCAGCATCACCAGGACCATACCTTGGCATATCCTAGACCCCTGGAGCTGGTAGCCATCTGGGCAGGTGCAGCCGTATCCGCCTGGGTTGTTCACGCACTGGTACTGGCACATGAAGTTGGAGTAGGAGCACTCATCGATGTCTAGGGACAGGATGTGACAGGTTAGACCACCTGAGATCTCAGCTCTCTTCTACAGTGATGACCTGGGTGTGGATTGTGTTACCATTGGGTGTAAGGGGATTTGTTTGTGTGAGTTTTGCCAGAACAATGGGTTTCACACTGGGATAACACCTCTTCTCTTTTGGAACAGTGCCATGGGATCTTAAAATGACACACAGTCAGTCAAGATCTCTCTTTAACATCTCATCCAAATGATGGCTCCTTCTACAACAGGACCTGGAGTCGGACGCTTGCTCATAGCCTTACCCTGGCAGGACCTGGAGTCGGACGCTAGCTCGTAGCCTTACCCTGACAGGACCTGGAGTCGGACGCTAGCTCATAGCCTTACCCTGAGGCTGGAGCTCATAGCCTAACCCTGACAGGACCTGGATTCGGACGCTAGCTCGTTGCCTTACCCTGACAGGACCTGGAGTCGGACGCTAGCTTGTAGCCTTACCCTGGCAGGACCTGGAGTCGGACGCTAGCTCGTAGCCCTGGTCACACTGGCAGATGAAGGAGCCCAGGATGTTATAGCACTGGTGCTGGCACGGGTTGGAGCCCTCACACTCATTCACATCTGCAACATTAATGCCGACAGTTTAGCTGAGTTACCCTTATCAGATTTGTCCAAAGAAAAGCACACAGCTTACATTTTTACACATTTTCTGTTTATACGGCTAGATACATTAACATTTTTTAAGGGTACAATTGCACTGCCCTACCTGTGAATTGAACCTGCAACCACTGTGTTAAAAGACCAGCCCCAAAAATACTATACTACACTGTTTCTCAAAACCTTGACATTTTAGGCTCTTAACTAACTGCAAGATGATAATAAAAGAGCAAAAAAAAATGTATGAAAGGTGGTATGCTTTATATTAATGAATTATCCTGTCTGCTCTGGCTGGTCTTTTACCGTTTTTTTGCCTTGCTTGTGTGAACGAGGCAGTGCATTAAGGACCTGCTGTAGCTCACTGTGTAATCCCCCCATGTCCCTCTCTCTCATATCGCTCTAATCTTTGAAGTCTTTCTTGCTTCTCAGCTGTTTGATTGGGGAGTCTGAACAGGCATGCTTAGAGCATTCTGTTTCCAGTCTGAAACAAGAGACAGCAGAATGCAAAGCATGAAAGAAAAAGACAGGCCAGCCAAAATACAATTCTGGGTTAAATTATGAAAAAAAAAAAACCTAAACAAAGAAAAAGAAATATTTGGGAATAATCTCTCTCTGATCTAGATTGGGTCTCTTCCTGAGGCGTGACTTTTGTTTCACATCAAAGAAAATCTGATGGAATTCCTCAGAGATAGCAGGTGACATCTCTGTGGTTTTGATCCCCACCAACCAAACTACGAGAACTAAAGTAGCTTCATCACACTCAAGAGGGCTCAGCGTGTCTTACCTGTACAGCAGTGTGTCAGGTATCTTACCTATATAGGAGTGTTCCAGGTGTCTTAATTATATGGAGTGGTTGTTGGCAGCCAGCTTGTAGCCAGGTATGTGTTACCTGTACAGGAGCATGTCAGGGGAACCTCACCTATGCAGGAGTGGTTGTTGCTGGCCAGCTTGTATCCTGGGTTGCACTCGCAGTAGTACGATCCCACAGTGTTAATGCATCGGTGCATGCAATAGTGCGCCTGGTGACACTCATCTCTGTCTGCAGATTCACACACACAAATGAACATTTATTTATTTCTTGCTGCAAAATTATGTAATTATTAAAAATGCTTTCTTTTTTAGATTACAAATGACATAACTATTAATCATATAAAATAATGAGATAGTTATCTAACGTGTTTTTCTCTCTTTGCTGTTATTACTCTATATTGGTGCCAAGGTACACCATTAATCTAATCACAGCCGGCAAGAACTCCCACAATGCATTGCATGTGTGCAGTGCATCATGTGAAAATACCCACCCACACACTGGTCCCCGTTCTTCTGGAATCCGGGCTGGCACTGGCAGGTGTAGGACCCCCTGGTGTTGAAGCACACCTGGTCTGAGGTGCAGGTGTGCCTACCTGTGCTGCACTCGTCAATATCTGTGTGAAACAGGGGAAGGAGGCCGATTACAATTACAGGGAGAATGTTGCAGACCTGAGTCTAAGGTTTTACCTTCAGGGCCTTCAGACCCCACACAGGATAAAGGCACATGTTTAAGGTACAGCTGTGCATGGTATTCAGCTTTTATTTGCTTCGTTTTATTTGCACGTAAACTAGGTTAAAAACCAATACGTAAGTCAATCAGCATGCAAGTATTTCCATACTAATAAAATAAGGATTTGTCTTGTTGTGGGACCCCCAACGCTGAAGGATTATCATTACGTAATCGTCAAAGCATCTTAAAAATACTCCGGCATAGTTTTCAGAGCTCAGCTGAAAGGAAGGTGAGAAGCACAACTAATTGCTGTAGATAAGGACATCTCCCAAGCGCATGGATGGCAAAATATAATTACATTTCAAACACGGACAGAGCGAGGTGAGGACGAGGGCAGGGACCTTGGATCCACTCTGCGGTCCTCACATGAACTGTCCGCTGCCAGGTTCCATTTTTCTTTTCCCTTTCGGCACAGGACCAAGGCCCATGGCAGCTGATCAAACGCGGGAATAATGAGTCTTATCTGGCGGGCCGGTGGGCGTGGGAGCCAGGAAATGGCCGATCGTATCTCACGCTAATGGACGTGTCAAACGGGGGAGCCCCGCAAGCTGGACCACAGCTCGTGAGCGAAGGAGAGACCCGGCCCAAAGCGCCGTACATCTGACGGCCTTTGGGCTCCTCTCCACAGCAACAGCCCACTCTCTGGGGACTCTCAGAGAAACAGGTGTTTGAAACGGTGCGCCAGGGATCAACAACAGCCCTGGCCCGTCACACTGCCCAGTGCACGGTAGCAGCGGATACCTGCAGACACTGCAGCCCTCAGGAGCTGAAGCTGCCACTGATCACACATCTCTCCATGAATACACATAGGAAGCTTTCAGCCTAAAGAGTAGGGAGAGTAAACTTAAATACAGAGCTGAGTATCTGGTGTGTCTATAGAATCTGTGCAGACAGTCCTTATAATCAGCCACACAGCTCCTCTTCCACTCCGCTAACCTCAGCTGACCCCCCTCAACCTGGGCCCAGTCAAGAGCATAAGCCTCTAAGCCTCTACACTGGGATGGGAGTAGGCCCAGGGGCAGCGTGGGAAAAAAGACGAGAACCATATCAAAACCAAGTCAGTGTTATTACTAATAACAGTGTCATATTATTATTAATATCTGGGAATGGGAGCCCTGAGGACTAGCTGGAGGTTAGCGCATCTAAAGCATTAGAGACAGTCTGTGAACTACTAAGACATGGGTGAGATACAGGGCTGGCGGAGGTTGCGCGACCCACAGGGTGATGGGTAATTAGCCGTGCATTAGCATTAGCGCTACAGTACGACAGCCTCACTGCGTGGCTGGAGATAGAGAAGCAGAGGCTGGATACATGCACTCACTCTCTCTCTTACATGTACACAAACATACTCTCTGTTATACACACACACACACACACACAATCCCATAATTTATGATGCAGCTGACAGAAGTCCACATAAAGATATCTAGTGCCATTCATCATTACGACCCTGAGAGTGGGGCCGTAAGAGTGGGGCCCTGAGAATGGGGCTGTAAGAGTGGGGCCCTGAGAGTGGGGCCCTGAGAGTGGGGCCCTAAGAGTGGGGCCCTAAGAGTGGGGCCCTGAGAATGGGGCCCTATGAATGGGGCCCTGAGAGTGGGGCCCTAAGAGTGGGGCCCTAAGAGTGGGGCCCTGAGAGTGGGGCCCTAAGAATGGGGCCCTAAGAGTGGGGCCCTGAGAGTGGGGCCCTGAGAGTGGGGCCCTAAGAATGGGGCCCTAAGAGTGGGGCCCTAAGAGTGGGGCCCTGAGAGTGGGGCTCTGAGAGTGGGGCCCTAAGAGTGGGGCCCTAAGAGCGGGGCCCAGAGAGTGGGGCCCTGAGAATGGGGCCCTGAGAGTGGGGCCCTGAGAGTGGGGCCGAAAGAGTGGGGCCCTGAGAATGGGGCCCAGAGAGTGGGGCCGAAAGAGTGGGGCCCTGAGAATGGGGCCCAGAGAGTGGGGCCCTGAGAGTGGGGCCCAGAGAGCAGGGCCCTGAGAATGGGGCCCTAAGAGTGGGGCCCTGAGAATGGGGCCCTGAGAGTGGGGCCCTGAGAATGGGGCCCAGAGAGTGGGGCCCTGAGAGTGGGGCCCTGAGAATGGGGCCCTAAGAGTGGGGCCCTGAGAATGGGGCCCTGAGAGTGGGGCCCTGAGAATGGGGCCCTGAGAGTGGGAGTGTAAAAAGGCAATGAAGTTGGAGGGCCCACCCACCTGGGAGCTGAGGCACTGTTCTCTGTGAGCTCAAATATTTAACGCAAAGCATCTGTGCACAGTGACCCCAAATCACATTAGCCGTGAAAGATAGCAGCCCGGTGTTCACCCGAAACCCTTTCCTTAGGCCCCAGCTACACTGAAACAACCCAGCTCAGTTAGAAGCTCATTTTAAGTGTCGTAAGAGCTTTGCTGTGTTCTGCTCTCTCTTTTTTTAAGAGCCATACTTTATTCACTTGTCAGGTTTTCCTATATTTGCAGTGGAGTTTTACCCTGAACACCCTGCAGACCGTTTCCATGAAATACCATCAGAATATTCATAATGCAGTCAATGCCACAAAGTGCTAGTGTAAAACCACAGCCGTATATTTACATGACACAACTACGAATGATGGGAAGGGCTAAAATGTAACTACACCTTTTAAACAAGTTGCACAAAACAGTCGCCACAGATGCACAAGTACTGAAAAATTATACATTCAATATAGTAAGTAATCAGGAATCACACACAGCCTACCACAAAAGGGGAACATCCCTAAAGAAGAGACAACAAAATCTGAGATGTTTACAAGAAAGAGGTCCAAGACATCATGCTGCAGTGCACAAGGTCATCTTGAAAGGAAGTTATGTTACATATAAGCATTTAGCCATGCTCTTATCCACAGCAAACTACACTTCTACATATGATTCTTCTGTAAAGTTCAGTATTAACACAAGACATTTTGGGAACAACAGCTGGGATTTGAACTTGCAACCACTGAGTTACAAGCACAGCTCCTTAACCTAAACATATTGTTTATTTTTGGGGGCTTTTTCCACTCAGCACTGACATTGTCACATACTCGGTGTGTGAATAACGTGCTCCTGAACCCCCGTCCCACTGTGATGATGCGTACATTGGTATTCAATCGTATTAAACTTGATCCGTGTGGCCAGAGCTCATAACTGCTCCCCCAGCCCCACAGCGTTCCGCAGTTAAATGCTAACCACTTCATCCCATCGCTCATAAAAGCGGAAAAAAGAGGGTTCCTTCTGTGTGCAGGGGGGGGGGGGGTGGGGGCTGCAGCGATGTCCTCGGGCTTTTGTGGCTTTGCATTTCGGTGCTGGGGCCTCCAGTGGCTTCAGGTTGGATTTATTGGCTCTCCTGCGTATCAGATCTGAATGTCTTACTCAGAGGGGTTTTTTCTCCAATGTAACGTTGTGACTGAAAGAAAAGGCTGGATACGACAAGTATCAGTTCTGCAAGGTGTTATTCGTTATTATTTCTTTCAGCTACCGTGGGTGCCAGGAGATGTCGCCATCTCCCCAAACAAATCGAAACTAACGAGTGGGTTTCGCTCTCCCCACCGTAAAGAAAAACAGCAACAACCCACAACAACGAATCAACCTCACCTCATATTCCCCCTACAACCCCTCCCCCAGAACACAACGGCCTATCTAATCCCTTCATTATTCCCGCCCTGACACCTCTCTCCAATCATGTCACACATAACATGACTGACAGGACACACACACACACACACACACACAAGGGGGTGACACATCCAGTTCTCCACGGCGCTACACTGCCCCCCTCCCTGGTCTTTTCTTTTCGCGGCATGTGTGTGTATGTCTCCCCTCCCTGTTTGTGTGTTTGTGTGTGTGTATGTCTCCCCTCCCTGTTTGTGTGTTTGTGTGTGTGTGTTTGTGTGTGTGTATGTCTCCCCTCCCTGTGTGTGTGTTTGTGTGTGTGTGTGTGTATATCTCCCCTCCCTGTGTGTGTGTGTATGGTTTTTTTCTGCATCTTATATGTACAGTGCATTACAATGACAAAATCAACTGAATACTCCAGTGGTTAGTGCGAGTTTCAACCTTTAGCTTTACATCCTTAGGCCACAAGGCTACATTAGAAGTGGAATAGATTTGTTTCTGATGTACTGTATGACTATTCTGTGACTATTTGTCCTGCCCGTCTTATTTGTCCACTGGAGAAATGAAGTTCCTTACGGAAGATAAAGTTATTGAAATTGAATTGAAATTGAAACATTGTAGATTAGAAAGAGCTGTTCCAGTGCTGACACAGTTTGAAGCTAAGGTTTCACTGCACTGCAGCCGATGCAAATCGCTCAACAACACAACTGAGAAATACAGCAGCACTGTTCATTTCGTTCAATTACAACAGCGCAACAACTGTAATTTAAAAACATACAGAGGTGGTCTTATTTAATGTAGCGTTCATTTTGTGTGTCGTGGCTTGAACAAACAGAAGGAAACTTCACTGACAGCGAACAGAAAACACGAGCACCTGAAAAATGTCTTAAAACCAGAGTCTGGCCACAGTACAGAGCTGCGTGTTCTTTTGTGACTGAATTTTTACTGACACTAGGACTTCTTGTAATTACAAAAGCACAAGTGCATTAGGTTTGTTTTCACTGACTCACTGTAATGGAAAGTAGGATTTTTTCCAAAGGACAACTTAAGTCATATTATCTGTCAGTTATTCTATTTGGTTGTATTTATTAGGAACTGTAAATCTTGGAAAAGCAGAGGCAAAACTGTTTTAAGTTAATAATCCGTAAAATTTCGCAACTCCTTTGTGTAGGTCTGCCAAATATGACCACAGGGGAGATGAGTTTATTCACTCAGAAACACAGTTTCACCGTTCCCAGCACACACACGCACTCCACCAACTCACAAACACACACACACACATACACACACACACATCACACAAATACACACATACAGACATTGGACAGACCACAACAAAACAGACACATAACACACCAAACAAACACACCGACAACACAGCAACATACACACACACACACACACACAGACACACAACACAACAGACATATCACACACCAATGCACACACACCCCCATACAACACACTAACATATAACAGACACACGATAAAAACACATACACATTCTTGCAAACACACACACGCACCTTAACACTACTTCTGTGAATGCATTTGGAATTCCACACAGAAATGTAATTACATGCATAAATATGGTAATAACATATTAATAGCCAGTTTACAGACTGTGTATATGCATTTGAATTGATTTAACTGACGATTCATCTGTTTTTTCCATTGTGGGAACGTTCAGTCAGCATTTCTAGGCTGGTCTTATCGCCGTTATCGATTCTGCCAGCTCCAGAGATCTCAGGCCGTCACACTCTAAAGCCCACAGTCCGGAGGGCCACACAGTCTTTTACATTAGAATGCTAATCTTTATCATACTTTTAATCTCACCCTCATTTCTCTTTATTTAACTTTTATTGCTTCCTATTTGTTCCGTTTTGTTGTTTTATTTCACTCTTTATTGTGCTGCATTGGTCTCAGGGTCTTACACAGAAATTCATAGTATTTATAAAAAAAAAAAAACATTTCAAACTATAAAAGTATTGTGAAAACGACTCTCGGTTGTGACCTCAACGGGAAAAATGCACAGCCCATCTTTTTGTGGAAATGGGGAGAGAGCGCAGTGCCAAGGCAGAATCGATTTGGCATGGAATAATCCCGCCCAGCCCGGGCCAAAGATCCCAGAGACAGGGTGATCGGACGGGTCCAGCAGCTGTGGAATCCGGCTCCTTTCTGCTCCACTTTCCCAGCGCTCCCCGTAAACAAGAGCATGGACCGGCCTCTCCAAACCGCCACAGCGTTATCAAAAAGAGCATTTCTCACAAGGGATCCATCGGTTCATCAAACTCATCCCTGCTTCCCAAAGATCACATATGAACGGCGGTCAGAATGGCCTCAGACCCTTGGGCGGGGGGGGGGTTTGGGCTTAGGGTTACAGACAGAAACGCAGGACGGGTTCTGTCCAAATGCGTATCCGTCACATCGTAAAAACGTAGTCTTGCCTTCTCCCAAAAAAAAACCGACGGGTTTTATTTGAATCTCAGGGCGGAAGCAGGCTGGGCAGCTGTCGGTCTGAGGCGCGCTGTCTCTCAGCGTGAAACTCGTCCATCAGGGCTCAACGCTCAGAGCGGGAGGACTCTCTCGCTCCAGCATGGGATAAATGTGCCCAGGTTCTGGAGCGGTGCCTTAGCTAATAAAATATCTGGCCAGAGCGGCCATTACAACCTCTGATGAATCATTACGTTACAGGAGTGCGGCAGACACTGGACACACTCATCCACAGCCACTTTCAGAGTGAAGACAACTTCACAGCTCAGGGCGGATGCACCCTCAGGGGAGTGGGGGTGGGGGTTGGGGGCATTTAGTCTCAGGCCTCAGCTGGGAAACTCATTATTTGCCTGTCTAGATAATTAACTAAATAATTTATTAACAAAAAAAAAACCCTTCATATAAAGTATATGCTAAACCAATGTAGACTAAAAACAAGTCATGGGCAGGGAGATACAAATTAAGTATACAACAAATCGAGTGGCACAGAAACAAGATTAATTTGGATGTACAGAAGTCTTGCCTTAGAAGCAATGGAGGAAAAAGCATAACTTACACCTGCATCACTGTGTTACTACATGGTGGAGTAGTGTAGGCTAGTGGTTAGAGAGCTGGGCTTGTAGCTCAGAGGTTACAGTGTAGTGTAATGGTTAGGGAGCTGGGCTTGTAGCTCAGAGGTTACAGTGTAGTGTAATGGTTAGGGAGCTGGGCTTGTAGCTCATAGGTTACAGTGTAGTATAATGGTTAGGGAGCTGGGCTTGTAGCTCAGAGGTTACAGTGTAGTATAATGGTTAGGGAGCTGGGCTTGTAGCTCAGAGGTTACAGTGTAGTATAATGGTTAGGGAGCTGGGCTTGTAGCTCAGAGGTTACAGTGTAGTATAATGGTTAGGGAGCTGGGCTTGTAGCTCAGAGGTTACAGTGTAGTGTAATGGTTAGGGAGCTGGGCTTGTAGCTCAGAGGTTACAGTGTAGTATAATGGTTAGGGAGCTGGGCTTGTAGCTCAGAGGTTACAGTGTAGTGTAATGGTTAGGGAGCTGGGCTTGTAGTTTCAAGGATACAGTGCAGAATAATGGATAGGGTGCTGGGCTTGTAGTTCAGACAGTGCAAGTTCAATTCCCATGTGGGACATTGCTGCTATAGAGGAGGCACAGGGTATAAACCATCCCAAAAAAAGGTGAGAACCCCATCTAATGTATAACATAAATAAAAATTCCAATTTTTAATTGAAGTACTGCAAATCTCTGACCTCGAGTGAACCTCTTGGCCTCCTGGATTTCTTTTGGCTTCCTGTTACCTTGACTACTTAATTGGAATAATGAAGTGGTTACCAAAACAACGGCTGAATCACTTCCCCTCCCGAGCCGGCCAAGGTGCTTACTCACACGCCTCACCCATGTTTTCGCTCTTTAAAAGTCTTTTAAATTTAATATTGCGGTTTACCATCGTTTGCTACTTCGGGTCATAAATACGTCGGCACAGTAACGAAAACACTGGAACGGATGCACATCAGAACAGCTCTGGAGTGACACACCAACAGTTTGGAAACAGCAGCAAATTAAAAAAAGAAACCCAATGTCACTGCTGAATGTTGTGTGTGTGCATATGCATATACATAGAAAATATAGACATCATACACACAAATCTACAAGCAAAGGCATAACACAGTTTTACACACACTACGTACAAAAAGAAACTAATTTCATACCCTAAAACTCTAAACCTTGGGTCTTCTTGGAAAATTTTGTACCTCTCATGCATGTCAAATTAATAAACAGAAAGATCATTGACAATAAGAAACAGATTTCAGTGCCAGCTCTATTAAAAACCTAGACTGCACTTCAGGGTGATACCAAAGTGCCTATGCAGGATTTTTCAAACAGTTTAAGGATCTTAATCCGAATTTACTGATTAACTGTAATGTGATGTTCTCAGTCACCATCACAGCAATGTGAGTAGAGCTTTTCCTGGCATGGACCACAATCACTGTGCCTAAGACACACCCACAAAGGAAACACCATTCTGTAAAAAAGAAAAAAAAGACACATTAAAATTCAAATTTATTCACAGAAAAAAAAAACACATTCACCAGTCCCGGAATTGCACTGGAGGACAGACGATATGCGTTCTGCGGCACTGCGGTCATGACAGAGACCTGTAACAGGGACCGACGGCATTGCGTTCACAATCAGGCCCAAAAAAACCTCATGAATTCTGCCCTTCCCCAGCTGCCCACAGCTGAGTAACATGCAACACAGCGCAGAGCAACACAACTGTATCTATGAAGCATGAGAGAGGCTCAAAGTGATTCACACTTCACTGGTCTACACAGCGGGGCTAGACTCAGTCAAACACCTCTTTAACGCCAGTTCAGTTCAGTGAAAGCAGACTTCACATTACACCACTAGTTCCTCTGAGTATGTTTTATCTTCTCGACACAAGCCAACATGTCATTTGGGATGTGTTATCTTCATTTTGGAATTGAGCAGCAGATTGTTCTACTTGTTACTGACTGGCAGACAATACAGGAGCATGGCTGCACACACCACCAGACTCAAGGACACCAGGGCTCAGGCCGTCAGGGTGAACTGTCAGAGATAACGGTCCTTTATGCCAAATCTGCCCAACTGTGTCTGCTCTGTTTCACTGTTACAAAAATAAATAACACACAATTCTACATTAATTCTATTTATGCCATTCAGTGTGCAGGTCTGCTATACACCCTCTTGTGAAATAATACTGTATAACACTCGTCACTTTATGGACAATTACATATATTTATGTGCATCATACACATCATTTCTATTTCTATTTCAATTTTGTTATTCTATTATGTTTCATTTTTTATCATGCTAAATTCTATATTTACTCTTAAAATGTTTTTATTGCTGAGTTGATTCTTGTCCAACACATTCCATTGTCCCATTAACCTACATATGACTAATAAATGAATTAGCATATGCCTGTAAAGGCTGTGTTGACAGAATTGCACATTAATTTACCGCCCGTTTATCGTTTTTGATTTCATCTCAATTGCATAAGCCCATGAAGAGTCTAAAAGCTTTCAGCTGAAATCAGTCTTGTGTTTTGTGTGTGCCAAAATCTTTCACGTTCCCTAAAATCATTTGCAAATTCCCTTTAGTAACTTCTGCATGTCTGAATTATTATCAAAAGTGGAAAAAAAAAATACATCAGTATGATACGTGAGGCAGTTCTGGCTTCTTCTGAAATACTCGACTAGCGCAGGCTTCTTCGAAAGTGGAAGCTGGATCGAAGCACCAAACAGGAGGCTTCTCTGAAATATTCCATGCAAACTCATCAAATGAACCATCATGAACGTATTCCCAAAAAACAATAACGCACTGTTGGACTGAGTGTTGACTTGCCCGTAGCCATGGAGACAGGTTTTGCTGCACAGGAGTTAATATTTTGCTGAGCCTCTGTTTTAGAAGTGTTTTTACGGTTTTTTTTTTTTTTTTTTTTTTTATGTCAGAAATGTGATTTCGGTCAGCAATTTAAAGTAAATTTAAGCTGTTTTTCAGGATGATGTCAGTGGAAAGATCGGGACATTTGAGAGCGAAAGGACAGCGGGCAGCTGAATCGCGATTTTCAAAAACAAAAAAAAACAACATAAACATTTAGCACTCAAATACCCAGCAATTTAGCTTCATTTCTGTATTTCCTGTGCATTTTTCTTCCTGTCATCGCTCCATAGGAAACGAGCTTTGACGTATGAATTAGCACCGCAACAGGGGGAGCTAGACTCAAAAAAAGCACGCTAACAAACACATAACTGTGCAGCGGTGGTCCCCAAACATAACTAATAGAAAAAATGACCTTAATACCTCATTAGCTTTTATGGGCGTCATTATGAGCGGAATTTACTTTGGATTAAAGGCTTTGGATCACAGAATCTGGTAGAAGCCAATACTGCAATGTAACGTAAGGTCAACACAAGCTTTCTGTCAGGGAAAACTCCACACTCGCTACAGGGTTAAAGATGTAGGCCTCCTATTCTACTTATCAGTTTTTCTTTATAATAATATTGTATTGTCTGATTTACTCAGAAATGTGTCTTGTGTCTTAAGTGCCAACAGTTTCAAATATTCACAAAAGACATTTGGATACATTAGATATAAAAGCATGAGACATATAAAATAAAAAATACTCTCCGATGTATCCCCCCCTACAACAGTAGTTCATCATTATCTTCCTTCACTGGGCCTATATATTAGCATTTGAACAGGCATTAAGGTAAAAGAGCCTTTTTACCTGTTCTGTTTGTGTTTGGTAGCCTATATCTCCTTCCTGATGGCCGATTCTGGTTCTTAGTTACTGTCACCGGCAGTCTCCATATTGTCAGATTTCACTCCTTTTGAACCACTGGCACCCCCACAGTCTTTGAGCTCACATTAGAAAAAGTCTGACAGGCTTCGATTTGAGTTGTACCGAGACGCTGTTTTATCATGCGGTAACACCATAGACAAATATGCTCCAAATTGTTGAGCTGTAGAATAATAAATAGAAGTCTATGATATCATTTTATATGGAATCCATGACTGATTAATTTGATTAATTTTATGATTGGGAGATAAATTCATATTTATGGGAGTTAAACTTTATATGTTGAGATTTGGCAACGCTGCGAGTGTATCAAAGATGGGAATGCTCTATGATCAGATGTGATTCAAAGCTGCAAATTGTGGTAAATAACCCCCTTAGGTTTTCTCACGGCTTTGAGAAAGATCAGAGAGGAGAGTGAAGGAAGGCCGGTTCCCGGGAGAGACAGGGTGTCATGCTGAAAGGGCGAACAGCGGAGGCAAACGCGCGAGGGCTCCTGAAATAACACGGGCAGGTGGGCCAGTGTTTTGGGAAGTGCACACTCCCAACTACCCCCCCCCACCCCACCCTGTCTACCCAGGTCCCGGGGGGATGAGGTAAACAGCGATCAAAGGCCGGTTTATGACACATCTTCACGACCAGCCTGGGGGAATCAAAGAGTAGTTCCTTTCATCCCTGAGCTAGCTGATACACTGTGGTTAACCTTGACAGAAAGGAAAACACCACGTCTGGCGCAGGGCGACTAAACAAAACTCCCACCCTCGCCGGGGGGGGGGTGGATACAAACAGAACGGGACAGACCTGGAGGCAGCCATGTGAAAATCACCACCCCAGCCCACCCCACAAAAAAGAAAAAAAATGTAATACTGAAATGAAAATGTATAAAGTGGATATACACCTACACAACTCAAACAGATGGCAATGATCAGACCAGTGCTGTACTAAATAACGCAGACCCCCAGCAAGCACGCTGGTTTACTTTAAGCGCATAACACTGTATTTACTTACACTCAACCATTCTCTCACATCCAAGAGAAATATTGCTGCAATCGCCAGTAACGGATCTACCCCACTTCACTGTCCAAATGTTGACTGCACTATTCGACAGATGTGGGAGAACGGGTCCGTTTTTACCGTAATGTCTGAGTCATCGAAGGTCCCCTGGACAGGAAGTCAGAGGAAGTGCAAAAACGGACACATGCTGAAGGAATCTGCAGAAACAATCTCAGGACAATTTTAGAAGTCAAAATCTTTTAGTTGCTTAGTGAATCTCTTGACCTGACAGTGAAATCGCCGGATGCCTTTCAGACTTAGAAATCACATTCTCCGCTGCCTGATGAGCGAGGGGAAATGAAACGTTTCGGGATGAAGCTGAAGTGGGTGACTGAGCATGACCAGTGCTGTGAAGGCGTGATATCGTTTTCAGCAGAAGCAGGGGTACCCAGTCTAATCTGGGAAGAGCTGGTGTGGGGGCAGGTTTTGGCTACGAAGCAGAATTGAAACCTCTGATTGAACTAAACAAGGTCTTTGATTGACGACCGTGATTGGTTGATGGGTTATAGAGACTATGATTGGTTGATGGGTTGTGACTGAAAACCCAGCAGCCACTCCAGGCCCTCTACGATAAGTCTGGAGAGAGCTCAGCTGAGGTGTCTCGACTCACAATCGAGATTCAACAATGTCCTAAAACAAGCAAGGAACAAAATTCACACTGTTTGCAATGTTCTCCAGCTGACATTGTGACTTATTCAAGGGTGCAACTGCAGTGCCCCATCAGGGAATCAAACCTGCAAACTCTGAGCCACAAACCCTTCACAAGCATGGTGGCCAAGTGGCAAGGCGTTGGTCTTGTAAACCAAAGATCATGGGTTCAATCCCCATCCATGCCTTTAGTATCTACAGTGAAGGAGCCACACATGAAACCTCAACAATAAAATGAAACTACATGAATGACAATGAAACATTCTGTAATGAAGGATCTGCAACCCTCCAATTACCATACAAAGAAGCAAAAGACCAGAAAAGAGTTCTGAGGTACACATTAGTCATTTCAAAATGCCCACCTAATGTTAAGGTGACCCATTTCAGAGCACATTTTTAAACCACTATACAGCTGGAAGTGTGCAGAAGTAGTTGACATGAAGTATTACAAAACCATTCTAAACCAGGCATGGTGGCCAAGTGGCAAGGCGTTGGTCTCGTAAACCAAAGATCATGGGTTCAACCCCCATCCATGCCTATTGTCTCTACAATGAAGGAAACACACCTGAAACTTTAAACAAACCTGAACACAGGAAGGTCTTTGTTTGAAGACCATGATTGGTTGATCAGGTAAGTGAAAATCCACTGATTTTCAATGTCACTCACAAGACCAGCCTCACCAACACCCCCCCCACAACACATGCATTATTCATGTTAAAATGCCAGTTTTGTTTTAAGAGATGAGTTCCAGGGTGACATGCATACTAACACAGCAAGAAGTGTGCAGAAGTATAGAGAAACGCAGGCATGGTGGCCAAGTGGCAAGGCGTTGGTCTTGTAAACCAAAGATCATGGGTTCAACCCCCATCCATGCCTATAGCATCTACAATAAAGGCTCTACTGTCAAACAATAGAGGCTCTTTTGTCAAAATGTCCAACTAATGTTAAGGTGACCCATTCCAGTGACTTACACAGTGACTTTTTAACCACTATACAGCTTCAAGGGTGCAGAAGCAGTTGACATAAAGTGTCTTATGCAAGGGTACAACTGCAGTGCTTCATCGGGAATCAAACCTGCAAACTCTGTAAACCAGAAATTATGGGTTCAATCTTCATCTATGCTGTAAGCATCCACAATGAGGACAACAGTGAATGGTTCAGGAAGGTTGCTCCAATCCCAGGTAGGAAACTGCTGTTGTATTTAACCTTAATCACTTAAACTGTAAACTGTGTGAGTTACTGTAGATAAGAGTCTCTGCTAAAGGCTTATATATAAACACCATCCTGCACTTGCTTGCTAGCTTTTCATTTTGACTGGTCCTGCTTGTTTACACTGGGGTAGGCCTGGATTTGGCAGGAAAAAATATCTGTTCCATCAGAAGATACAAAGGCTGATATCTTCATATTTCTCCTCATATCAGGTATGATCTACCTCTAGATGACCATGCTCAAATGCTTTCTCACCATGTCTGTCTTACCAAAAACAAAAGATCTCAAACAGATGCCTTGGTTAAATAAAGCTAAAATGTAAGATTATAATGGCATATTATACAGTGAGACTATAGAGGATTTCCCTTTTATTTCATATTTCTAAAACATCTTTCTCTTTGACACTGTCCTACTTTTGCACTGTACAGGATAGACAATATTTTTGGGGGTTTTTTTGCGTGCAAAATACAGATGCATATCAGGTTTGAAGGCATTTCCTGGCAACCATTACCAATGGCAACAAAGACCAGCATGCTATTTCTGCAGAATATGTTCTTTTTATGTGTTTGGCTGAGAAGCTACTGTTTCTGGAAGACGTTAGCGTGGCGCTAGCCACCGTGAAGCGTGTTGGTTTATCATTCATTCCAGGCCATGTCTCCGTCGTGTTTTCACAGATCCCATTTTTCAACTCTGTTGTGTAAACAGCGTGCCATCCTCAGCTTCCTGTCATATCAGTCTCTTCATCTTCGGTTTGACAAGTTTGTTACTGCAGCTTTCCATGCGGTTTTTGCACAGAGCTCCTGTTTACCATTCCATGTGCGATAAAGATTCCATCGCTAAGAAACACACACACACGGGGTAAGGGAAGGCTCCTCTGTTCTGGGTTGATTTAATAAAGCATTTAGCATGTGTAAAATTATTTTGCCAGAGTTAAAAGACAATGAGAGTATGTGATTGGTTGATCAGTTTGATCCAAGAAGAGAAGTTTGATCCAATCACAGATCATGTCATTGAAATTGCATGAGCAAAAACTTGTGTGCTAAAGGCTCAGATAAATCTGGCCCTAGCAGCATAAAATCAGTCCTAAACTTTACTTGATTTATTGATTAAGGAAAAGGACTCAAATTTATACAACACGGGCCACTGGGTGGCTCACAAGGTAGACGTTTGCCAAGGATGATAGGGGGTAAGCTGGCCAGATTTGTTGGTCTCATTGCTACAGTGCCCTCTCTGGTCATGCTGAGTGGAAGTGGTTGCACAAACTGAGGGTACGCTCACTATGTCATTTCTCCAATGTCATAGGCGGTGTGCGATTAGTGGTACAGCTGCTGTGAGAGTAGAAGCGAGATTGTCGTCATGTGAATCGGAGGAGTCACGTGTTCAACCCGTCCTCCCAAAGCCGACAGAGAGGGTGCTGCGGTGAGGTCAACGAGTTCGGTTGAGTACGGGTTGGGAAAAACCGGGGATTAAAAAAAAAAAAAAAATCTACAATACATATTTACCAATGATAGTCCTGGACCTGTCTCAGTTTAAGAGCTGTCTGGCAGCGGGACTGAAAGAGGGGTGTGGGAATCACATGACCTCTGACTCAGATGAACTGTTAGATTTACTGATCATTTTATGCAGCCATTCATGTCCTGGTTAACATATCTCTCCTGCAGCAACACTCAAGTTACAGTCTGTTTGTATCAGAGATTTGGGTGGTACTTGTGGGGCTTGGGAAGCACGGAATCTTACGTGACCTAAGTGTAAATGATCGTGTTCTGTCACGCCCTGTTAGGGTCGGTGAGACAGAGCACTGGCTGAGCAAACATAACACACACAAAAACAAGACTTAACTGTACACACTTATAACTGCATGGCCTGTTTTCCTCACTGCTGTAACTATCAATCACAACACTGAACATTACTATAAAAGATCTGTTTAGAACATAGGTTTTGTTCCATGAAACACTAAATCCTACGGAAATTTATTAGCTTGATATATTACTTTATATTATTTGCTTTTCCACCTCATCCTGGTACATACTATAAAGTTAAAAACTGGCTCATATAAAGCATGTTTGATATTAAGTGCGATACTGTATGGCCTATAAATAACCTCTACTCTATAATCTAGTCTATAACCTGGGGGCCTATAGCCTAGTGGCTAAGGTGCTTCATTAAGACCCAGAAGCTTCAAGCTCCACTGTAGTTATAATGAGATCCGTTCAGTTCTTATCTCCACAATGAATTAACCCTGCTTCCAGGGTGGATTGGTCTGATTAGCCCAATCAACTGTAGGCCACTTTGGATGAAAGTGTCGGCTAAATAACTCATTTAATACGAAATAATGCATTTGACAAACAGGTTAGCTGAAAAGAACAGTGCAAAAAATCTTCACAAGGTATTCCCATCTGTTCCTCTTTGTGCCATGAGCTCCACAGTGAAGGATTCGGATGAAGAACAGGCTTTGTGTGTTTTCAGGTTTTACAGAGATTTACGCTGAGCTTTAGGTGATTCATTTGAGTGAGTGAGTTTCCAGAGTTTAAAAGCCCTGGTTTCCACGTAAACCGGTGACCTCACTCTTATTGGAAAGGAAGAAACTGCTTGTTGTGCGGCCGGCTCAGAGAAGTCATTTGCGAGGGCATCTCTGATGAGGGTTGCGTTTCACCGGTGGGTTACGGAAAGAAAAACCGCATTCATTTGACAGCCGAGGTTTGCCGTGGCGATGCAAATTTACCTGGGGTTCCTCGAGAAAGCTAGCTTAGCGAACAGACTAGTGCGGGGTGAAACCGGTCAACATCCGAGGGGCATGTAGCCTTGACCTGACACGTTTTCAATACACTTAAAAAAAAAAAAAAAAAAAAAAAAGGTGATTTCTGACAAATGTTTTCAGCTTTGTCTAAATAACCTGACATAGCATTACAGCTACTCTCTTGATTCAGGTCGCACCGACGCCCTCCTCTGAACTTTCACTGAACCCATTCAAGCGCACACATGCAAGATTTTATTGAAAGAAAAAAAATACAGATCATTTCTGAAATACCTTTGTAGCTTTGTCTATTGGCACCACACTACCTGACAAACAAAACAGAATCCAGATTGAACTCTGAGGCACTATCTTTAGATTCTTCTGGATATCACACACATTTCCACCACAGACAATAGCATAAGCAGGAAAGTTGGAGGAAACTTGAAAAATCGGTGAGCAAGAGTTTACTGCAGAGACAATACCAATGACATCCAAAAAGAGAAAAGTTGACAGTGAAAACAGGCACTTTAACCAGGACTGGACAGATCGTTTATTTTTATTATGCCAACCCATTCCAATGTGAAGCCAACATGTTTAATTTATATGCAAACAGTTGCGGTGTGCAAGGTAGCAAACATACAATGCCACTTCGAGACCAAAGACACAGGTTTCAATGCCAACTTCCCACCCAAGTCTGCGGTATGTAAAGGTAAAATTGAGACCCTTTCAACCTCTCACAACCAATCAGTGCTCACCATCCACAAAACCTCATCTGCTCAAGAGAACGCGGTGGCTGCGTCTCTCCGGGTGGCCTGGCACCTCGCCAAAAGCAAAAAACCCTCACGTTGACTCGGAGTTTGTGAAGTTGTGCGCAACCGATATGTTAAGAGAAGAGCTTAGTCATGACCCCAAATCAAAAACCAGTCACAGAACGTATCAATTACCACTGCCAGATAATAACGTTATCAGATGAGTTTTCTCAATCATAATGCACACATCTAGTTTTAGGAATGTGATGGTAAATTGTAAGCTACAAGCCCACATTTACTACAGTTAATTGCCTTCTAGTGAGAATGTTAACATTATAATATAATATACTGTATTACATTACATTAAACCATATTACATCATATTATATTATAGGCCTATGATATAATATAATATTATTATATTCTTCATCCCCAACTGGTGTGCCAACCCTATTCACAAATATAAAAGGGGCCGATCAACAATATTCATTGAAAATGCCCGATCTACAGGAATTCCAAACTTCAGCCACTCGGTATATGCGACTAATGACAGCCATCCTGAGCATGTACCAAAAATAGATATCCCCGAACATGCTAGAGGAAAAGCACCTCATCACTGCGCAGCTGTGGGCACTGCAGCTGCGTGTCCCAGTCCCAGCTGCGCCATTACCCGCTATGGCTGGAGGTCCACACTGGTGAGGCAACATTTGGCTCAGCTTTGCCAGGGAAAAGTAAGGGGTTATATTTTTTTTTAGGTCAGTCTCATTGCTCCCTAGTGGCCTCTTCTGGCCAATTAGGGAATAGCAACACTTGTGACCTACTCTCTAGCGGCCTCTCCTGGCTGGCCCGGGAATAGCAAGACTTGTGAACTGTGATCACATGTTGTCTCTGTGCTCCCCTGGCGGCAGGGCAGTATGTGATTGGTGGCCCATTTGTACAGTGGGAAGAAGTGAAGGCACAGCTTCCTTGTCTGTGGAGAAATGACATAACAGTAGCTGAATTCAGGTTGGAAAAACAGGAACAATACGTTATAAAAATTCAGTAAATCTCTGTGTATGGGACTATTTTGCCCAGAGAAGGGCCAAGGGAGACAGTGGTTGGCACCATCAACCTCAACAGACACTTCTGATGGTCATCCATAAGACTGTGACATGGAAATGAATGGGCAAACACCTCGCCGTTGCAAAATCCAGTTTGCGTGTTTTTTTCAACATTGCATGCAAGTTTTAAAGTTTTTGAGTACATAACCATCGGCATGAGAGGTTTCTGTACGGACATCAGTGTCCGTGTCCGGCCAGGTTGCTGACAGCTGTCCAGTGGCCATAGAAAGGCAGGTTATGCTCTGGGTACTCAGAGCTCTTCTCTGGTCCCGCCTGGACCTGCTTATGGGAACCAGACTTCCTCCGATGGAACCATGTGGCGTAAGCAGTATTTGATACCGGTGAGGTTTTCTGCAATAACCAATTTATGAATAGTCTTAAGTGAGTCCGCGTCTGGGCCTGGTGCAAACTAAGCACTAAATACAGCCCGTTAAGCAGGTCTCCAGCAGAAAAACGCAATGCCACGGAAACGGGGCTCGGATTAATACAAATTAAAGCGGGAAATGTCAACAGTGGAAACGCTCGCCGTCTGCATCGTACAGTTTTTCAGGAAAGCGTAATTTAGATGATGTAGGTACGAGCCGTTTTTTCCAAGGAAAAAAAAAAAAAAAAAGCTCTCAGGTTTCTGGTGTACTTTTTCAACTGAAAAGTTTATTCAGTGTTTAGGTTAAGCATCCTTTTACCTGGAAAGTCTAGGGTAAAGTGCTGAACTGTAATTAAACACATGAAAAATTATACATCTGGGAAGCTACGCCAACTACAGCTGGGCACTGTTCACAGCCCTTTTCTCTAAGGCATTCTAAGAGCTGAAAACATTAGGTGATATCTCATGGCTCTATCTCAAGCATCTAAATGGAAGAGTCCATCGCTCCACCAGGTGAATCATAGTACAAGATCATTATGCCACATAGAAAAGAAAATTCAATGTCATTGGTCCACCCAGTGAACCAAAGTTCCCTGTCATTGGTCCACCCACAACATCAAATTTCAATGTTCGATGTCAGTGAAAAGAGAAAAAGGTTGAAGGAAAAAACATGGAAGGGACTTAGGTTCTGAACCAAACGGTGCTGTTGTGAGGGGGAAAAGGGAGTGAAAGAAAGAGAGAGAAAGTGAGAATAGATCCACAAAGACTAACCAGAAAGACTGAAGGAGGGTGGGAGGGATAATGGGGGATAATGATTAAAAGAGGGTAAGAGGGGAGGGTGATAGAGACTGTAAAAGACAGATAAAGAGACAGTGAAAGTGAGAAATAGGGATGAAGCAAGAGAGAGCTTGAGAGAAAAAAAGGGAAAAAGAGAGATAGAAGGAGACAGAGAGTAAGAGAGAGAGAGAGAAAGGAAAAGAGGAGAGGGTAACTGAGACAGAATGTATAGATAAACACTGAGATATGTATACACAGAAAGAGAGAGATAGAGATAGAGATAGAGATCGACAGAGGAAAAGGCAAATTTCTGAAAACACAACTGTGAGTAAAGCTAAATGGAAGCAGTGACAGTGAGTAGTGACTGAGGTTCACAGCCCTGGTGCCTCTCATCCAGCAACTTAGAGAGAGAGAGCGCAGCAGATGCACTGACAGAGAGAGGGAGGGAGGAAGTGAAGGGAGGGAGAGAGGGAGAGAGGAAGGAGTCTCGGGTGCAGGGGGGGGGTGTACACTAAAATCAGCCCAGGAGCCTGCAGCATGACCTCACCCCTCGCGGGGGCCGAGTGCACCGAGTGTCATGGGGGGGGGGGGGGTTGGGGTTCCGAACTTGAAACAAGCCTTTGAGCCCAAACTTTGGGTAATAAAACACTATTTCAAAAACACACAAAACTGAATCCCCCCAACCCCACCCCCACCCCGCCCTTTTGCCCCAAGGGAGAGCTGAGCTGTGCCGTGCCGCTGAATTGAAAAGTTAAATATATATATATATTTTTTGAAAATTTCACATCTGAAAGTAATTAGAGAGAAACGAGTGCCATGTTTTACTAACTAATGACTTAAACAAACTGGAGCGGGTGGAGCATTCACTGGTCACCCCCAGGGGCCGTGAGCCACAAAGGACAAACTCCGCGTGAGAGCGTCCGTCTTTCACCAGGTTATCAGGACGGCTTCCGTTTGAGAGCCAGCAAGTGAAACAGTATGCTCATCTGACATATAATTTGTTAAAAAAAAAAAAAAACATAGAACGAGCATACCTTCGTGCGAGAGCCATTGACTTTGGAGATGCACTGCCAAAGCAAACTCACAAAATGTTGATGACTTCCTTTTATTCACAAAAAAATGAAACGGTTTCCGTCGACATCAGCGTGCATGGCAACACGGTCCTGGCCAAGCAGAATGTTCACGAGATTCCTCAACTGAGTTTAACAGGCGGTCTTAAAAAAACAGCTAATCCGGTAGCATGGTTCAAAGATCAACTTATTATAAAAAAAAGCCCATGAAGCAGTGAAAAGCATACTCAGTTTATTTTTTTTTAAAGCCAGCAGTTTCCGCCGAGAGAGGGAGAGAGAGAGAAAACCCCCATCGCGGAGCCAGTTCTCCCTCCAGAACTTTCAAAGCTGTGTAGCATTCATGTTTTGAGAGAAATCTGTAAAGACGCCAAAAAAACATCTCGCTGGAAGCAGGTTGAGCCGATGTAACTTGGCACTGGCCAGAGTGTGTGTGTGCGCATGGGGGGGGGGGGGTGATGAGAGCCGCCATTGGAAACTTCAGCTGAATGGTCTGGATTTGTCGTTTTGCTACTAACTGGGCTAGCAGACAGCGCTGGAGAAACGCAGACGAGCAAACCGGGAATCGTAATCAATTGGACCGCTGGCCCGGGCCGTTTAGACAAACACCTGCCTTTTTTCGTGGCGCTGCGCTTTTGAATTTGATTCGAATTGTTTAACAAGTCTGTGGCGTTTTCCCCCTCCGGTCTCAGCGGCACAGTAACCATGTGGCGTTTCCTCACCGCGGCGCATTAATAAGGCTGACATCTGCTCCATTAAATGCGACTTCACATGGTTTTACGCCGTGGCCCCCGGGTGCAAACCCACATAATACTGGGGCGACATCAAATAATGTCACCCTCAGCTCACAGTCCAGCAGAGCGTGTTTGCTCCATGTTTCCTTCAGGGGGAATGGCAGGAGAAAAGGAGAACACACTCCAGCAAATGGCATTGCCAGGTGTGCTTTACGCAAACCATTTGAGAAGCTGCAGAGGGAGCCGGAGTTCAGCTCTGCTGTTTGTTGTGGTAGATCTGTACAGTGCCGTGCTTTACACTGATGGCTATGGATACACAGAGAGTTCACAGCTCAGAGGACGGCACCTTTAAAAGAGTCCCAACGTGATAACAGAAAGATTTACAGGATCAACGCAGATGCTAACTGCCAAAGGCCTGTAATGGCCTAAGCAGTCTTGCTTGCTGTTGTTTGTGTGGTTACCCTACCTCTGTTACCAAAAGTGTGTGTATGTGTGTGTGTGTGTGCATGAAAGAGTGTGAGTGCAGCTATGTGTGCATACATACAAGTGTTCACACGTATGTGCATGTGCATATTTAAGTATGAGTGCAAGTGTTCACATGTATGTGTGGGCCAGTGCGTAAATATGTGTGTTTGCGTGCGTGCATGTAGGAGTGTGTGTGCTTCCCTGTGTGTAAATACATGTATGTGCCTGTCTGTGTGTGTGTGTGTGTGTGTGCGTGTGTGTCTGTGTGAGTGTTTATGTATGTGTGTGTGTGTGTGTGTGCCTGTGTGTGTGCGCGTCAGTGTGTATGTTTGTGTGTGTGTGTGCCTGTGTGAGTGTGTATGTTTGTGTGTGTGTGTGTGTGTGTGTGTGCGCGTGTGTGTGTGCCTGTGTGAGGGTGTATGTTTGTGTGTGTGTGTGTGTGCCTCTGTGAGTGTGTGTGTGTGCGTGTGTGTGTGTGTGTGCCTGTGTGAGTGTGTATGCTTGTGTGTGTGTGTGCCTGGGTGTGTGTGAGTGTGTATGTTTGTGTGTGTGTGTGCCTGTGTGTGTGTGTGTGTGTGTGCGTGTGCGTCAGGTTGAGTCATACACTGCAGACTCCAGCTGAGCTCCTTTCATTGCCCTCGGTGTGATTTACAGCCCCCACTGTAATGACCAGCTCAATGTTTCAATATTCACACACGGCCACACCAAGGTCACATAGTTATTTTACACACTTTAACCCAACTCAACAGCAGTAAAAAAAACCCCATTCAAAAAGACACTTCTACACAGAGACATGGTCAGCTGAAATGTGCTATGAATCCAAGCCCTTCGTTAATCTCATCCCTGCTCTCGGCTGTTCCGGAACACTCCCTCCATTTTTCATTCCAGAACAGACCTCAGACACCACATAGAGATACTCCAGAGCGACAATGAGCCAATAAAACGTCGAGAAAAAAGGGATAGTGTCCACACGCTGCAGTTACTCGCCCCAGAAAGACTTTATTTCTCACCAAAACATGGTCAATGTCCTGACCCACACTTTGTCATGATCAGGACCAGGAAGATTTGTGAGGAAAAATGTGACTGAAGCATATCTGATGAAGACCCTTGGACAAGAACTTCTGCAAAATGCCCATAATGTTATGTGTCTATGTTAGTTATACTCGTCATACTAACCTTCCCAACAAGCCTCTCAGAAACAAGCAGTAGGACAAGGGCAGCTGTAATGGTTGGCAATTGGTTGGGATTCCACCAATCGTAATGAGTCTTAACGGAACATGGAATGCAGCAGTTGCCAGTGGTTTACATGATGCTTATCGTTCTCAGTCATTAAATACTTGCCAACTATGACTCAGCTTGAGTAAAAAAAAAAAAATAATAAAAATGCTGGCTTGGCCATTTCATCAACTCAGCACAAACAGTGTCAGAAGCGCAGAATCCAAGGCCATCAGGCCTCCCCTCCCATGGCAGCCGAGGAGCAAACACAGCCCACAGAAAGCCTATCTCTGTCCCTCTCAGCGGTGACCACAGCAGGAGGGTCACCACACCCAAAAATGGGCGAGGACACAATTAGCTGTCAATCACCATTGACATGGATTGAACTAATCAAAAGGATTTGCTCCTCACAATAAAAACACAATGATTGGTTGGAATCTGTGAGTTACAGGTAGCTCTACCCATTCCTGGTGGCATGACACCTTAAGCTCCTGTCACTACAGCTCACAGGTGAGCTGTCACTACAGCTCACCTGTGAGCTGAGCATAAACCTACACACTTACCGGAGTAAGTGCTTAGGTCTGTTGAGTTTTAAGCTGCAGTTTCCAAACTTCGCAGCTTTTCCAAAATAGCTATAAATCAGTTTTTCGGTGTGTGCAGCCGAGGTGCACAGCCCTGGCCAGCAGGGGGACTGAGTGAGTGAGTGAGTGAGTGAGTGAGTGGTGAGTGAGTGAGTGAGTGAGTGAGTGAGTGAGTGAGAGATTGAGAGAGTGAGTGAGTGAGTGAGCGAGCGAGTGAGCGAGTGAGTGAGTGAGTGAGTGAGTGAGTGAGTGAGTGTGTGGGGGTGGGTGAGGGAGCGAGTGAGCGAGTGAGTGAGCGAGCGGGGCCTTACCTCTGCAGTAGTTCTGCTCGTCCAGCACAAATCCAGATGAGCACTGGATGGTGAGGGCCTGGCTGTGGATGAACCGTCGTGTTTCAGGGACACGGGGGGCCGGAACGGGCACAGGGGCAGGGGTGGGTGTGTACTCATCCCCGTTGCTGACGAATATCTGTGCATTTTGGGGGAGGCACAGATACCCCCCAAAATGGTTTATGCACTTCATCCCCCCTTTGCAGGCATCCGGCACCAGGGCACATTCATCGATGTCTTAAAGTTAAACACAGGAAACAGAGAGGTGAGAGAGCACGTTCACTTCCTGTCTGTTATGCCCCAGAGGCCATTGTTCTGCAGAGTAAATTATACAGTAAGTGCACCCTGACTGCAGCACACTTCGGTAAGCTCTCCCGAATATGTGGAGCCATTTAAAATATATCACTTTAAACATAAACTAAATCTTCTAACAGTTCAGCCCACAAAAATTACTACTCCAGTTATGTGGAAAAATTACCCTGAAGGCACTTTTTTTTTCTTAAGGGACAAGAGGTGATTAATGAAACAATCATCAGTTTAATGTACAGTAATCAACTAAGATCTCCAGGTCTACTGCATCTATTGCAGAGAACAAAGCAGAGACTTCCCTTTACTGTGCACTGTTCATTGACCATCACATACAACTGACACTTCTGAGTGCCTTACCTTTGCACACTTGCCTGACTGGATCAAATGTATAGCCATCTGTGCACTGGTGATAACAAAAAGAGGACAACAATCAATGATTGGAAGGCTGGCGCTCTGACATTCAGCACAGCTGTTGCGCGTTCTGGAAGGACACTGACCGTATAGGAGATGGGTTCCTCTGCCTCTTGCGAAGTAACGCAACTGATGACCACGCATAAAAACAAACAGATCCTGTACATTGCGAAGAGTCTGAAAGAGGGGACGAGCCAGGAGAACTTCGTTAGCGTTATGCTCAGCTTCTGGAGGCAGTGTGCATGCTGAAAGACTCCGTATTACATCAGTAGCTGAATTGTTGAGCAAGTGCAAACATCTCCCCGTGTTTACGCGCTGTTTTGATTGGCGAGGGGCCAGCGGAAACCTTAAATACTTCAGAGCGCGCAGCATTTCTCCGCTGTTCATCTCCACAGCTCACCAGCGCACGAGCGTCATGTTCTATAAAACTCGTGCACTGGTAAACCTCGCTTGCTCACACACCACACCGACATGTACTGAATATTCTGGATTTGCGCTATAATTTATTTCCACAAAACGTGTGGTTTTACAGTTTAACAGTAACACAAAATCCACAGCTATACAGCACTATATATATACGTATCTATACATGCTGCTGTTTCAAACTTCAAATCAGGACTGCAGGTGTACTTTCACAACATTTTGTGTTTACATAAATGTCCATTTTAAATTGATACAAATCCTTAAACCAACTTGTACATGCATAAGCCAAGGCATGTATGCAACATTTACAATATTAAATTAAACTAACAGTGATGGGGCACTATTCTGAAAACTACTATCAGTGTAAGCTAAAGCCCCTCACCTGAAGCAACCTTGACAAAAACCGTCCTTAAACTAATGTAAGCTACAGTGCATGCATACTTAAACTATACCTGTGGAATATCCTCTGTTTAACAAAAGGCTTCTGTATTTTAAGATGTCAGTCCCCTTTGATGCTGCACAAGCTGCGTCGGACCCGGCCGTTCGCTAGCCGCCTGGCGATGGAGTAAACTTGTGTCTTAATCGGACGGTTTAATACCGACAATAATTGCAGTGAACGGTGCGCGTGGAATGTTGGGGGCGGCGCTCCGGTCAGCTCCGCTCTGTGTATGTTTCACACTACCACCGTATCACTGAGTTTCCCTTTATCGAATTCCAGCTTTTTAAAGATTACAATGGTATCTAAGGTAGGGTGTGGCTCCCTCTACAGGCTATAACACACTCTTGGCAATAAGCACTGCAAGAGGAGGGAATTAAAATTATTTTCCTGATGCCAAAAGTTGATTATACGAGTCCATGTTTTCACCCCTTAGAGTGTGCATTCTGATACCATAACTGGCATTGCATGTTACTTTGATTAAACAGAATAACTGATAATAAGTATTAAAAAATATGTAAAATTTGAACAAAATCGCATTTTGCATTTACAATCAAGATCAGCACTTGTATTAGGCTATATTTTGCGTATCATTGTTAGGTGGGGATACCTTTGATCAGCTGAAAACAAACGGAATGAAATGAACTTGAAAATTATGCAAGTGATAGCAGTTATTATGACAACATACAGTCACTGTAACAAATGGCAGGTATAAAATTGTGCGAATGTTTCTGCTAGCCAACTTACCAAATTTACACCTGATATGTTTGTACTGGCTATAATTACTTACAATATCGTAACTATTGGTCTTGTATTGGAATTACATGAAGTCAAACTACTAAATATGCAACAAGATTGATTCTGATATGCAAGTTGATGTAATTCATTCTCAAACGCGACTGTTATTTCTCGAGTATCGCCCATATAATGTGTATTGTACACACGGCTCCGTCAGTTTTCGTGATTAATCACTGGTGATTATGTAACTGCTTGCTGTTAGACCGCCATTGTACGTGTATGAACATGATTGTTTGTAGCTCCAGTAGTTCTTCGATTAATTTGGGATTTTGTATCAACTAGGTTTTTCTTTCACTGGGCATCCACTGAAGCTGGTGTTAGAAACAACAAAACTGAAGAATTCAGAATCCCAAATACTTTTCCCAGGAGGCGTCTGCATTACCACACACAGGAACTTCTTTATTTATTCATGACTTGCGACGCAATCGAGCTCACGGGTTTCAGTTAGTTTAATTATTGCCTATTCAGCGGGAAAATGTTGGCCAAATCTTTTACATCATTAACGCTGGAAAGGTTCTTAACGAGCTCAGCCTCTGCCTCCAGCGATGAATGACAGCAGGCTTATGATGTTGAGATGACTGTATGTAGTACGTACAGGATAACAAAAAAAAAAACACATAGTTGGCAACACACTGCAGTGACCTTTCCCTCAAGTCGCGGTTTGAGCCAAACAAATGTTCGGAGTAGGCAAGTTCTAGCATATCCGTCGCGTGATGTATTGATTGCGGCAAGAATATTTGTGTATTATCGGAGTGCTCGAGAAACACTTGACTCTCGCAGTGGAGGCATGGGCAGTTCACTCTCTGGTCGTTGCGAAAACGGCTCGCAACAGGATATACGACCAGGACACCCACCAGTGCTACATTAGAAACAGTAAGGCAAGAATTGGGAAGAATAGCGGTAAAATAATACGGCTAACCTCGCTCATTAAAGCGACCATTTCTTACCGCAGGGTAGTTTCTGGCATCTCCACGTTTAAAGTCGTGCATTTCATTAATCCCACGTTATAATTTGAGGAACAGTCTCAAATTCTTATTAAGAGTTATTTTAGGAGAGTGTGGCAGTTCACCAAGCCACAGGTCCCATGCGCGCTTAACTGCTGAAATTGAGGAGTGGATGAACAGGGCAAAACAGGATAGAATATACAGTTGCCGTTATGAGCAATTAATTAATCTCTCTTCCGGGAGAGAGGAGTTGGATGCGTACTCGCTGTCAAATGCTTTGCGTTAGAGAGGGGTGAAATTAAACCGGTGATAAATTATAGCATGTTTACAAGATTGTTTCGCTTTATGAGCATCTGTGGCGCTGGCAGTGGAGCGTGACCGAAGTTGAAAAAGAACATGCAAAAGTATCGACTCGAGAACTGAATTGCTTCCATTGTAAAGCACCTGTTAACTGATTTTGGCTTCCTTTTTCATTTTTAGAGAACAACAGTAAATGTATATGTGCATTGTATGACGTTTGTTTTCCATCACATTTTTTTAAATCATTTTTTATTTCATTCTTTCATCTGATTTTTTTTTCGAAAATATGTCCACGAAACAAAAGCAGGCAAGTAACACAGATGTTTGTTCAAATACATAGATATAAAGGTGCAGCCAAATTACATCTCACACATAAGCTATATCCACACATTAGTGCAGAGGTAAATATGTTACACACATGTTCAAAGGTAGTGTGACACAGTTAACTCTGAAGGCATATATCTATGGATGAAAGTTGGCATAAATTATTATAATTACTTGCTGCACTATGTTAAAATGATTCCTGACAATGGCAGCAAAGAATACCATTACAAGAAAGGTGAAGGAAAAGGATGAGCACGAACAGCCTGATCAGGTTCTGGATTGCATGCCACTTTCTGGATTACTCAGTGATCTCCAATCATGTTTGTGATCTGCAACTTTCTCTGAATTTACTGATAAGCTCTTGAATGGCGACTCAAGATTTGTGTTTGTGTTGTCTACGTGTAAAACAGTGGTCTAATCAAGGTTTCAGGCAGCATTTTCCATCCTTCTAGTTAGCTAATACATCTTGCATAACTAGCAGAAGCAAAACAGTCATCCAGACCAACGGGAGAAAATGTTTTGGGAGTCCGCAATTGAGTTGTTTTGGTAATGGCGTTAAATGGCCAATAGATGGCGTCAATCCTCCGAGTAAAAGAGTACATAGAAGAAAATCGTGGAAAAATTCAAGGAAAATTGTTTTTTGTTTCTTCTTTTCAAATCTGCTTTCATGGCATCTCACGGATATCCTGGTTATTATGTGAAATAATTTTCTGATTAATCAGGGGAAGAATTTGCATACAGTAAAACCCAAACTGCCACAAAGTCTGGAGTAATCAAACAGTAGGTCACAAAGGACTTCCTTCATAACTTCTGAATAAATAAAGAGCACGCAGTCTTTTTTGTTCTGCCTTTGTGCCAAAAGTGGATGCCGATAAATTCTGAGATCAATCCTACAGATCATTGATGATTTCAACACAGCATGGCACTAACAATCCAAAATACACAGTAGTATGAGGGAAGAATATCATTCTGGACATTGACGAAAATACATGCTAGTTTTAAACATGTCAACAACATGCAGTAATTGTGTGGATCTGTACGGGGATTTAAGTTATGTTTAAAAAGTGTATGACCAAAAAAAGAGAGTTTAGTAATGAAACCATATACTCCAGATCTCAGGGTTGCTCATTAAAGCTGTCCTGACTTTGGAGCAATGTTTCATTTAACAACCGCATGGTGACCACTGGACAGTCCGGCACATTAAAATGAGTTATGGCCTCCCCTGCCCGCCGCCACGGTGACCGTGCGGCCCTCTGCGTCGTCTGTGTTATTCCGCAGTCTGCAGTTTGTTTGCTAACCATGGCAACGATGAAAAATATGGTTTCTTACGAAGGACAGGGATGATGGATGACACTTTGCTCCCCAAAGTACTGCAGTTGTGTTTCTCATAGGGCAGTGTAAATATCAGCATCTGTATACAAATAAATAATGAAAACAAATTTCACATTTTTGTCGGGGGGGTGGGGGTGGTATCAGTCTAACAGGACAGAAATGTTAGTTGATTCCTTGATGATAACCAGCAGCCCTCCAGGACTGGAGTTAAACCTGCAGACACTGCGGCCCTCCAGGACTGGAGTTAAACCTGCAGACACTGCGGCCCTCCAGGACTGGAGTCAGACCTGCAGACACTGCGGCCCTCCAGGACTGGAGACCCTGCAGACACTGCGGCCCTCCAGGACTGGAGTTAAACCTCAGACCTGCCCTCCAGGACACCTGACACTGCGGCCCTCCAGGACTGGAGTTAAACCTGCAGACACTGTGGCCCTCCAGGACTGGAGTCAGACCTGCAGACACTGCGGCCCTCCAAGACACCTGCAGACACTGCGGCCCTCCAGGTGGAATTAAACCTGCAGACAGACAGGACTGGAGTTAAACCTGCAGGCCCTCCAGGACTGGAGTTAAACCTGCAGACACTGCGGCCCTCCAGGACTGGAGTTAAACCTGCAGACACTGTGGCCCTCCAGGACTGGAGTCAGACCTGCAGACACTGCGGCCCTCCAAGACTGGAGTTAAACCTGCAGACACTGCGGCCCTCCAGGACTGGAATTAAACCTGCAGACACTGAGGCCCTCCAGGACTGGAGTTAAACCTGCAGACACTGCGGCCCTCCAGGACTGGAGTTAACCCTGCAGACACTGCGGCCCTCCAGGTCTTGAGTCTGACATCCTTGCTGTAATGTAACTTTCATGGAAAAGACCTTTCCATGTCAGGTAATGCTCAGAAAAAACTCTAGAACTATATTTACCAAATGGAGGTGATTCATTTTTCAGAAATATATGTAATATCAGTCAAAATTATACAGTACCTGATTTTACATTAGTTGTTGAATACCATTCACACATGAGGATGACACAATTAATATAAACTGTGTAAAAGACTGGTTCATTTCAAATTACAGTACGTAAAATCATAAATGTAATTTCGCCATAGCTTTACTTTTGTTCTCTGTAGTTACACCTCTAAGCAAACAGAAATGGACGACAAATCCCTTTTCTTTTAGAACTCTCAGAAGGAGGTAGACTTTACCTCAGTGTTTTTACTTCACATTTGCTTCCATTCCGGACTACACAATATAGTTATAATTTAATAACGATTCCTCTACCCCCAAGGAATACCTGATACTAGCGTGTTAATGTCTAGCTACGTAGCCAAGCTATTTTATGGGAAAAAAGTTAATATGTCAAGAATAACGCTGAAACATGTTGTAACACGAAGCAGGAGGACATCATTGAACACGACAGGCTGAAGAATTGATCATTTTGTGCTTTTGTTGACAGCATACCGATCCGGCGTACTCTCGGTTTTCACTCGTCATCTCAAATATCCGTGTACAATCTTACCTCACGAAGTTGAAAATCGTAGTAATACCGTGCCGATTTACCGGCCTACGCCATCCCAGCTCCCCTGACATGGCTTATTCATATCTTTCCACCAATTCGAGAGTATTCGTGTCCATCTCTGTAACCGCCATTTTCAATCCGGGAGGGCGTAATTTAGCACGCGCTGCCTTCAGAAGCGCCAAAACATTCAAATCTCGGATGTTGCTCGCTCTGCAGTGGTTCGGTGCTCCCGTCAGCCCAACTGAACGCCACAGTTTAAATGCTTTGGTTTGCCAGTAGGGGCCACGCTTTGCTCTGCTGAGCCAAATATAAATCCATAAGAGGTTTCCATAGCATAGATGAGACATAAAGTGAGGTGTAAATATTGGCTGAATTTGTAATACCAAGTGCTGTAATACAAAGATTTACTTTAAAACTAGGGGCATTAGTTTTGCCTTTCAAGAAAGACCAGTCCGTTATAGGCGGTGTTAACCATGGTGTCCTCATCAAAGTCTCACAAAGTGGTTCACCATATCTGGCCACCAGATTATCTCTTACATCTGACTGGCTGCACAATCCTTTGCTGTCCCCACCGATTTAAACTAAAAACACTAAGCTGTTGCTGCAAAAGATTATTGAGTTCAGCTGAACTACCTGGTTACATAAAGGTTGTAATCTTTGAACAGTAACCTGTGAAACCTCAGTCACAGATATCGCTTGGAATAGCCACACAGGCCGGCTACAGCCTTCAGGAAGGAGGGATGCTGGAGCCGCAGCGATGCTGACTCACATAATCTGTGACTGATTCAGAAAGGTCACGCTGACACGTGTGAAATCGACTTTATTGAGTGGCTGTCCTTTCTGTCTCTCAATTAACAGAAAAATAGAAGTCCAAAAAAGTTATGTACAGAAAACTAAAACAAATACGTTTCATATTTCTTGTTGAGGCATGCATGTTTATTTTTTCAGCTGAATATTAAGTGGACAACAGCAAAGGCACATTTCCATGTTTATTGTTTTGAAAATGCTAAAATTATATTATTATTTTATTTCATATAACAACTGTACACTATTTGCATGAGTATACCTTCAAAGTGCATGATCCCATGTAGGCAAAAAGATAACGTCCAAACAGCACAGTGTCCCCAAAATTATTTATTATAAACACGACAAGACACGGTTTCTATTCAGTGGCATTACCTCACAAAAAATCCCAAAGGGATGGAAACATTGTCTTGTGTTGGCTTTCCAGTAAAGTTTTAGATCTAAAACTTAGAGTAGGGAATTCAGTATTTTCATCATCAATGTGATAAGTAAAACATTGTTTTATCAGAAAATGAGAAAAAAACAGTTTTATTAATACATTACATTATAGTGATAAGTGTAAGACTTTTTTTTTTTCAGCCACACATAACCAAAGCATGCTTGGCGTCCATCATGCAAAATCCCATTAGCTTTCGTGGTGTTTCTTTCGATGCTGAAGGCAATGCATCAGGAACTGATGGTCCCTGCGATATCATCCAATCAGTTTCTGATGCAGTATCATCAACACCAGAGGTCAGGGGTCAAAGGTCATCTAATGCCCTCAGCAATGGAACACAATGAACTAACAGCAGAGGTAAAGATCAAAACCTGCTGAAATAATAATCTATCAAGAAACAGAGGGAAAAAAATAACGAAATACCCCCCGCGATCAGGCTCATGCAGGGAATGGCAGCTGCCAGCTTAACCCCAGCAGCAACTGTGAGAGTGCAGAGAGAACGGTTCACAGTTGCCAGCTGAGATTTGGCCAGAGTGCTGCTGTCCATGCAGAGAGATCCCCGGAGCAGGGCGAGATCCCAGAATGCAGCGTGGTCAGCTCCTGGACATAGCAGAGTCACCTGGCCCTGCGTTTCCTGTCACGTGCACATCGCGCGGACATTTTACAGTGCACATCTTCTGTTCAACAGGCCACAAGTCTCCTGGACGGCCAGGAGAGGCCGCTAGAGAGCTTTGAGATTGCTGATTTTAACCAGCTTAAGCCTCACTGGTACCTGTTAAGATTGAGCCGACTGTGGCTTTGCTCGTTTAGGTCTCTAGCTATAGTCAGTGATGGGACACAAAGACTGGGACACCCAGATATGGGACCCACAACTACATCATAAGCATGTGCAAGCAGGTTGAAGTGAGACATTCAGAGTGGGGACAGACAGGGTGCAGAATCCGTACAGGTTAATGTGAGATACACACAGAGACTGACAGATGGACTGTAGAATCCCTGCCGGTTAATGTGAGATACAGTCACGTCACAGTTGCCTGCAGAGATTTCCCAGTCCACCGCTGGCCTTCACATTTCACACAAACACAAAACTCTTTATCCACACACTGTGTCCATTACCGGTTATTCAGTGTTCATTTGGACCATAAGCAACCAAACTATATAACTACACAATGGAACATCATAGTGTGCAAGTGCACGATCAACCAACACACATTTCCACATTCACATTTACATCTGTTTACATGGACGGACATACCCACTGGTTTACATGATTCCTGTTTTAGTGATGTTCTTTTTCTCTTTTATTGTTTTTCTCTACTGTCTGTTAGCACTGCAGTCCTCCAGGACTGGAGTTAAACCTGCAGACTCTGCAGTCCTTCAGGACTGGAGTTAAACCAGCAGACACTGCGGCCCTCCAGGACTGGAGTTAAACCTGCAGACACTGCGGTCCTCCAGGACTGGAGTTAAACCTGCAGACACTGCGGTCCTCCAGGACTGGAGTTAAACCTGCAGACACTGCGGCCCTCCAGGACTGGAGTTAAACCTGCAGACACTGCGGCCCTCCAGGACTGGAGTTAAACCTGCAGTCACTGCGGCCCTCCAGGACTGCAGTTAAACCTGCAGACACTGCGGCCCTCCAGGACTGGAGTTAAACCTGCAGACACTGCGGCCCTCCAGGACTGGAGTTAAACCTGCAGACACTGCGGCCCTCCAGGACTGCAGTTAAACCTGCAGACACTGCGGCCCTCCAGGACTGGAGTTAAACCTGCAGACACTGCAGTCCTCCAGGACTGGAGTTAAACCTGCAGACACTGCGGCCCTCCAGGACTGGAGTTAAACCTGCAGACACTGCGGCCCTCCAGGACTGGAGTTAAACCTGCAGACACTGCGGCCCTCCAGGACTGGGGGGTCCAACTACCCTGATTAAGTTAAAAAAATGGAATTAGGACCTTCTGTTGTATAAGGGGGGGTGGGTTTCTCAGTAGCAGCTGGTTCAAGTTTTCGACCCCAACCCCCACACACACACACACACACGTACACTTCCTTCCCTGGGGGAAATCGATAACCTACAGGCAAGGTCCACTGGTTACCATGGCAACAGTGCATGGGAGCACGTGCCCAGTTGGGTCCCTTTTCTCCCGGGTCAGTCAGAGCGCTGGAGGTGGGCGGGGGAGGGGACGGGGGGCCGGGCTGGATTGCCCCCACACAGCGAGGTCCTGGCCTTTGACCCTCCCCTCCCAAATCCTAAAACAAACTGAGATGGAGGAAAGGACGGAAAGGAAGGGAAAGGACAAGGAGAGAGGAGGAGGAAGAGGAGGAGGAGAAGAGATGGAGAGTTAGGGAGAGCAGTTACAGAATCCGTCTCAGATCAAACAAGATTGCATGCTGTACACCAGAGACCACATTCATCTTTCTCTCTCTCCTCCCCTCCCTCCCTCTCTCTGCATCTCTCTGCCTGATTTAAATTCAGGATACTTTATTGGCAGGAAATACATCTGCAGATACTGGCAAAGTGTAAAGAAATACACACAGCTGTGTACTACTATTCTAACTGTGAAGACAGCTGTCTGTGCCCATCAGATTATTTTATTTAATTACAAAAAAATGTAATGAAGTATACCTTTTTATGTCTGCATATTCCTCCATATATGCACATATGTTTTGCAGTGGACTTACAATCCAGCACAGAGCATGGGATATCTGTGCTTTAAATTATCCAGCGCTTATCAATGATAGAATCGTTTAAAATCTCTGTCTCACACACACACACACACACACACACACACACACACACACACACACACACACACACACACACACACACACACACCCCACACATCACTACTACCTGACAATGCTAAGCAGGCCTATACTTCTGTTCTATAGAAATTCAGTGATAAATCATATCCAGTATTAAATTGTATGATAGAATGCATTTCAGTCTCATAAAATTCTCTGTGTTTACACTAAATGGAATGAAACAAACATTGGCATCATCTGATATCTTAATACACTGCCAGTTTATCCAGGAATTTGTTTGTGTGGGAAATGTCCGCTGCTTTATCAACTGTATTTTGCGACAAACCATATCCAAAAAACAAAAAAACATACTTTAATTATTTTACTCTAAGATAGGTAAAATACTTGTTTGCACATGGGTGTGCTGAGCTCTTGGTTCCCTGTTCTGGTTCATTCTTGTTTTGGAGAGAAAACAAATGTACAACCTGCTTCATAATGCACAGAACCAGGAACAAAACATGCTCAAATCCCACTTTTAATCATGCTTATCTTTTCTCAGATGATTTTTTCTCATACACCCTATGAAAAAGGTTGTTCTACAGCACCAAATGAGTGGAAGAATGGTTCTACATAGTGCCAAAATATCCCAACAAGCTAATAATTTTTGGTAGCCAGAACAATGTTAAGAATGTTAAAATAAGTTCCCAGGATGTAAAAAAAAAAAATTTCCCCGAGATAAAATAAATAACTAATTAAATAAATAAATTTTAAAAATACACAAATATAAAATACAAGCACAAAAATATTCCACTTAATTTTCCCAGTAATCTCGGGGCTGGTTTTGGTGGGTTTAAATTTATTAATTTGTCTCTCTTAAGTGTACATCCGATTTATAAATGTGGATTACTGTACAACAGGCTAGTTTTCCGTCCACGCCTTGCGCGCGCTGTGGATGTCTTAAGTGTCTCACGGTTGAGGGCAGAAGAATAAAAGAAAAACAGATCATTTGTAAAGCATTTTGGTTCCAAGCGGGACTCAGAAGGGTTCAGGCCCGGGCAAAGTAGTACTGAAGCGATGCTTTACCTCGGACAAAAGAAAAATTTTAAAGTTTATTAAACGGAACGGCCTGACAGTCCGCACTGTGTTGTTCCATGAATGGACAGAGTAATTTTGACAGCTCTAACCTCCTAAGCGACGGGTCCCGCTGGGCACAGCACGGCTCGAGAGCTGAAAGCCATCTGTCCGAACTCCAGTTTCTGCTGCAGATTTAGTCCAGCACACATCCGAAAACTGAGAACACGATTTAACATCAACACCACAAGTATATTTTAGTCCCAAGTATAAGAAGTACCAAAGTACCACAGAAGTACCAAAAAATGCAAACCTGCCTCAATTTTGCTGACTCTTTGAACGATATCAAAACAAGGCTAATTTTGTAAATCCAGTGTAACATCTTAATTTAAGTCAGGTAACGAACAAACGATTATTTTGAATTGTGCTAGTTAGCCCATTCATTCCATCTTGTAAACACTTTTTTTCGCACATTCAAAAGTTATGACAAACCTACTAGAAAAATGGATTATGCTGAATTCAATACATTGAACCGCTCGAGCAAACACAATCTGTAAAAAAACAAAAAGTTGGTGGACTACTGTAAAACAAGGATTAGCAATCAACATTCAATGTATTAGCCGTTACATCTTTTTACAGTAGCCAAAACGACTTGTCTCTACTTTTATAGTTGGAAAAACGTCACAAATTCGAGTCACTGTGCAGTTAGCGTGTGCCACAAATGCAATCAAGGGGATTAAAAATCAGCATTAAACAGTATTAGGTTCCATCAAGTATCACCAGCACCGCCCACCAGTTGCCTAGCGTGCATCGATGCGTTGTGTCCCGCATTCGAGTAACGCTGCAACCTGATGTACAACTGATCTGTTGCTAGATTTGAGCTGTACTTTCTTTGCAGTACATTGTAACGCCTATTAAAATACAACGAGAACAACACTACCTGCTTTATCAGTGTGCCCAGCCAAAACACGAGGAGGAATTCCCGTGGAATGGTGCGATAATCTTTGCGGCAACGCTGAGCCGCAGCACCCGCCCCCGCGGCCTCTTCCCCGCTGGTTTTCGTTGTTTCAGACCGCTGTTTGTGTGGAAGTGGGGCGGTCAGCGGCCCTCAGCCTAATGACTTTGGGCAGGCACAGAGCGCGGCCGTTAGGTCGGTGCCCTGCAGATGTTTCACGACTCGCGGCTCACTCAGCTACAACTCGTAGTCAAAAAACGGCCTGCCAAAACATCCCAATTTACGTAACTGGATCCTGCTTAGTGCAATTGTTTTTACTCCCTATTTTATTCTTAAAGTCATTTTTTTGTCCATAGTCTAGCAAATCTACATTTTTTTGTCAAAAGGTGTGATTCTTATCAGTGCTGACCAATAAAAACAAACTAAAATGACAGTCACAGACACAGTGCGTTCTACTGTATGGCAATGTGAACAACTACAACCAGAGTGTTTGGAAAAGTGCTTTAGATCCTGCACATTTCTTGAGTGTTTTTTCCTCTACACCCATTAGTGCCCCATCCCTCTCCACCCGGTTTAGCCTGTACAGTCGTATTCTTCCCCTCCTCTCCCTCCCACGACAAATAAGATGTAACCTGTCAGCTGGAGGCCGTTTTCAAAGAGCCGGGGTACAATGGGCCTGCCATCCGAATTATGAGGCGGTCTGGGCAGGAGGGCGTCACAGCGGCTTACTGCACTGTTTGATAGAGGCCCCCATGGGACGGGAATTAGACTCTAAGGGCCTGGCATATAGGAGGGTGGGGGAATGGGGGGTGGGGGGCGCGTTGGTGCAAAGGAACACCGCCCCCCCACACACCCCGCCCAAACGTTCCAGCGGGCACTCTGGGGTACAGATTTGCTCAAAAACAATTGGAATCTTCATGAGCAGGAATCAGCGGGTTTTTTTAAACGTGTTATGGCCTAGTCTGTCTCAGTAGACCCTTACTGGAACAGGAAGGGTGGGGGTCGGGAATGGAGAAGGAGAGGGCAGGGTTGATGTCTCAGACCAGAATTAAACACAAGTGCTTTGGTGGAAGATACAGGTAACCCCAACCACAGTGTCTGCAGGTTTAACTCCAGTCCTGGAGGGCCACAGTGTCTGCAGGTTTAACTCCAGTCCTGGAGGGCCACAGTGTTTGCAGGTTTAACCCCACAGTTTCTGTAGATTTAACTCCAGTCCTGCAGGGGGCAGTGTCTGCAGGTTTAACTCCAGTCCTGCAGGCAGTAGTGTCTGCAGGTTTAACTCCAGTTCTGGAGGGCCGCAGTGTCAGCAGGTTTAACTCCAGTCCTGGAGGGCCACAGTGTCTGCAGGTTTAACTCCAGTCCTGGAGGCTGTGACAGTGCACAAGCTTTGCATCATTATGTTTTTTTGAATGCTTAAAAACTTCACAAATCCACACACACCATGACTCTCCAGGACTTGAGTCCAACACCGGTTCTCAGGCACGATAACTGTATGCTAGCTCTTTAAATGCCATCCCATTTAAATCGATTAACAGTCATTTTAACATTATTGCTCTCAATTGAAATAATACTAGAATGGCAAAGATAATTTCATTTAAGATAAAGGGCTTGATTCAATCAAATGCACTTAGTCTCTTTAAGGCATATGTAATTCAATCAAAACAGATTTTATATTACAACATAATTTTCTTTGAGTATGCAATGTTTTTTTTTGGGGGAGTAACCTGTCCCTTGGAATTTTGCTCTTTTCACTTTAAAAAAGAATTTCAAATGCGCTCAAAGAGACTAAGTGTGTTTGATTGAATCCAATGAATCGTCTTCAAACTACAATGCTCTCCACTGTTATTTGCTGAAATTAATTGAGTCTTTTAACTGGGGTCTTAATTCCTCAATGAAGGCATGCCCTACACAACCACAGCAGGCATTTTTTTTAAATTGCCAATCAGCCCGGAGCATGGCCGTCTGTTATTTAAACAGAAAACGAAATGGGCCGACAGCACCGCAGACGGCAGACTCCAATCTCCGTCAGACCGATATTTACTTCCTCTCCACTTTATTGGACGCATAATTTCTCGAGACTTCCTCCCTTGTCAGCTGACAGATAGAGTAGATTCCGGGGGTGGGGCGGGGCGAGGTGCGTTGTTATGGGCTGAAAGGCTGGCGTATATCACGGGAACCAATTTGGCGCCATTTAAAAGCGTATTTATGCCACATGCAAATGAGCAGGAAGCAATTTTGGGCCCGTAGGAACACTGACCTTTCTGATGTGCCTGGCGTAGGGCTGTCCCGTCCAATACACACAAATCACTTCATTCCTACAGCTTTATTGCCGTAATTGAGTTATGCCTTGACTGTGAAAGTGGATTCTGCTTCATCCCCCCAACCTCCCATCGTCCACCACCCCAAATAATATTGCCCTTTACTTAAATCCCGCACCACGCAGCAAACGTGTTTTTTTTTGCCCCAGAATATCCCCGGGACATCGGGGGTAAGCAAGAGGCAAGTGACCCCTGTCCAGGAGTGCACAATGAGGCGCTTCTGGTTTTTGTTCCAGCTGAGCTCTTGATCCAGTTCCTGATTACAGTTGGAGCAATTATCAAGTGCCGGAGCCGGACTACGAGTGTGACAGAGCGAACTCCTCCTCTACCTCCAGCACACGTTGTACAGACAAACGGCAGATAGGGAAACACCAGCCCTTAGCGATGGTAGCTTGGGTTGATTCATTTAATGGGAGTAGATGTTTTCTGCGCTCTGAGTAAAGCAGGCAATCTCAGGGTCAGAATATTTTACTTTACACAGCACTTCATGTTGTGTTGTAGGATTTTATCATTTCCGCTGCCGAAGGCTGTGAGGAAGACAGCTTGGTATCATCTGCGCTCTTTGCCTAAACCTTTTCGTACGCACTTTTACAAGTGTGGTGTTTTACAAGCCATGCAATGTGTCAAAGTGTTTGAAGAGTTTCGCTATGTGACTATATGATACTGTGATATCATGTGTTTTGCTATATGATTGTGTAATGTAATGTAATCTAATGTTAGGAAGTCTGTTATATGAATGTATGGTAATGTAATGTCATAAGTTCAGCTAAATTATTGTAATGTTTGGTATGTAGCTGCTGTGGGGCACAGTTTTTGAATGATTTTTAGGGGGCGTGTGAGCATTATCGTTACATTCCAGAATGGCCCTGATTGATGAGTGAGCGTCGGCCGATGTCACCGCAAACGGTTGTGTCACAATGCATTATGGGTCACTGAGCACTGAGCGCAATAGGAGGATGATGTCATTGCCACGGACAGCACTGTAGCCTTCACCATGAAGAGCACATAAGAGCACGTACCGACGGGAACGGGCCCCGCAGGGTCTGTTTAGGCTTGCAATACTGAAACTCCACGTTCACATTAACATACAGGCACTTAACAGATACACATTGCACAGGTACATTACTGAATGGTACTTCAGTCAGCGAGGTACTGTACTCACACATGGATCGCAAAACATTTAAAAGTGTTTTAACTTTAACTTAATTTAAACCACCTCACTACCTGAATATTTTAAGTTATGGCAACAAAATAGATCAAGCTGAATGTCACCTAAAGTGACCCGATATGCAAAATACTTTTTACAGTCTATAATTTAGCATAAGATGATTTGTATAATAAGACATTATTTCCTTTTTTTACACAGATCCACCATCATTCTCTTGTAAAATCAATAGAAAAAACCTGCGGAGCTATTTGTGCATTGCTCTGTTTTGGCAGCGTGGCTGTTTGTGCTGCTCTTTGGCAGCGTGGCTGTTTGTGCTGCTCTCTTGGCTGTTTGTGCTGCTCTTTGGCAGTGTGGCTGTTTGTGCTGCTCTTTGGCAGCGTGGCTGTTTGTGCTGCTCTTTGGCAGCGTGGCTGTTTGTGCTGCTCCTTGGTATATGATTTGTCTGATAACTGACAGGTGGTTTAGCAAAGCAGTATACTACCATGGAGACAGCAAATTGTTAGGCTCGTAGTGATGAGGTCATAGTTATGATGTCATAGATAAAATGTAACCAATGCTGCTTATGGTTTTCAAACTATGGGTCAGGACTTGTGAAGGACTAATGAATTTGAAGTGAGTATTTAGACTAAAGAAAGTCAGCCGCTGTCTCTCAGTCTCACTGGGGTCCAGCGACAGTCTGAGGTTGATCTAAAGATTTACACATGACAAAGAGAATGAACAAAGGACCACAACTTTAACATGTGCTAAAGGCTTTCGCTACTCTAGCCCTGTGTTGTAATGCAATTCTGCATGCCAATACAACAAACAGAAAGTTGCTGAGGGGAACAATAAATCTTCAATCAATCAAGCGAGGGCTGGACTTTAGGTGAATCAGAGAGCGCAGTTTCCCACTGCTGGGTGGAGCTGAACGATCAACAGATCAAAGGAGGGGAAAAAAAAAAACTGGGAAAATGAAATGCACAATGATGACAAAATGACTGTACACAGCTTCACGTTTTAGAACCCCCATCAGGGAGCTGGTACACAGTGCCTAAATGACAGATATCCAGCTCAAGACCCTCTCTGCTGGCCTGAGCTTTATCTGCAATCAACAGCCAGCATGCTATTATTATATTCAGTACTTTCCCCCGGTACTTTCATAATCACTTACTTTGATTCCCCAAGCCGACTGCACGTCCCTTTTTAATCTCTGCTTCCTGGAGTTTAGAACTGTATGACTATATTATTATAATATTTATTATATGTTTGAATCTTTGTGACATTTGTTTATTTTGTGTTTGTTTCACGCTGTTTGCACAGTTTTAAATGTTGATTTGTGAGCTCCTGAAAATCTAGCTTCCAAACGTTTTCTCATTACTGCAGAGACAAAAATGCATCCAGTCCTGAATTGCATAAAAAGCAAATGGGTCCCAGAGAAACATATTTGTGTTTTGTGGAAGTAAACAGACTGTACACATAACTCACAGAACCACCCAAGCATGGTCCTCCTTACCATATGTAAAGCACTTAGTCAAATCTTCAACAGCAAGCATTTTGTATATAATGTATAAATTATTTAACAGCGCTACCTTTTAGAATGTATACGTGGAACACAGAGCAGATATACTGTTGGTGATTAATTAATTCATAAATCTACCAAAAAGCCGCACCATTCAGACATGGGGTATTGAACAGCACTGTAGCATAATGGCTAAGGAAACAGGGCTCATAACTCAGAGGTTGCAGGTTTGATTCCCAGATGAGAGTGCTGGGATTTGATTGGCAGCTCACAGTTCACTAAGGGGAAAATGGCAGGGGTGAGGGGCCGTTTTCCCCACAGGCCTTGAGACTGTTTGGGAGAGCTGGAGTAGTGTGAGAAGCTCGCCAGCTGGCTCACCCCGCTGATAAGAGGGCTGAATTGTAGGGAGAGTCCAACTCTCAGGACTAAAAGCAAAGGCGCCCCCCGTGTTTGTGCTTAAAGAAAACTTGCTCTGTACATATTACCTTTACATCAATCATCCAGAGTGACATACACAGCTTATATTTTACATACATACTTATACTACACTGTAACCTCTGAGCTACAAGTCCAGCTCCCTAACCATTACACTACACTGTAGCCTCTGAGCTACAAGCCCAGCTCCCTAACCATTACACTACACTGTAACCTCTGAGCTACAAGCCCAGCTCCCTAACCATTATACTACACTATAACCTCTGAGCTACAAGTCCAGCTCCCTAACCATTACACTACACTGTAACCTCTGAGCTACAAGCACAGCTCCTAACCATTACACTACACTGTAACCTCTGAGCTACAAGCCCAGCTCCCCTAACCATTACACTACACTGTAACCTCTGAGCTACAAGCCCAGCTCCCTAACCATTATACTACACTGTAACCTCTGAGCTACAAGCCCAGCTCCCTAACCATTATACTACACTGTAACCTCTGAGCTACAAGCCCAGCTCCTAACCATTACACTACACTGTAACCTCTGAGCTACAAGCCCAGCTCCCTAACCATTATACTACACTGTAACCTCTGAGCTACAAGCCCAGCTCCCTAACCATTACACTACACTGTAACCTCTGAGCTACAAGCCCAGCTCCCTAACCATTATACTACACTGTAACCTCTGAGCTACAAGCCCAGCTCCTAACCATTATACTACACTGTAACCTCTGAGCTACAAGCCCAGCTCCCTAACCATTACACTACACTGTAACCTCTGAGCTACAAGCCCAGCTCCCTAACCATTATACTACACTGTAACCTGCTGGAATCTCATGGGTCAGGTGTCCTGCTGCAGGTGAGGCTGTGAGTGATTTGGGCCAGTCTCCAGCAGGCTCTCGGGTTCTGGGGGGGGGGCCGGGGGGTTTGCTCTCTGCAGCTCTTGCCAGTTTTGTGATTGATGGTCCCGTGTTGCCGAATTAGCTGAGAAAGCAGCCTATGCATCTCTCCTCTCTCACTTTCTCTTTTCTCTCTCTCTCTCTCCTCCCTCCCTCCCTCCCTCCTTTCTCTCTCACTCACTCTCCGCTTTTCTCTCTTTGGCAGTCAATTCTGTAGCCATTACAGTGAATCTCTCCTTTTCTCTCTCTCTCTCTTGCTCATTCCTTCTCTCTCAAACATTTACTCAAATGGTTGAACTGTCTCTCTCGGTCATTGCTTCACGTCTCTCATACAGATGGCTCTCTCTCTCTCTCTCTCTCTCTCTCTCTCTCTCACTCTCTCACTCTGTCTCTCCGTCTTTCTGTCTCTCCCTCCCTTTCTCAGGACTTTTGTGAGCTGGTCTGCAGCCCAGCAGTCAGACTGGACCTACGGTCACTCAGAGGTGTTCACCAGCACAACCCCCCCCCCCACCTCACCCGCTGGCCCCAGGGCGGCAGCAGTGCTGACAGCTCCGTATGCTGATATACTGGCCTGAGTCGCGGGACAGCGGTCAGCAGACAGGGAGGGGACGAACACGTCTCCCTCATTGGCCAGCTGGGAAAACGAGAGCGTTCCCAAAACATCGCCCGGCAGAAACGGGGACAGACCGCAGAGAGGAGGAGAATGAAGAGCGATGACCACTGCTCCGCGCCGGGATGGAGAGGGAGGACAAACGAGAAATAATGAAATCCTCTGGAGCTGAAACGTCGCTCTTAAAGAGTTTGCAGAAATTTGGAGAAGTAAGCTGAGTTTTACGAGTCATTTTGTGTCAAAAATGGTACCTGAGGCTATCTAGATTCCGCATTTAAACTCCAAGTTAATTTCTCTTTATTGTTCGAGCAGAACCTGATTACTCAAACTAACAGTGAATAGTAAAGTCTTTAAATAAATGGATTAGAAATGGTGAAAAAACTTTGGAAGACCACATTCTTACTTATAATATCTTGTTGAGAAATTTCCGGAACTCAGTCTGATTAAATCTGCCGTACTCGACTGAGATGTGGGGAAAAAAGCTGCTTGTTGTTTTTATTGTCTGAAATCACAAAAAAGTGGCAAAACAATTATTTCAGATTTTTAGGTACATTATGAACTGTTAAATACAGCATCAGTAACAAGCTGTACTCCAACAAACATAAAGCGACTTGCCAACCGCCAGAAAAGGTGGCAAGAGACAAGATGGCCGACAATATATACTTGGCAGCCATGTGGTCAGTCCTTATTAAACTACCACTGAGGCTCCAGGGCCCTCAGCCAATCAGCTGCCTGGAAAGAGGCCTTATCCCAACGAGAGGGCAAACTAGGGCGGCCATTACGAGTGAAGCAAAACTCGACATTTTATTTACTTGCTTACTTATTTATTTATCCAGGAGAATCTCTTGTGCTGAATAACCCCTTGTGCACGAGCGACCTGGCAAAACAATGAGGCAGCATAAATCATTTAATGTGTCACACAATTCACACCAACGCAATGAAAAATACAGAATTTATGCCAATGCTCAAGAAATAGTGTACAAGCAGACAAGGCTGTGCGAGAAATGAGCATTTATGTTGTTTTATTTAATCGAAAGGGGACACCAGAGTCTCTGGCTCCAGTTGTTTTTGTCAGGGGTTTCATGACCGAGTTTTGCTCATTGGTCCCTTGTTTCGTTCTCTCAGTTGACACGCCCACCCCCACACTGTCCCGACACTGTTGTGGTGCCTCTGCACCTCAAACCCAAAACAAAAGAGGCGAGGTGTGTTTGCACCACGTTTCTGCACCGCTAACGTCTATTCCACTTTCTTTTATTTACACATTTTATTTTCAATAATACATTTCAAAACAAAAAATAGAAAACGATTTATAATTTTAGGGTGATTTAATTTTCCATATACTTCACATACAATCTTGTGGAATCAGTAAATTCCAGACATTATGTTAAAATTTCAAAGTTTTTTTTACAACAATATTAGTTTTATTTCAATTTGAATAAAGAATAAAGTGCACCAAGAGTTAAAAGTGTCCTACCTGAAGAGTGTCAACGGCCCCAGCCTACAGACCTGCCCCTCTGCTCACTGACTGCAGGTCCACGACACTTTCTCCACACGTACTAACGGCCAGACAAACCAGCAAACAAACAACACTTTCTCCACACGTACTAACGGCCAGACAAACCGCCAAACAAACAACACTTTCTCCACACGTACTAACGGCCGGACAAACCTCCAAACAAACAACACTTTCTCCACACGTACTAACGGCCAGACAAACCACCAAACAAACAACACTTTCTCCACGCGTACTAACGGCCAGACAAACCACCAAACAAACAACACTTTCTCCACACGTACTAACGGCCAGACAAACCGCCAAACAAACAACACTTTCTCCACGCGTACTAACGGCCAGACAAACCGCCAAACAAACAACACTTTCTCCACGCATACTAACGGCCAGACAAACCGCCAAACAAACAACACTTTCTCCACGCGTACTAACGGCCAGACAAACCTCCAAACAAACACCTCAGCTTCAGCTGCTAAAACGTCCCTCTCTGCTGTCATAACCCTGGACACTCTTTGTGTCCCACTCTCACCCGACTGAAGGATTTATGAAGACGCAGAATCAGGGGAGACCGTGGGGGGGGTATGAAAATGTCAAGGGGGCGGGGCCATATTTTGGTGCTTTTCCGTTACATGTGTATTCTCTTACTATCCTCTCAGAAGTATTCTGCACATTTTTCCATATTCAACTTCCAGAAATAAAATGGACCCGAATGGGACATTTGAGGGTAAATACAGTGGACATGTCCAGAGGATAAACGAGACATAAAGTGACGCTCCGCAGGCTCCAGGGAGCTCCCTCTTCCACAGACTCTATCCCTCACAGCCCCCAGTTCTACACCACACACTCCACCGCTAATTTTCACATCCCAGTCCCATTTCACAAACACATCCCAAATGAAGCCATTCTTTCATAAACATACTATGATATGAATCAATTTAACATATCGGCAAATAACCATTCCCTCGCTTCCTCAAAACCATCACACCTCCACTGATCTGAGGTCAGTCATATTCACATAGATCCTACCCTGAGCCCTGCCCCCCTTTATTTTATACCTCCGGACTCTGCCTCCAAGCCTCCCCCATTATGCGTATTTATCTTCTTCTCCTTTTCATACAAAACTGCTTTCCTCCAGACAGGAAACCCACAGAAAAACAAAAGTTTTTTAAAACTCAGCCAGGCCCAGAACTGTCTGTCATGAATGTATATCATTTAAAAATGTGACACAGCGTGTGTCTCTCGTTTTTAATCCTTTCACCTGCATCAATAAATTAAATTAATAAGCAAATATGTAATATCACTCCACATGTCTCCTCCTTCGATGCCGCTGCTCTGAGACACACTGAGCATGTGCGAACTTTGCCACTGAAAAGAGGCACTAGGGTGCCTCTGCACGGGACAGGGTCTTTGTGTCTGTCTGTCTGTCTGTCTGCTTCTCACAAGTCTTAAAGTGTTCCCTCACCTCTTACTGTACTTCGCTTTTTTGGCCCAACCTCACACTGTGTTCTAGGTGTTTAAGGGCTACGCATATTGTGTAATCCATCAAATATAGCTGTGAGCAAAGATAACACAATAAAAGTTCGATTTTCTGTTTCTGAAGCAACGCACATTGTCTCGAAACGGTATGAATTAAGCCATATGTCTACAAGATCACTGAAATGGGGGACCGGTAGGGGGGAAGGGGGTAAACAAACATCCAAGGGTGAGTATCCAATCTTAATAATAATATAATATTTCAAATCAAATCACATTTTCATTTTTCAGACAGCGTGTATATTCGGCTGGCGTCCACAGGACAAACGGACGCAGATGTTCGGACAAAAGCCCGCACTGACAGAGCTCGTTAATGAGAGTCTCCTTGTTTGTCCAAATTTCATTAAATTTTCAGGGTTTATTAATATTTCATAACATCCCAGCTCAAGCATATCGAGTAAAACATTCCAGACAACCTCATTAAGCGAAGGAGTAAAAAAAAAAAAAAAAAAAAAACCTGTTTGGGAAAGCAGTGCCTCTATGGCTGTGAGACTGAGCTCAGACAGGTACGCTCAAACACCCGCACAGGTAACAAACACAGACAAGCCTCACCTGTGACACCAGAGGGGCAGAGGACGAGATGGAGAGGCAGCTGCTTAAAATCTGAGACAATTTTTTCTTATGATGGATTTTCTCCTTTTATTTATTTTTTATTTTCAAGGCCACGATGGAGATCGTAACTTGAATCTTACACTTGAAAGTTTATAGCTATGAACAAAATCTAACTCGATATCTTTTTAGCCCCATTACAAACTAATTTGATTTTAGTTGCATCAAGATGGTATGAAGCAATTTTTTCTTGATAATATCAATATATTATTTACATTCCAAAAATCACATTTCATTGTTTTTTTTGATAAAGTTTCAACAATTTGGAAGTGTGTGTACATGGACGAGAGATAAAGAATTTAGTCTCTCTGATCAAAAATATCACATCTTGCTCTGTGTTTATAAATATATACATAGCTAATACATCACAGCTTCTCGTCATTCATAACTGCTGTTTACAGTATTATACTGTACCCATTGTTCTGTAAAATGGACAGAAATGTAAAGATCTGCATTTTCTCTGTGAGAGTATTTAGATTTCTCATTTTGGTGTAAAGAAGAAGCTTTTTGTGGCAATGTAAGTTTTTTATGAATAATATTCCTACCAAGACATAAACAAGAAGATTCATCAAATTTGAGGACTGCTTTTTCATAGATCTTAAACCTGTTCTTTATATTTCAAGCATGAAGTAATTACATTAAAATAATTGCTATCATGAACATAGTCTTCTTTGAATTTTATTCAGAATAACGTGCTTTCACATTTAATAGCAATTAGAGAAATCATAGCAGGACTTTAAGCCGTTTGCAGCTGAATTCACCAGCACCACAGAGACCAGCGTAAAAAAAGATTTTTACATTTTCAGTTAATGTGTCTAAGAATTCTGTTTGTATTTAAGGAACATTTTCAATGGATTTTCTCAAAAAATGTTGATATTTAAAGAACATTTTCAAATGATGTATCAAAGAATTCTGTTTGTATTTAAGGAACATGCTCAATTGATTTTGATATTTCTATAACTTATAAGTCTTTTTGTATTATTTGGAGACAGGTAGCAGATCTAATGTTTTTTGTGTGGGACCCACGTGGATTTTCTCTCCCTTTCAAATGTGCATAGCCCAGGAGCTAGCCATATGGTGGCAACGTCATGGCAGAGACCAGTGTAAGGTAAAACAAAGAGGCCGTCTGTATCAGTAAGACTGACCTTTGGTAGCTATGGCTCGGGAGCAATCTTAACCAGCTTCAGACATTACAATGCCATATCTATCTGTGACCAACACACCCACGGTGCCAATGAATTTCAATTCTCTGCACATTTTCACCAGACAGATCTTAAACAAAAAGCTAAAATTTGCTCTCATGAAAGATTAAATTCCTACAATCCTACAGTTCAGAATCCAATTTAATGTACTTCAATTATTATATAAAGAATGAAAATCTGCTGGACAAATTAGCAGTAAATGTTGCACTAGCAGTAGCAGCAGCTGTAGTTATAGAAGCAGAGTTAGCTGCAGCTGGAGTAATAGTAGCAGTAAACAGTAGCAATAGCAGAGATCATAGCAGTAGCAGTAATGGTAGAAGTATTAATGTTTCTTGCATAAATATAGTAGTTGTGGTTTAATAATTGTAGCATTGGAATTACAATTTCTACAAGTGTAGAGCCCTTTTTTGGGTTCTGAGAATATTTCACTGAAATCTACAGGGGTCCCTCCAATTCTGAGGGACTAATGGTTGTATGTCAGTGTACAAGTACAGCCTGAATGAGGAATTATATTCAATTAAGCTTAAAAAAATACACCACAATACAGTAGCACAAATTAACATAGCTCTGTGAAATACAATACTGTAAATGTGCCATAAACAACTGGAATTTGTGGCCCAACATTCGTAATTATTTTGAGCTTTGGCTGTCCCTGATTGTTTCGTAGTTTTTATTTTTTGTTTGGTGAGGTGAGTAAACTCAAGCACCTTGTGGCTCACGAAGGAATCAGCTGACAGGAAATATGTAAGGCCTCCAATCTGCGGCAAAAGGGTGTTTGGAGGATTATGCATTTGCGCATGTTGCCATGGTGCAGAGGAGCTGGATGGATGAATCTGTGATGGGGGGAAAGACAGTGTGGTTCAGAGCTACAGACTCTGAGGAAACAGCAGACTAAAAATGGGTCCCTTCCACGGAAGCCCAGAAATATATGTGCAATACTTCCTTTTAACGATGTCAGTTTGTTTTAAATCAGTCATTGTTTAAATTATGAGAAAGTTCTAGAACTATAAACGGCTGAGATATATATTTTTAATGTACCTGTACCAAACAGAACTATTTACAGTTTTAATTAAAGTAACTCTGTAAGGCATTAAACATTTAAAACGCCTCATTACATTCCCTTTAAACAGTTTTGTTCTTGCTCGGCTCTGTTCCGCTCTGTTAAGGATCAGACTAACACAGTCATTCTGGTTGTACAGTTCAAACTAATTTTCAGGCACTGTGTAGGAAAAGTTCATGTTTACCAAAAAAACTGACCCTGCGTATGTTTAGGAACACCTCCTCATCTCCTAAACACCCATTTGACACATCCTGATGTGTTTCAGCTGTATGTCACATTCTGTAGTTTGAAAACGGTGTTGCTAAATGGTCCTAGTCTGAAAATTAACATGACAGTGTTAGTAACTGGACCTTAACAGTTGGTTCTATCTTCCTCCTAAAATGATTTCCCATGATGCATCTGTTACAGATGTGACATAGCTGTGTAGCTTGGGTGACATCCTTTCGCCGCCACTCTCTGCCTCCATTTTATGAGTTTCTTTTGGGGTGAAATCGGACAGTAAGTTCCACTGGAGTGGGCTTTGCTTTTCAGTGTTACGCAAACACTCACAGCTGGCTATCACAAGAGCAAAAACAGGGAAACGAATCGCGCACGGCCATGACAAACCCATCACTGGTAATGACGTGTTTTAAAATGGCCCCCGCACGTGCCGCTTCTGATTGATTGGGTTGGGGGCAGGGGGGCAGGGGTACGTGATCCAATCACGTTTTAGGGTGATCTTGTCCTCCGCTGGGTTAAACTAATTACCCTCTGCTCCCCATGACCCTCGGTGACCCCCGCTGACCCCTGCTGACCCCTGGGACGGAGGGCATTAAATTGAGCAGTGGCCTGAGTCCTGGCCTGCTGTCCAGTGTAATCTGGGGCCCAGTGCAGAGTGACCACCATGACACTGCTGGACAATAGGCCCGAGCTGACCGCACGCTCCAGAGTTAATGCTATTACCAAATCAATACCCCACCCAAAATAACAGGAGGGGGGAGGAGGGAGGGACAGCAGACCCTAAAAGCCTGGATTTAGCACCATTTGTCTTCTGTCCGAGCAAACGTTTGTTTTCACAGAAAGCCATAAGCCACAAGCGAAATCTTATCTTCTGTACACCAGCGAAACCGCAGCTATCAGCCCACAGCATGAGGCATGCATGGAAAAAAAATGGGCAAAATAAAAGAGGAAACAATCTGTAATTGAACCAGATGAGACCAAATAACATCAATAGTGTGCTATGGGGTCAATTTACGAAAGCATTTAGTGTGTGTGAACCTGTTTTGCTGGCGCAAAAACACTAAGAGAGCATGTAATTTTATTTTTGAGGTAGTTTGTTTGCTCCAATCACAATATTACTGAAATTGCATATGCAAAAATGTTAACATTTGAGAACAGCCTTGATAAATGCGACCCACGGTCAGAAATAACAGAAGTGGAAATAGAAGATTTCAGACATTTTAGACTTCCTGAGTGGGGTTTATCAGCCTCGGTGAAACTGGAGGGAAATCTTGCTTTGTCATTGAGCGTGTGCCCCCAGCCAGCGTTTACACACTACTACCCATAATATGCAGTACATCTGCACAGGACCTGCTGTACAAGAGCCAGCATTTACACAGGAGCTAGGCACAATAACACATATTCATACACACACATGCGCAAAACACACATGTGTGAAACACACACGAACACAACACGCACACGCATGTAGACACATGAACGTACGGAAACACACACACACACACTTACATAGACATATGCATCTTCTCTTCTAACCACTTTGCTGTTATGTACAAAGTACATACATATATGAAAGATACAACACAACTAAAGTTATCATTATATAAAGTTATTATTGGTTTCACTTGTCTGGTGTCGCTCGTAATTTACAACCCAGAAACCTGTTTCCGGCGGGACAGGTGGAAACAGATACATTTCACGCTTTTTCACGCTGTACATCAGATACATTCCACACTGTTTCACGCAAACTCTTTACCAACAACACTTGTTGAGACAAACTTGCACTCACGAAATTAGTGTGAACAGCAGGCAGTAAAATCAAGCGCCTCCCCATGAAACTGTGGCTGAGATGCGTGTGTAAATCAGAGGCAGTATGTTTTGCGCGGGTCGTCTGTGTGAGCGGTCGCTCCGTGCAGGATGAGCGGTGTACCAGACACCAGGACATGTTCTGCACCCCCTTTCTGAAGCAAACCCAGGGAGCGTTATCACCCCCCCACGCAAACACCCTCCTCTGCTCTGAGCCCCATACCCACGTTACCACCATGCTAAAACACTTCTCTGTCCCGTACCCCCTTACCCTGCTGTCGCACACACACACACACACGTACACATGCTCTGCGAAAGCGTGTCGCACAGAAAAATCTGTAACATTAACCAAGCACTTGCTCACTAGGAAGTCCTGGAGGAAAAAAACTGATCTGAATTTGATCATTTACCTTGTATATGCAATATCAGTGTCACATGACCAAAACCACTGTTAACTGTCTCATTGCAGCGCAACATGCTCCTTTTTCAGAGAAATCATTTTAAATCCAAACCACAGAAGTTGCCTGTACAAAAACACGAAAGCCAGTCTGAACGAGATTGTTACCTCATCACCAACAACTTAACCGCTAGTGGATCAATATCTGAGAGATCATCGGACAGAGCTGAGGAATGACTGAGAATGTAATGTTCCAACTCGCCAAGGAAAATTCAGAATTTCAGCTCAGACCTGTTTTAATGAGACTCCTATGAGGAATATAGAAATGCACTCATCTAAGTTACTCTTCCAGTCTCGAAAAGTCCTGTTTAATCACCCATTAAAATCCAGCAGACAGAAAAATCTGACAGAAAAATCTATTAACAACGATCATCTTGGACAACCAAGACAAAGACACAGTTGCAGAATGACATCTTTGTGGAAAAACACCATAATTAAGGGACTTTCAAATCCCGGTTTCAGCAAAGTTGCTGGAGGTTGTGTGTGTGGAAACGTGAAAGAACATGAAGCATTGCTTGGTATCCATGTGTGCACACATATATGTGTGTGTGTGTGTGTGTGTGTGTGTGTGTGTGTGAAGACCGGAGCAGGGCTGTACCTGTGAGAGCTCCAGGCTGATGGGGGGGTGAAGGTTCGAGATTCGGTCACCTGAGAGAGGTACGTTGGGTTTGCTAGTCCACCGAAAGACTGACGCCGAGACTTGAGGTTCAGACAGGTCCTGTTACGGCTCTCTCCTCCATCTGGAGAGAGAGCGAGAGAGAGAGGGAGTTACAGAGAGAGAGAGGGAGACTGAGAGAGTGAGACAGAGGGGGAGAGAGAGAGATGGAAGGGGAGGGAGACCGGGAGAGAAAGAGAGAGAGAGAGGGAGGGAGTTACAGAGAAAGAGAGGGAGACTGAGAGAGTGAAAGAGAGGGGGAGAGAGAGATGGAAGGGGAGGGAGACTGAGAGAGAGAAAGGGGGGTCCCTCCTCCACTCCCTGTCTGGTCGTCACACCAACAGAGATGACGGGCAGGCTAAGGAGGCGGAGTGACCACAGCCCATAGATCAGGTTCCCTCCCTCCCTCCCTCCTCC